>JAVSCE010013219.1:0-80893 GCA_032199065.1 Smutsia gigantea | reverse complement strand
AGGGTAGGAAAGCTGAATCCTGGTTTGAATTCTGGTCTTCTTGCGTCTGCCCACCATGCTGCATTCTCCATTTACCCACAGGTGTGCTCATGCATACTCATGGCGTGCAAAGCCTCATGCCCAGGGGACCTCACAATCATCTGATGAAGTGCTTCTTTTACAGATGAAGAGGCCGAGGCCCAGAGAGAAAAATCCATGGGCCTGATGCAGGCCACACAGAGTTCAGTGAAGGAACCAGGCCATGCTCCTGTCCCCCCACCCAATGGCTGCACCACACACACAGACAAAATCATGCACAAAGCCACGGGCATGGCCCGCAGAACCTCCCTTCTCACTCGGGGCCAGGTGTGGTATTTCCACAGTCCTCTAGGTAAATTCTCACAACAACTTGGGAGGGAAGGATGACTGGCCCCACTTTGCATCTGAGGAAGCTGAGGGGTAAAAGGGTTAGGCCCAAAGCAGGGCAGGTCAGAACCAGCAGTCACATCTCCCAACGTCAAACCTAGTGCTTTCTGCCACACCGCAGCTCACGGCCCCCTGCCCACGTTGCCACATCCCTCCCTGACACACACACACACACACACACACACACACACACACACACACACACACACACACAGCCTGGCCTCTGTGAGCACAGCCCCACCCGGCAGAGCATTTTCCCACCACCCCCAGTTCAGTTTCAATGACAGCTCCCCTCCCAAGGGGTCTTTGGAAGGACAAGTTTCTCTAGGGCCTAACCTGTCCCCGGCCACTGGCCTTTCCCCTCAGGGAAGTAAATTCTGCCTGTGCCAGGCCAGCCTGCGTTGAACAGCCTCCGGCTCTGCTGCGTACCCTTTGGTGTCGGAAGCCAGTCTAATGAGTTGGTTGTCGGTTGGTTGGCTTGTTTTTCTGTAAGAAAAAGTCTCGTTTTCTGAGAACCAAGGAATTATCACTTTACTCCCCTGCCCTGAAATTCTGGGAGCCCAAGACCTAGACTCCCAATAGAGTGCTCACAGACACCCAAAGGGTCAGGCCAGCACAGGGAGGGGAGTCAGGGAAGGAGGCAGCATACTTGGAGTGCTTGCTGTGGCCCAAGGCCTGGGGTAGGCACAAGCCTCATGTGGACCTCTCAGTGCACATCTTAGAGATGGCAGAACAGGCTCGGAGAAGCGATGGGGCGTGAGTAGGTGGCCCAGTGGGCCTGGGGCCCTTGTCTGCCTGGCTCTGGTTCCTGGTCCCTGTCTCGCTGTACCAGTGGCAGTTGTGCCAGTCAGGGCAAATGACCTCTTCTCCTAGGTCTAGGCACCTTGGATGCATGGTGGGGACAGCGTTCTTGATGTGAGGAATAATGAACTCTGTAATAACAAGCTCTCAGAGTCAAAACAATTTGTCAAGAACAGAGAGCTGCTTGAAAGCAGAGAAATGTTTCTGTTTTTATTGTTTGGGTGTCAAGAGACAAGTATACCCACAGGATTCATGCTGAAATGCATCGATTAATATCGCTCTCGGGCACTGATTAATGAGCACCCAGTTGGCTGCTAGTGAGTTCTGCAAGAGAAATTTTATCAGGAAGTAGAGCAGGGAGAAAGGTTGGGGTTGGGGGTGTCCAGTCACAAGAATCTCTGCGCTGGTACAGGCCTTCGCCCCACTCTGTCCCTCTCCTCAGAGCCCGGCCAAGGCCTTTCCTGAGCTCCAGGGCCTGGCCATGCTCTGCCGGGCTTTGGCAAAGGCCACCTTGATTTCTTGGTTTACGAGGTCCTGCCAGGGATCCCTAGGGGAAGAGGAGAAACAAGAATAATAAAACCACCTCCCAGAACACAGGCAGTGAACATTCAGAGCCCACGGCTGCTCAGAAGGAGCCCTCTTCCCCTCCTTGGCTTTCTTGATCCCTTTAGCTGCCCTGCCGTGGGCCTACCACTACCCTTGAACTTTGAACATTAGAGGACCAAGCCTCAGAGAGGCGAACTGCTGCTCACTCATTTGCACGTGTGGCTTCCAGTCCAGAGGTCTCTCAGGAGACGAGGAGCTGGCCCCAGCTCTGTCCCCTGCCGTGGGCATGACCTTGGAAGGCCATAAAGCCACCGGTGAGAGACTCTGACTCTCAGGGTGTGAGGCCAAGCTGGGATAGGGACACTGAACTCCCGCCCTGCACACACTTTCATTTTCTCATTTGCTTCCCACATGTGCCTGGAGGAGGGCAGGGCAAGGTTATCGCCTTTGCACAGAGAAGGGAGCAAGGCTCTACGTGACAGCGGGGCCTCACAGCAACCTGGCAGAGGCCACTTCTGAGCCTCGTTGGCAAGGGCAGAGGGGAGAGGAGAGCCATGGTGTGGTGTGTCTTGGTGACACGTGACAGGAGGCACTTCGGGGCACCGCGCTCAGGTTGGGGCTGCCCCAAGACATGGGAGAGGGCTTTTGTCCCCATCCCCTGATCTCCACCAGCTTCTCCAAACATCCCAAATGTAATGATAATGAACTCCTGCAGGATGGTAAATGCAGAAAGAGAGGATAAAAGCATCTTTAGAAAACTTGCTTTAAAAAAAATTAAGCTATAGGATACCTGTCCCAGTAAAAGCTCAGTAACTCCTTATAAACTCAGCAAGACAAGTATTCATCCAACTGGCACCCTAAGCCCTTCCTGCAGAGACTGTGTGTCTGTCTATGTGTCTAAGTGTCTGTGCCTAAGTGGGTGTTGGATTCCCCCCTGAAGGCCCGGGAAGCTCCCACATTGTATGGTGCTCACTCGGGCTGAACTCCACTCTCCTCCCCTCTGAGCCAAGATGAAGACATTTCTGGCACTTTCTAAAATGTCTATCAGGTTGTGCGGAAGTCATTAGCTGTCGGGGTTCAGGATAATGAATATCTGTCAGGTCTGCCCATTCCCATTCCAGGATGGGGTGGGCAGGGGCCGGCCAGAGCTGGGCTGCCCAGGGCCTGCGTGGTGGTGTCCCACTGGGGAGGTAGCAGGAGCTCCAGAGCTCGCCTTCTCTGGGTGCCTGGCACTGGGAGACCTGCAGGCACTTCGTTGGCCAGGACCTCCTGGGCTTGTGCAGGCAGGGGAACTTTCCATAAATGCATCGAGAACTCTCAGGGAGTACCAAGGGGATGCAATGCTGGGAGAGCCGATGGAGGGGTGACAGCAGGCCTCTGTGAGAGTGTGTGCTCAGAGCCGCCTCGTGAAGGAGGTGGCATCAGCGCTGAAACCTACAAGATAGGAAGTGACCAGGCCAGGGTGGTCCAGGAACAGGGGACAGCAAGAGCAAAGGCCCTGCGCTGGGAAGAAGCTCAGCGTGTTTTAAGGAACCCTGAAGAGACCCTGAGCAGGTGGTGCACAGCAGCAGGTGGCCAGCGAGTGAGGCCGAGGAGCAGGCCCAGGCCAGGAGCAGCATGAGGGGGCTGGGCCCGAGCCTCAGAGCGGCAGGAGGATCCAGAGAGTGTTAATCAGAGGACTTTCATATTCATCATGGTCGTGCTTTATTTGACAGACCACTCTAGCTGCCACATGGAGATGGATGTAGGGGCCCAGTGGATGAGGGGAAATGATGAGGAGGCCCTGAGGTGGGCCAGGAGAGAGGTGTGGAGGTGTGACGGAGGCAGAGCTGCGGGACTGGCTGAGGAATCCGGATAGCATCCGGCTTCTGCTTGAGGCTGGTGAGGCCGTCCACGAGAGGAGGACTCTGGAGGAGGGCCAGGCCGCCAGGTGGCCCAGGGGGGTCTGAGGTGCCGTGAGCACTGCAGAAGGAATTGAGGGGCAGTGTGAGCTACACAGGCCCTCCACTCACAGTGGGGTTGGGGGCCAAGGCCCATGGTGGGTCATCAGCATCTGGATAGGAAGGGAAACTCAGAGAGGAGTCCTGTGCACCCTGGCAGCCTGCACTGCTTTAGAGTTGGTCTTTGTCCAGGAGGCCCATGTGTGTCCCATACCTCAGCCTCCCCACTGGTGGAACAAACCCGAGGGCCCCAGGGGGACCCCAGTGCCTTCTCATTTCTAGGAAACTGTACTTCTTGGCCATCAGCAACACATGTACCCCTCGCCCTGTCCCTCAGTGAACTGTCCAGTGCTTGGGTGGAAGGGAGCGAGGAACAGCACATTGCAGGAGAATATTATTGTCTCCCCCACCATCCCACCCATGCAGCCCTCTGTGATGGTCATGGGGTTGCAAGGGACGGAGGACAAAGGAAAAAGTCAAACTACTGGGCAGGCACAAGCTCTCTGAGAATCTACTTCACTGGGCCCCTGAAATGTGAGCGCCCTTTGATCTGCAGGAAGAGTCTAAATGGCAACAAATGCCAGTCGGATTTACTGACGCATGACCTGTAACCACCTGTCACTATGAGTGTGTGTTTCTAAAGGGCTCTGAACGACATGGGAAGGCACTCAGGATGCTGAGCTGAGAGCACAGATCAGGGCAAGTTATGGAGGCAGCATGATCTCATCTCTGACCAACATGTCTGGGACAGGCTGGCAGGGATCATGATAAAGGGCTGCAGTGGCTGTTTCTCCAGAGTGGAAGATGCCGTTTATTTAACTGTTAAAGAATTCTGTATTTTCCAAGATTTCCACACTAGGCAAGTAATACTTTTGTAATCAGAAAAATAGCAAATACTACATTTCAAACCGAAGAGGCCAAGCTTTGGGGGAAATTCCTCTTACTCACCCAGGTCTGATGTCCAGAGGTGGCGGGAGGAGTCTGGGGAAGCCTGCCTTCCCCACCAGCCAGTAGGTCTCCTCCATGCCCTTGCCCTGGAGGAGAGAGAAAAGGGGATGCAGCAAACCTTCCCAAGCAGATAGCAAGGACAGAGGAGAGGGCGTGATGCCAACAGCTCAGTGGAGGGCAGCTGACGGCCTAAAGGCAGGCCGTCTGGATCCTCCAAACCCTGGCTCTGGCACTTCCTAGCGGTGTGACTTTCGCCAACTTTCTTTACCTGTGCCTCAGATTCCTCAATACCTCATGGAGTTGTTGTGAGGATTAAATGAGTTAATATTTATCTGTTAGAGAAATAAATAAATCATGAATCATGAGTTCTATGACCAGTGGATCTGGAATACTAAGAGCCTAGGATTCTATGATCTGTGATTCTCCCCAACAGAGGGACCCTGTGGCCTCCCCTGGAGTAGGCATGCAGCTGCCTGGAGGTTGGGCATGGAGGGGGCCTGAGGGGCATTGAGGTCAGGGTTGGCTGGCCTGGAGGTTCTGCACACTTCCCTGGGCCAGGGATGGGTGCTGCCCCTTGGAGCCCCCGGCTGGCCTGAAGAACCTGAGGGTGGCATGCTGCCCTCCCCACTCCCTCTCTGCATCCCTTTCTGTCAGCAGAACCCTCTGTTCCTCAGGACATCTAGTGCCCACTCCCCCAAACAGGACACACCTGCCCTAACTTCCTCCAGCTTGCTCTCCCATAACCTCGGCCTCCAGAGCAAAGGTTTCCACATATGCTGGCCACCAAAGGCTGTGTGCTCATGGACAAGCTGCTGTTCCTTTCTGAGCTGCACCCTCCTGCTCTGATATTCCACAGCAGAATGAAGTGAGTTCTGTGGAGCACCCAACTTCTGGGGCCTAGCCACAGCCCTGGACCTTTAAATGTCTAGGCTGCTCCAGTTACCCGACCAGGCCTCACTCTCGTTGAAGAATTGGGGGAATGAGAGGGGGTAAGATAGGAAGAAAAATCATTCATAGGGAATATTGCACCATTAGCTCTATTGGATATTAACATTAAAAAAAGAATGCAGAGGTGCTCATGGGCAAGTATAATCCAATATCACACCCAACAGCAGAAGGCGGTGGTAGGACTGGTGGGTGCAGAGAGAGAACATGATAGTTATTGCTGGGGGAAAGGAAGAAGAGGGGTGTTTCTGGGCCAGGGCAAGCTGCAGTGAGATAAAGTCTGTGTTAGGGTTCTGAGGGATGAGTAGGAGCCCAACAGTGCTATGGAGAAGGCACAG
The DNA here is from genome assembly GCA_032199065.1 of Smutsia gigantea. NCBI lineage: Eukaryota > Metazoa > Chordata > Mammalia > Pholidota > Manidae > Smutsia > Smutsia gigantea. Next base: position 74,970 of record JAVSCE010013219.1, on the reverse strand, counting down.
TCTTTGCAGCCATCAGACCTGGGATACAAGCTGTGTGATTTTCAACAAGTCACTTTGCCTCTAATTTAATTTCCTGAACTATGACATGGGGACATTGATCCTCTTTTCATTATTATTCTGGTAATAAATATGTTAATGTATGTTGTGTGCCAGCCTGCTGTCCAGGTAGGTTCACCAATAGAAATACTACCTCCGCCCTGACCCTTCGTTTCATGAGGAGCCAGATGAGCAAGTGGCTCCTAGGAAGAAATGTCTCTTTAGAATTTGGGGAATGAAGAGGACATGTAAGGGTGGCCACCTCTATCCCTGACTCCAGGCAGGCATTTCCTTCAGCTACATCAATCAGCTGAGAATCTCTCCAGCTGCCCACAGAAACTAGGTTTTTAGGCGATGTCCCCATCAATCCCAGGAAAGTTCTCTCACCTTTATCTCAATCTGGCCTCTGATGTCAATTCTGTAGCCTTCATCCAGGCTGAGCAGCGTCTGCACAGTGCTTCTGCTGACGTGAATTCTGTATGCTGGCAAGAAAGGTAGTCATCAAGTCCCCATCTAGTGGCAGCATACCATGTTTGGTAAAAATCATTAGGGGCCTGTAAAAGCCCGAGTTCTAGCCCATAATACACACCATTCTCATTCATGCAATACTTTCACCTGGCCCTTTTATCCCTCTAGTAGATTGTTGGTCACTAAAATAGAGGCCTCAAGAAAAAGCAAATTACATAGATCAAGTGTTAAAGGAGGAACTCAAGATGAAGTTGGAGCTCCTAAGAACATTTCTACTTGCAGGAAAGTCTATGAAGGCTGAATCAGAGCTGATAAGCAGCCGTGTTCCATTTAAGAGCAGGACTGCCAAGTAGGACCACCCTGTCTGGTCAGGCGGGATGTGTCCGGAAAGACATCAGGGAGTACTCAACCTGTCGGCCAGAAGCAGAGGCCCCAGAACTTCCAGCTTTTTTAGCTGCTCTGACCAGTCCAGGACTCCTGCTTAAAATGGCATTTTAAAAGTTGAAAGGATCTCTCCCTTATAAAGATGGGGAAAGCAGACCTAGAAGAAGAGCATTTTGCTTAAGGACACTAAGCAAGCCAGTTACAGTCAGGGCTGGGACCCAGGTCTCCTGCCTCTCAAATAATTCTCTCATGAGATCATCACAAAAACTCTGTGGAAATTGAAGAGAACCAGTGACACAGCATCTCCTTACAGTCGTTTTACTGACAAGTAGGGTACGCTGCCACCAGGTGGTGACTTGGTTACTAAGCACTGTTTCAAACAACCAGGCTGCATGGGATCATTGAGAGAGTCCGCCCCCAGAGAAGAAAGAACTATAAGACACTCACGCAGCCCTGTGGCCTCCATCCGCGATGCAGTGTTCACAGTGTCCCCAAAGAGGCAGTACCGAGGCATGGTGAGACCGACAACCCCTGCCACACAGGGCCCTGAAACTCAAGTGTGCCCAGTGAGCTCCAGCAGGTCCTGGACCCCAGAGAGGCCCCCACAACCATCTTGCCCTTTGTCACCACCCCCTGCCATCCCCATCTTACATCCTAGGCTCCAGGTGGAGGGTGAGAATGAAGCTATTTGGAGACCCCAACAATACCCAGAAAGGAGATGACATCTGTGCTAGGCTCTAGGCTGGGGGAGAGGAAAAACAGATAAATAGGAGCCCATCTCTGCTCCTAGCCTGGTGGGGGGAGACTGTGATCGATGCTGTGATGAGGGAAGCACCAGGACTGTGCCAGCCCAGAAAGGGGACCCTAACCCAGCACAGAGGATTTCCTGGAGGAGCAGTGCACGAAGTGTCTCGAAGGATGAGAAAATGAGTGGGCAGGGAACAGCAGGTGCAAAGGCGCAGAGGCAGAGAGCCCATATGTCTGTGGGTAACTGCAAGCAGCTGAATAAGGATGAAGTGGGAAGTGGTAGGAGATGAGGTTGGGGAGATTAGCAAGGATCCTGGAAGCTGTGGGGGCAGGGAGTTTGGACTTTATCTCACAGGTGAAGCTATGGAGGGAGGAAGGGTTGAGGCCTAAGGATTTATTAGGGACACCCTAAGCAGCAAAATTAGATCCATCCCAGCAAACATTTAGTTGTTGGCATGACCACAGAAGGGCTCTGCCCTACCTCTCCCATAAGACTACCAGCTCCTCAGCATGGATTTAGATGTCCTTGACAGACGCCACCCCCACAGACGTCCCTGACGAGCCCCCAGTCTGTACCTGAGTGCAGACCAACCCTGATGTGAACGGGCACGTCGGGTGCGTGCCTCATCCGGAAGCCGCCCACAGAGCTGAGGATGTCCAGGGCCATGTTGGCGATCTCGGCCGCATGCCGGCTCCCATTGCGCTGGGGCAGTCCTGAGGCGACCATGTAGGCATCCCCAATGGTCTCCACCTAGAAGCACAGTCTCTTTATGCCCCACCTCAAGGACACGTCTTCCCTGGACTGTCCCACACCCCACTCAAGGCCGCCTCTAGGGGGTCCCCGACCCACCCCTCGAGTCACAGTGCCATCTCTATCAGGTGTCTCATTCCAGGCACTCTGGCAATGATTAGATCTCCACATTTCAGTCACCTTTGTCTGAACTGCAGGTGACTGTGTCTGTCTTGTCTCCCTCACTCCAGGCCCTGAGCACCTTGGCAGCAGACCTGGGTGCCCGTCTGCACAATGCCACGGTGGCAGAGCAGGGCTTCATCTGGAGAAGAGCACATAAATATCGAATATATACCCTATTTTCCAAACCCTGCTGTCCTTCCAAGGTGTACTGGAAAAAAATGCAGAATTTAGAAACAGACATGGGTTCAAACCCTGGCTTTGCCAATTATCTGGGGCAGACCGCTTACTCAGGCCTCAGCGTCCTCTTATGTGGAATGCATATTAATGTATTTAAAGAACCAGGCTTATCACAGATGTTCAATAAACAGAGAGTTCTGTCTTTAACATCATCACTGCTTCCTTAGTTAATTGGTTTTGGAGATGATGGAATCCTGGGATCTCAGAGCTGGGGGGACTTTAAAGGCCACCTGCCTACCTCCCCAGTGGCTGTCCTGGCCTACTTATGTCTCTTGATAGGAAGTTCCCGTTGTCTTGAGGTGGCTGTTTCTCCCTTTAGGTAAGTCTAACTTTCAAAAGTTGAGCTGAATTGACAACTGCCTCTCACCTGCTGGTTCCAGCTCTACTTCCTGAGCTCAAGTTACAAACCTTTCCTAAGCACCTTCTGTTCTGAAGGCCCATTCCAGGTGCTGGGGACAAAGATGTGCGCTGTAGCCTTCTTCCTTGCCACAGGTCAGGCCAGCCAAGGTGAAGACGGTGACTGTCCACACCCAAGTCTTGCCCTCCGCAGGCTGAGGAGCCCAGCTCCTGCTCTGCCCTTCCCACAGGCGGGCAGGCACTGGCACCACCGCCGTCCCACAGCACCCGGGGGCAGTAATACTAATGAGGCTTCCCCTGCCCACAGGGGGCACTGTAACTCAATAAATCTCTTTCACACATTAGCCATGGCCTGTGCCCTGCTACCTATGCCCCCCAAATCTCTCCCTTACCCAGGCTATCTCTATCCCAATGCTGGGACATGAGCTGCCCTAATTATACCACATGCTCCTCACATACTTTAAATGTGCTCCCTGTGCTCAATGGCTTAAAATTCATACCCCATGGCCTAGCAGTCAGGGACTCCCATGATCTGCAGAATGTCCTGATGCAATCCTAACAGTTGCTCATGGTTTCCCTGCTTCAGCCAACAGCCGTCTGCAGAGACAATCACGCTTGCTCTCCTCCAGGCCTTTATCCCCCAGTCCCTCTGCCTGAGATGTTCTCCCCAGTCCCTATCTGTTCACTTCCAAGGCCTCCATCAGCTCCGCTCATGCTCCATCGAGTCCGTAAACATCTTCCTAGTCACTCACTGGGAAAAATCCTCCTTAGGGCTGTGACCTCTGCCTGCCCCGCTGTGACCTGCTGTCGTCCACCCAGCATTCATGGGCTGGCAGTCAGTGTGGCAGGACTGGAGGCCTGGCTATCTCCCACTGTGTACATTTCCAGAGAGAAGAGAGACCTGCCCTGGGAGGGAAAATATGAGTGAGCTCTGGCTTTCCCTCTGCCTGCTCCCTTCTTCCCCACAGGACAAAGAAGGCATTGTCTGATTGGCAAGATTAGAGGAAGGACGAAGTGCCCCCTTAAATACTTACATAGCAATTACATATCATGTGCAAGACACTTGTTCCAACCCTTTACAAATATTACCATGTTAGACCTTCCCAAGAATTCTGTGAGGTGGGTGGTACTACCATTGCCATTTTGCGGATGAAAACCAGGCCAGAGAGGTTAAGTCACATACTAATGTCACACAGGGAGTATTTGAAGTTGGTCAGTCCAGCTCCAAAGCCCAGATGCGATGCTGCCTCTTGATGCACATGGCTTGGGCCCTTTCTCCCTCTCATTTGGGGACAATCTGCCTATTGCATGGATTTCCCTCTGCTCCTGCCCTGCATGTGGTCAGCACATGCTTTGGGGCTGGGTCCTACTTCCCAGAGGCAGCCCAGGGGACCACTGCCCCCAGCCCCACTACCAGCCCGCCAGGAGTGCAGCTGCAAGTCAAGGACAGTACACCTGCCTGGGGACCCAGTGCTGCCTCCGATGTGTGATCCAAGGTTCACATTGGGGAGAAACAGTGGAAAGCCCCACGGTGGCCACACATCCAGACCACATCCTCCAAGCTAAACTTGACGGCTGGCCCCCGACCTGCCTGCCACCTGAGCTGTGAGGGAGACCTTATTGTGACCAATTATCAACCCTACTCCAGTGACAGAAAGGTGACCAGGCACAGGCCCCACTCTACAGCTCAGACTCATAAAGTTAATTACTCAAAGACTCACATCACAGCGGGCACTCAGCAGCGAGCAAGAGGTATGGCTTCTTGTACACAGGTGTAGTTCTTTTGCAGAAGGGAGAACACAGCCAGAAGAGAGGTGGGAGCAAAGGTTTCCATACTAACAAACACAGATGTGAGTTCTAACTCCACTCCTGGCTTGCTGTGTGACCTTGGGTGTGTCACTCACCTCTCTGAGCCTGTGTCCTCATCTGTACAGTAGGGATAACAGTCTATCCCTGTGAGGAGCATTGCACTGTGACAATCCCTAGGCCAGACCAGTCCTCTGAAGACACCTTATTAATGCTGGCGCCCACCCCCCTGCCCCGGCCCTGTTCTGTTTTCGGGGGAAGCCTCAGCACCTGCACACGCTCCTGCCAGTCGCCCTGTTGGTGAATGACCGCGTGACAGCACGTCCTCGCACGTTGCTTAGTCTGCAGAGTGATCCTGAGCCATAAGCGCTTTCACTTCTGTCTCACGAATGGGAGCTCAGAGAGGGGAAGTGACTTGCCCAGGGTCACTTGGCATTATGGCCGGGGCCAGACTCACCCCCTGGGGCTGAGGGGCTGGGGAAAGTTCTCTCCTGCAGCCCATGTGAGCTCCGCTCTGGAGTTATGTCCATAAAAGCGCTCCCTCAGCATGTGCTAGGAAGGAATCACAGACCCCTGTGGAACCAGGAAATGGTGGCCTGGCTGCCTCCCAGCCCAGACTGGATTAAAGAGCAGTAACCAGATCCTGCTGGGGACAAAGGGGAAACCAAGGTGGATGGCGTGAGTGATGAGAGACACACTCGCACATCACGAGGACCAGGCCTCCTGTTTCCCCACATCTGGAGGGCTGTGCGGGCCTTGTTTTATTTCATTTCATTCTGCCAGAAAGATGCAGACCTCTTGGCCAGAGTTCAGAGCAGATCAGAAGGCGTGATTCAGAGCTGGGAGGGACACATGTGTGAGGAAAGATTAACAGGGGAGGAAGAGACAAGGCCAGGAGTGATTCAGGGTACATCAAAGCTGCAGGGCTCAGTGAGACGAGATGAGGAATCTTTTCCTGGGGCCTGTGGGGCCAGGGCGGCTCTGGCGACAAGAGAGAAACTCAGTCAGCATGAGAAACAACACCTCAGGGCCATGGGCTGGGGCAGGAACATGGTGTCCTGACTGGGAAAGGAGTGGGAGGGGCGCTGTGCCCGTGGGGTGTCGGTGGCTCTGATCTCCAGGGGTCAGTGCTGGCAGTGTGTGTGGTGGGCAAAGCCAGGTGGTGGTAGTGGACACTGTAGGTGCTTGTCCAAGTCAGTTCCCTCTCTGGGCCTCAGTGAGCTACTCATTCAGTCGACATTTATTTCCTGAGGACCTACTATGTGTTGGCCATTGCCAGGCACTGGGGACAGAGTGGTTTAGGTTGGAACCATAAGGTGCGGCTATGTTGTCCATGGGCAGATGTAAGAGAATCACATGGGAGCTCCTACCTATGTCTGGGAGGGGAAGGAGGCTAGCCTCAGACTGCAGGGTGACCAGCACAGAACCAGGTGAAGAGGAGCGAAAGCGGTGTACCAGGAAGGGGAACAGCATTACAAAGGCCTAGGGGCTAGAGAGAGCAAAGTATGTATGAGAAATAGAGAGGTCTGCAGAGGAGGAGTGGCCAGAGATGCCACTGGGTAGGTAGCCGGGCCAGCTCCTAGAGGGCCTTATGCACCACTGTGAACCTGTGGCTTTGTCCTGAGGACGTCCATGTCATGCGGATGGTGAGCCCCTGTGAAGAGGGGCCTTGAGGCCAGAATGCCCACATTCAAATCCCAGCTTCACATCCTACTGCGAATATGCAACTAGACAAGCCACTCACTTAGCTGTTTCCTCATGTATAAATTACCAACCTCAGAGATTGTTATGATTAAATGGGTTAATGCTCATAAGGCACTTGGACCAGTATACAGTAAACCCTCAGTAAGTACAGGTGATGGTTGTCGCTGGGATACCGCACATAATGCCATCAGCAGACTGCCTGGCACCATAAAGAGCTCGCTCTCTCTGAAGAGATCCTTTCTATCCTGGCTTCCAGGGCCTAGCCCCGCCCTGTCCCCACCTCCCTGGTGGACTGTGGCTGGGAGGGGAATAATGGATCACAAAGAAGGGTAAGACCAGTGGAGCCTGAGGACGGCTGCTTCCTGGGAGCTCCCTCCCTGTCTCCTCCACTGTGTCTCATGTTGACCCAAGGTCCCTAGCAATGGGGTCAGAATAAGGGATAGGGTTGGGGTTGGGGGAAGTCCTTATAGCAGGCATACAGGGACAGGGTGCTATTCACTTTCCCCATCTCACAGTTTTGCTGCACTTCAATAAGGAGGATGGGATCCACCCATCCTTCTGTGAACCCCCAGGCCTGGGATCATTATTCTTGCCTTACAGATGAGGAACCAGAGGTCCAGAGAGGGGCAGCTATTTGCTCAAAGCAGCACAGAAGCTGGTGGTCAGACTGGAACTCAAACCCAGAACAGAGAGGTACACAGGGGCTAGATCTTGAAGGCTCTTGATGGCTGCCAAGGCCCCTGCTGCTTTCTCCAGTGACCCCCCGATTCCACCACCTGCTTCACCACTGGTCCGCTTCATGTCCAGCCACCACAAGCCATTCAGTGTTCGCACACTCACCAGGCCTCAAGCTTTGGCACATTTTCCCCACATTGCTTGGCTGGAGCGACTGCAACCAGACGGCAGTGCTAGGAACACAACATCTCTTCCAGGAAGGCTTTCTTGCTCTTTTTTCTACACACCTACCCCTGGCTGGATTGCAGGTCCTCTCAGCCTCCTCTGATCCCTTCACTTGGGTTGTCTCCATTCTTTACCAACAACAACGAGAGCTCCCTGAGGGCAGGCACAGGCCAAGGCCTGGCCCTCCCCTGTCCCCACCACCCTGGAGGACTGTGGCTGGAGAGGGAATAATGAATGGGGCACAAAGGAAGCCATCTGTCTGTCCTTGCCCAGCCCAGGTGGAGTTTATTTCCCCACCTCTTGAATCTGGGTTGGCCTTTTGATTTGCTTTGACCAGTAGAATATGTCAGGAAAAGCAATGTGCCTGATCTCAGCTTAAACCTCAAGAGGTTTCTCTTCCTCTGCTTTCTCTCTCAGAACCCTGCCACACCATGTAAACAACACCAACTAGCCTGCTGGAGGCCAAGACACCATGTGGACCAGTACCGAGTTGTCCCAGTGAAGGCTGTAGAGAGTTGAGAGAGCCCAGCCAGGATCGGCAGAACTTCCGATCCCACCCACACTGACCGCAGATGGATGAGGAAGTCCGCTGAGTCCAGAGAACTTTCTAGCTGACCCATAGGTTTGTGAGCAATAATAAACGCCTTCAGCTTTATATTACTGGGTTTTGGCATCATCCGTTACACAGCAATAGCTACCTGATAAAAAGACATAAATAACTGACTGGAAGTAAATGTGTGACACAAACACAGCCGTAAAGGAAGGAGGGGATGCTGGCCTCCTGGCGCTCTCACCTTGTACACATCGTGGCTACCCAGCACAGCGTCGAACAGCGTGTAGAGGTCATGGAGCAAGGCCACGACCTCGATGGGCTCACTCAGAGCTGAGATGGTGGTGAAACCCACAATGTCACTGAAGTATACGGTGACCTGGTCGAAGTACTCCGGCTCCACAGTTGCCCCCATTTTCAGAGATTCAGCCACAGATCTGAAGGGATGGGAAGGACCAGAGTCACAAGGTGGGAGGACCCCCGTTCCACAGTTGGGAAGGATTTGGGGGAAAATCCTGAATAGAGCATCAGGGAATCTGGGACAGTCTGCTGGTGTGCTGGCTGCCCTCCAGCAAATACCTGTCCCTCTCTGGACATTTCTTCCTCTGATTGGGGGAAGTTTTCCCTCTCCTTGCTTCCAAGGAAGGGAGGTAGCAGGAATTCCATACTCATGTGCCAGCATAGTGCCTAGCACATACAAAGGCTCTATGAAAATATGTTGATAAACAATGAATAAATTGAATGAATTGATGGAACCCAGATTTACTGAGTACCTACTGTGTCCCAGGGCCTGTGTTCAGAGCCACTGAGGCTAGAGGCACAGCCAAGTCCTAAGGGGCCACTCACGGAGGGAGCATCTGAGAGAGCAGCCTTTCTGTCTTCTGCTTCTCCAACTCCAGCTCTTCAGTGCGCTCCTGGATCAGGTCCTCCAGATTCTGGGAATACTTCTCCAGCATCCGCAGCATAGAGTCAGCAGCACTGATCTTCTTGCCTTGATTGATGCTTTTGAACTGAAAAGTAGAATGAAAACCCCAGTTCATCAATGAAGGTCAGCACACTTGGCCCTTAGGTGGGATTCTGGGTCACAGGAATGCACCAGATATAGTCCTTGCCTGGAGGAGGTGGACTTGTGGTGGGCAAATGTGTAATAGACAAAGGATGGTGGCTCTGACAAGGAGAGCACAGAGAGCTGGAAGGAAAAATGGGTTAGTTTTGTGTGAGGCAGGCAGGCAGGCAGGGAGAAAACTTTTCAAAGGAGCCCATGTCCAGCATAGCATTACCACTGACAAACACAAACCCTACTGCATTGGTTCTCACAGTGACACTGGAATAGGCATGCTCTGTTCTTCTTAAAGATAAAGGGATGGATGGGTGGATAGATAGATACATAGATGGTGGATGGACAGATGTGATAGATAGATGGATAGGGAGGTGAATAAATGGGTAGATAGAATATGTGTAGATAATTTATGTACATAATCTATTTCTACCTCTCTAATTCTCTCCTTGTTCAAGAAATGTTTTTCATGAAATAAAGTAATAAATATGTAAGGACACTGGGACCAAAGTAGAATAAAAGTTTTTTTTTTAAAGTTAATCCAGGAGTGAAGTCTATATGCAAAATGATGCTAGAATTTGGTCACAATTTTGGATATGAGTTTCCTAGCAACTAAACAAAAAGGGAAATATGTATTACCAATCCATGGAGTCCATGAGACAATGGAGCATTAAAATAGTTGCTTAAAAGTAACAGTTACTGCTGGCTCTGAGCAGAGAAGTGCCTCTTACATCTTCACATAAGAACATTCCTGTGCGGTCAGAAATCATGCCTTCAGTAATGACGTTATAGGAAATACTGCAGTGTGTTTCCTAAGGAGACTTACTAAAACCTTCCCCAGTGTGATTTGCCTCTTCCCAAACTCAGAAGGAGAAGCAAATTCATGATGGTCAAAGTGAATGCAGCCCATTCCAGTATATTAATTAATGCATGTGTGTGCATGTGTGTAGGTATGGACGTCCAACCTCCATTAATGCCCCTCTGTCTACCACATGTCTGTAAGGTGGGGAGTGGCAACAGCCCTTAACGTGCACCTATTCTGCATTGCTCATTAAAAGCAGAGACACAAGCTTTAAAGGTCAGTTGGGGTGGGCGTGATGGATGCTGACTTTGAGACGCCAAGGACACAAACTGACTAGTAGGTCACCTTTGCAAGGAAGGCCCCCATTTTATAAACGAAGAAAAAAAAACATCTGACAGGTGAAATAACTTACCATGGACCTCATAATGGTGGAACTGAATTTCAAACTTAAGTCTTTTATATATTGATCATATCATCAGCTACCCCACTGAATTATTTTATCATTTGGAATGTTTTTTCCACCATTTTGTTTGGGGTGCCCAGGAACACAAATGATAGGATCTGCAAATAACAATCATTTTCTTTTTCCTTTCTAATATTCACTTTCTTGTTCAATTGCATTGGCTGGTACTCCCAGAGCAATATTAAGTGAGCATAAACCTTAGTCTTTTGACTTTAAGCTGAGTGCTTTTTCTCTAATACCTTATTCACTCCTCAGAGAACCACTTTTTATTTTTTTACTTAGTTATCTAACTTGATAGTCACTCCAATATGGGAAATTAGGCCAGAGTTCATCTTTCCAGGCGGCTTTTAAGGAGGCTGAGGCTCAACGCAGCAGTCAATGAACTTGCCCAGGGTCCAGTAGTAGGCCAGCGGCGCTGTAGATCTGAATGCAGGCGCACTGACCCTGAGCGTCCCACAGCGGGAGGCAAGTCCCACCTTCTCCATGCTGAACATGTATGTCATGTGCCCTCTCTGCCTGCTCTGCCACCGAGCATCGGCGGGATGTTTTCCCTCAGTCACTCCTTACTCAGGGCAAGAGCCTCCTCCCCGGCCATCCTGGCTATGGCACCCTCTCGTCCCCGGGAACATTCCAGGCTACTGTTTAAGGAAATGGCTGCTCACCCTATAGCTCTGCAGCCCCGCGCCCCCCGCCCCCCTGCAGCCCCCACGGCAGCCACTGGGAGCTCATTTCCTCTGGTCCCAATTTCACGTCTGTGAGAAGGGACAGCAGCCCTGACACCAGAACTGAGGTGGGCAGGGGATGCGCGAAGGCTTTTCAGAGGACACCTGGCGGTTTCTCTTCTGTCTTCCTGCCTCTCACTCCCTCACCACCTGCCTGGACGCCCTTCATGCTTGCTGAACCTCTCCTTGGCAACGTTCTGCTGTGGCTGGGAAGTGGAGGGCGGGAAGGGGAGGCATAAAGATGTCACCTCCGGCTTGATGGGTTGGCCCTGGGGGAACCATTAGCCAGCTCAGTCAGCCCACATGCTCCACCACCCCCGCAGACTCGTGCGGACTTGCCTCACCCTTCCTGCCACAGTCCCCAAGGCAGGCCCGGGGGCCAGTCCCCCTCACATCTTCCACTCACTGATGCAGAGAACCAGCGCTGCCTCTACAGGCACAAACGGCCTCCCTGCTCTGGCTCCATCCGGGAAGCCCAGTGTGGGGTGAGGTTTCCAGCACCAGCCCTGAAGACAGACAAACCTGAGTTTGGAATCCAGACCCACCTCTCACTCCCTCAGTTACCTTGGGCTAGTCCCCTCACTTCTCGGTGCCTTAGTTTCTCTCCATAAAGCCAAGATAATAACAATGCTTCCTTGGAGGGCTAGCACAAGGGTTAAATGAAGTAAGAACAGCACTTAATATGGGGCCTGGCACTCAGCAAACATCCCTGGGAAAGCTTTCCTCGGGGTGATGGTGCTGGCCCATCGCTCCCTTACTACACAGGGTTTCTAGACCCCAGGGCTAGTGTCTGGCTCCCACTGGGCAAATGAGGTGAACTGATCAGCTATTTCTTGTGAGCACCCGGCTCCTCTGGGGAGCCCTCACCTGTGTGTAGATCTGCTCCAGGCTGGGTCTGTCCTCCGGAGCTTCCTCCCAGCACTGCTCCATCAGCTGGATGCACTCAGGTGGCCCATGGTCAGGAGACACCGATGGCCGGCACAGGGGAGGGGGCGATGCCACCTTCCTGATGATTTCTGCAATAAACACCATGTGGGCGGTAGACCCAAGGTCCCCAGGAGGGCACGTGGGAAGGGACTGGCCTGGGGACGGTCCTGAAAGGGAGGACAGTATAAGCCTGTGGGAGTGTCAGGATCAGGCCCCGAGAGTACCTCTCAGCCCCCCTGCTCTGAGCCCCAGACCATGCTGGCTGGTGCGCCCAGGGAACCGCTCTCCTCCACTCACCCCAGGGTGTGGCCAAGGAAAGGATCTCCAACTAGGGGCTGAGAAGTTGAATTCTGGATCTGCCCCCAGCTCTCTGTGAGATGGTGAAACAGACAGCGACCTCTCTGGGCCTGTGTCTCCCCATCTGTGCCATGAGCTTAATAAACTGCCTTCTTGAGAGGCGTCTGAGGGAGGAGATGATGGGTGCCAGGCACCCGGCTCCTTGCAGGTTCCCCCACCTCCAGACCCTGCGGCCACGACGGCTGCCCACCAGTGCCCTGGAAGCCTCGGCACCATGGCTGCTCCACCGGCCCTGACACCGGGGGCTTCCTGGGGCCGGCTCCCCACAAGCGTGAAGCAAGACTCTGCTTTCCATCATCACCATCATTAGCAGTATTTTCCCAAGACACCCCCTGCCATGGCTCTTCCTGCCCCCCTTGCATGTGAGAAGGCCACTAGGCTAAGTCCTGGTCACATAGCCCAGTGCCCCAGCTTTGGCTTTGCTGCTTGCCATGAGTCTGAGCCTCAGTTTCCCCACCCAAGGACTGCTGGAAAAACCTCCACTTGGGAAGCTGTTGTGGAGCCGGAGGGAGCTGGAAGATTCTCAGGGACTAGGAGTCAGAGGGGCTGGGTACCCAGCGAAGGCTCTCAGTGGATATAGAGGGGACTTCTAGATCATCCATTTACATTCTGTACAAATTAAGTCACCTCTCTGAGCCTCAGTGTCCTCACCTATGGAAAGGGCATAATAATAGTAAGACCTCATGGAGCTATTAGAGCTACGGCAGGTTAATCTCTGAGGAGGGCTGGGATCCTCCTCTCATGGGTGAGGAGGTGGGGGCCCTCGGCCGGAGAGGAAACACTTCCTTCTGGATTTCAATCCCCTTCCCATCCCTTTGTTGGCCTCCTTGTTGGAGGCAGAGCCTCTGTCGCTGTCCCATTTTATAGACAGGGAATCAGAGGTTCCTGTGGGTGAAGTAGGTCAGTCGCAGCCACAGGGCTGGTAAGAAGAAAACTCTAGAACTGGGTCTGATCGCCTCCCAACCTGCACAGTTTTCTCTGCCCAGAGGTTCCCAGCCTGCAGGCGTTAGACGCTCAGGGCCTCTGAGTAAAGGGTTGGGGAAACCATATGTGCTCACAAAGGAGTGTGGGCAGATGGAACCCATAATACACACATGTTCTGCACTTTTCAAAAGCGTTCAGATGGTGTTGTGATTAATAAAATACAAACCCATTGCAAAGTGTTGCTGATTTCAGAGCAGATTTTATCTTTGGGTATTTTCTCAGTCAAATTGTAGCACGTGAGGTTCCAACCTTTTTGGACATTAAATGGAGTCCTCCTATGCGAACACGCTGGCCGCGGCCACATCAGCTCTTGTGTTCCCTCCCCACGTTGGGCCTGCTGTCCACACCGCATGCATCACTGCAGTTGATGGGCCATGCTGGTGGCTGAGGGAGGAGGCTGCACACGGAAGATTCTCCGTGGGGAACTCCAAGAGATTTTAGGACAAGAGCACCGAGCTTGCCCAAGTCCCAGACCTGCTGCTTCCCACTGAGAAGTCTCTTCCCCTCTCTGAGGCTCACGTCACCACCTCTGCCAAGGGCGCACCTACCCACCTCACAGGGTTGTCGGTGGAATAATGCGTGTACCAGGGCTTTGGAAACTGCAAGTGCCCTTCACATACAGAGTCTTAAAAAGATGGCACTTCAGAGAGCAAGCAGGGTCTGCTTCCAAGTGGGAGAGTCAGGAGAGATCCTAGGATCTCCGGGTAGCACACCCCCTAAAACCACCCAGGCAGTTGCTTAATGAGCACCCACTGTGCGCCAGGCACTTTGTCTAAAGCATTTCATTGACTCCTCACAACTACTCTGGGAGGCAGGCATCACGGTCCCATTGTATAGATGAGGAAACTGAGGCACAGAGTCTGAAAGACATTCATTCATAGTCATGAAGTGAATTGATGTGAAGCCGGCTCAGATCAGTGTCCAGCAACACCAGTGCTCTTGACATTTTACTCCCTGAGACCAGGAGATAGCAGGCCCTGGGCTGACAGCCCAGTCCTAGGTGGCCACAGGACTTTGCACCTAAAGCCTGATGGAGGCCTGCCGAAAGGGCCCTGCACTGGTGGCATGGCTTGTAGACCCACCTGGCGGGTCTTCCCTCTCTCAGCAGGTAGACACTGGGGAGCGGGGGAGGCACGGTCAAGGAGTATTGAACAAATGGCCTGACAAAACCCCTCTCCTTCCCACTCCCCCACCTCATAAATATGGGGCCTGGAATACTCGTTATTAACTGAGAAGTGCTTTGGTGGAGAAAGGGAGTGGGGCCAGGCCTCCCTGTGAGTTAAAGATCATCCACTGGGGATGGGAGGGGCTGGTGGGCTGGGCTCCATCACTGCCCTGCTCTGTGGGCTGAGATAGCTGCAGGGTATCTGCTGGGACAAGTCCCTGGGACTGGACAGAGGCAGCAGGGGGAGGGGGGGGGAGTGGAAAAGCAGTATAGGGTCTAGGGATCCCTGAGAGAGAACATGGAAGGGGAGGAAATCTTTCTGAGGTTGGGCCCTGGCACTAGGGTCAGAAAAGAGAAAATGTCTAATACCAGGTGATGATGGGAAGCTTGAGTGATTATCCCATACACCCCAAAGTGTAGGGACAAAGATACTCTTGAAGGAGCCCCACCCAGTCAGAGAACAAAGCCCCCAGGTACTGAGCAGCCTGGCCCACATCACACATGGGCTGGATGTCTGGTATATTTTTAACTGGACCCCCATTTTAAAGACAGGAAACTGAGGCTCAGTGAGAGTTGGTGATTTGTGTAAAGTAAGTAAATGCTACAGCTGGGGAAGAACTGAGGTCTGATGGGCACAGTCTGTTCTGGGCAGGGTGGTGGGTGGTTAGAGCCAGAGCACCCGCATGGAGAGGCGGCAAGGGGTTGAGGCTTTCACCCAGAAACCAGTGTCTCTAGCCCTGGAGCTGGTCAGCTGCCGCTTGGCAGAGCGGCTGAAGGCCGCCTGGTGTAAGCTGAAAACCCAGTTCTCATGGTCACAACAGGCAAGTGTGCCCGTGTGGTTATTTTCAGGCCTGGACTTCCTGTGGGTCACAGAGCTCCCCAACTACGTGGGGCCTCCAGCCAGGGAAAGGCCCGGGAAGGGGAGGAGCATGCTGTACCTTCCGCTGAGAGCCCTGAGGAGCAGTAGGGCGGGCCTCGAGTCAGCACCTCCTGCAGGATGATGCCGATGCTGAAGGTGTCCCCTTGGAGGGTGCCCCGCCCGGGGCCCCCACGGCCCGGCAGCAGCTCCGGAGCTGTCCACAGAAGCTCTGCAATCACAGGACAGGGCCACACCACCATCACCCACCGGCCACCCAAGCTGGCCAGAGATGGGCAGGCGCTTCACACAAGTGGTGTCGTTGCCCAATCCCTCCAACCCTGGAAGAAGCACGTGCCTCCGGTCACCCCCATTCGCAGGCAAGAGGCTTGAGACTCAGAGGAAGAACCTTCAAGTGGAGGTCACACTCAGGAAGTGCCAGAGGGTGGGAGATCTCCCCCTCACCCCCGGCCTCACAAGCATCGATTTAAACAGCGGCCTCAGAACCTCCTGGCGGCCCCCCTCCCACCCCTGAGCTGACCTTCGGGGGCTGGCTGGGGGCGCAGAGCCCGCTGAGCATCCAGGAGCTCTGCATAACCGTGGTCGGTGACCTTCAGTACAAAGCGTCCATCCACCACACAGTTCCGGGACTTGAGGCGGCCGTGAGGGAGGTGTCGATGGTGCAGATACCGCACACCCTGGAGCGGATGTAATGGGGGTCCATTAGGCCTGTGATGAGTGAAAGGGACCCCACGTCCTCTCAGAATTCCCATGGACCCCAGAAAACCTTTCTGCCTCACCTCACCTTTTCCCACACTGTTCAGATTTTTTTTCAAACTGGAAAGAGCCCAGGTATGGGAAATCGGAGCATCTCTTGTCTCCCTGCCTGCACCATTGCCCCCACAGCTCAGGCCCAGGGAGGTTTCTCACACGGATCAAATCCAGCAGCAGGGAGGCCTTGAAGGTCCAGTCCAGCCGCAGAGCCTCGTCCCGCAGCAGATCCTCCAGGCTGCCCCGGGCACAGCGCTCCAGCACCAGAGCACTGACTCCAGGGCCCACAAAGAAGCCCAGGCAGGCAGCAACGTTCTCGTGCCGCAGCTCCCGCATCTGCTGGGGCAATGGGCACCTTAGCAGTCCCCAGGGGCCCCTCAGTGCTTGGCTAGGTACCATCCATATCTGGGCCCCCAGTACTTAGCACCCAGCACAAGGCCAAGCACAGAGAGGCATCAGAATTCCTTGGATGGATGGGTCGTGGATGGATAGATGATGGATAGATGGATGGATGGATGGTGGATGGATGAGTAGATGAGTGGATGGATGGATGAGTGAGTGAGTGAACGAGTGAGTGGAAGCATCACGAATGAACAAGGGAATGTAGGTGGAGCCAGCTCCACAGTATAGGGATCTAGGGCTGCTTCCCAGCCTAAGTGGCATCATGGACCGGGAAACTATAAATTCTCTCCCCCGGGACCCAGGGACTTATGAAGAGATGAAGAGGAACAGAAAGGATCAGGCTCAAGCAGAAAGAAGGCTGCCAAGCAGGCCAGAGAGCTCAAACCCAGCCGATGATGCTAGCATTTGCCCCAAACGGAAAGATGGAACCCTTGTCAGGTGCGGTTCTTACAAAAACAGTTCAGGGGTCACCTAAGTCAGGGAGACCTGAATAGTCTTCCCCCTTTAGAGATTCACAAGCATATTAGCATATGAGCTGAGTTAAGAACGGCCTCAAATCCTTTGACACTCCTGCCATCAGAAGGTGGGGTTTCTGCCCTCTCCCCTTGAGTCTGAGCAGGTTCTGTGACTACCGTGACCAAGAACATGGTAGAAGTGGTTTCGTGCATTTCGGGACTGGGTCTTGGGAGACTGGCAGCTTCTGTTTCCTGTCACTGGGAGCCCTGAACTGCTGTAACTAGTCCTGTGTAGTCACCATCCTGGACAGTCCATGTGGAAAGGCCCTGAGGCCAGAGCAGGAAGAGAGGTCTCCCTGACTCATCCTCCCAACTGCCAAGGCACAGAGCACTGGGTAAAGCCACTGTAGGCCCGCTGGACTGGGGGGTCCACAGACTTTTCTGTAAAAGCCCAGGTAGCAAATATTTTAGGGTTTTTGGGCCATATACAGTCTTCACCACGACTACTGACCTCTGCCATCATAGGGTGAAGGCAGCCATGGATAATGAGCATGGTGGTGTCCCAATAAAACTTTATAAAAACAGGCAATGGGCCTAACTGAGCCTGCAGGCCATTGTTTGCCAACCTCTGGCAGACCGTTTACATGCTGAATACCACTGAGTGATCCCCAAATAAGGCCAAGTGTAACCGAAAAACTGCCCAGCTGAGCCCTACCCAAATTTCCTACCCACACAAGTGTAAGACACTATAAAACAGTTGTTTTAAGCCACTACATTTTAGGGTAAGTTGTTACACAGTCATAGATATTAAGAATAGTATATTAATGATTCTAGAAGTCCGATAGCTAACCCAAGCAATTTCCAAACTTATTTGGCCACGTACAAAACCTTTTAAGAAACATCTGCTCCCTTGGCTTCAAGGTGCCCACTAGGAAATGCCTAACTTAACCTCCAATTACTTAATCTCTCTGAACTTGATTTCAGATGACAGCCATGTTGGAAATACGATAAAAATCACCACTTATCAAAGGCACAGTTCTAGGTAATTTCATATATTTTTTCCAATCCTCATAATTCCTCTAGGGTGGAGCTCCATTTAACAGAAAAGCTAAGCATCTCTCACAGGCAGAATTCCACCTGGGGTTGTCGTGCCGTGAATCCCATGCTCCATCCTCCATCCCACAGTGCCTCTCGGGATGGTGACAGCCTCAGGGGAGAAGGGGCTTATGTGATCAGTGATGACACTAAGCAGTGATGACAGCAGGAAGTGACTGGAAGGACCTGTCTCGCTTCTCCACAGCTCTTCCCCAAGCCCAGCACACAGCCTGACACATAGACGGTTCTCAGTACATCATGAACACACGGGTGGACGTGTGGAGGGCTGGTAGGAGCTTGGTGAAGTCCCTGGGTGGCGCTCATCGTGCATGTGGCGATACTGACAGGGGGGATTGTGTCCCTGGTGGTCATGGTGATGGTCACATGGGAGCAGTCGTGATGCTGGTAGGGACACTGGGTACTGTAATGACGGTGCAGCGTGTAACTGAATGAGGTGCCCGCAACCAGATGGTGACCACAGCACAGGGAGGACTTCCTTGCTGAAGCCAGATGCTTCCCTGTGGGGTAAGGACCACTCGAGGCCAGGAGGGGTCCCCCGACAGCACCCCCTCTGCGGCCCCCTCCCCATCTCCGCAGCCCTACCTTTCTCAGGAGGCTGAGGCAGCTTGGCCGCAGCTCAGGGGCAGCGCCAGCTTCAAACTTCTTCAGCCACACCCACTCTCCCTGTTCAAGGAAGAGCAAGAGTTCTAGACCGCTGCTCCCTACCTGGGTGACCTCAGGCAAATCCCTCAGCTTCTCTCAACCTCAGCTTCTTCCCCATAAATGTGTTTCTTCTGTGAGTTCCAATTGAAGAGAGGCAGAGCCGGCCCAGTGAAAACAAATGTTAGACTTTTGCTTTGGCTGACAGACCCAGAGTCCAACCCAACCCCCCCCACTATCTAGCTCTGTGACCTTGGGCAAGTGACTTCAGTTCTCTAAGCCTCCTGTTCCAATTCTGTAAAGCAAGAATGATACCTCCATGCACATCTCATGGGCTAATGAGATGGTGGATATAAAGCAGGTTAACTCTGGGCCCCAAGGTCAGCTTTACGCTGCAGACCTCAGGTGCCCATGACACCCCAAACCCCATGGAGTGAGCCAGGCTCTGTGATCCAGGGACTCTAGGGCAGGAGGCAGGAGGCTGGGAGAGGCAGAAGCCTTGAACTGGGGCTCTGTCCAAGCCCCGGCCAGGCCCAGAGCTCCCTGTAACCCTCGCCCTCTCTCCCCTTGTCATGGATGGATTTCTGTCTCCTCACTCTCACCCGCAGCCTGTCAGCTAACTCAGAGGAGCAGACAAAACATGCTTTGTACATCATTAAAGCCTTCTTTCAGCAGAATAGAAAAGAGATGGAATGCTCCTGGGGAGAAGATGGAGCAGAAGGTGCATGAGCCTCATGTTGCTTCCTGCAGAAGCGATCAGCTTGGCTCATCAGCCATGAGTCACAGAGTATGAGAATCCTAGCATCAGCAAAGTACGGAATTTGAGAACACAGCACCTGAGAAATCAGAGTGTCTTCAGAAACATTAGAGTCTTCCTGGCCTCCGCGCTGGCTGGTGGCCCAGGCCCTGTCCCTAACAGCAGGGCCTTGGAATCCGGGATCTCACTATCCCTTGCTGAAGCAGGCAGGAGGTGGTGGACCTAGGCCAGCCCAGTGCTGAGAGAGGCCCTGGGGTGACATACTGGCAGTGCCCTGGCCTAAGTGGCCAGGAACTGGTGGCTCCCCGAGGTGAGAACCAGGCTGGACTAGGAGCTGGGGGTCCTCTTTCCCACTTCTACCCTGCCACCAGCTTGCTGTGGGACCCAGGGAAGTCACTGCGCCTCTTCAGGCCCGTTTCCCGTTCTGTGACAGGAGTGGGTCATACAGAGGCCCAGGAGGCTGTGGGTTCCCTCAGCTCCTCCCAAACTGACTACACCTTCCCAGGCTGAGGCAGCGGGCGGGCAGAGGCCTTCACCTGGTAGAGGGCCACGTTGGTGGGCTCCTGGGGGGCCGGCAGGCTCCTTGCTGACCCCTGGGCCACTGACCTCAGGCTCCCACCATCCACCACACTTCTTGATTCACTCACACTGTCCATGTGCAGCCTCTGGAGGGGGCAGATATGGTCAAGAGCCGAGGCCAGGCCTCAGTCTGAGGCTTGCCCACCCAGCCCAGTGCCTGCCCCACCCACCCGTCTGCTCAGGGGCCGATGGACGAAGGTGAGCTCCTGGGCTGTGAGCAGGATCCGGTGGGGGCCCCGCACCAGCTGCAGCTGTTGGATGCCCCATCTGGAGGTGGGAGAGAAAAGGGCAGAGGCTCCATATAAATGTCACTCCCTCCTCGGTCTAGCCCCTCGGACTTGCGACTTACCCAGAGCCCCACCCTTCGTCTCCCTGTCTCCCTTCCTGTCTCCCCGGCAGTCCCAGACAGGCTGAAGGAGCACCACCGAGCACTACCCCCCACAGCGGCTGGACCCCCTGGACTGACATGCCTACTGGTCCCCAGCCTCTGTGTTCCCATGGCCCCTGGAGGCGTCAGAGAGTGGCCAGAGCCTGGGGTGAAGGCTGAGGCTGGGACACTGACTCTCCTGGACGTAGCCAAGGCTCAGAGGATACAGAGGACTTCAGACCCAGGGAGAATTATTTTCAAAGCTGAGAGGCCCTGCAGGCCATCCAGGCCAAGCCTTCACTGTACAGATGCTTAGCCTGAAGATCAGGGAGGGGCGGAGACTTGTCTGAGGCCCCAGGCTTCTTCCCCACGACTCAGGTGGACCTCCTCAGGAGGCACCCTAACCTTGACAAGGCCCTACCGAGGCTTTGGGTTGGACAGGGGTGCTGGGTGGTCCTGAGGTCCTGGGATCGAGGATGAGAAAGCCCCTTGCAGGCTGTGCACACAGGAGGGGGCTTGTGGGGTGGGGTGGAGGGGACAGAAGGGCAGAACGAGGCTCAAGTTCTCACCTGATAAGGCAAGTGAAGGCCCCACCAGCCAGCACCAGGACACAGGTCAAGGCCAGGGCGAGGAGGCTGCCTGGGGGCTGCTCACCTGTGGGGAAGCCAGCGCGGACATGAGTCCTAATGGTAACAACCACACAAGGAAGACAGACCCCTCCCTGAGCTCCTGTGCCTGCTCCTTGGCTCTCCTCTGGGAGATGGGGATGCAAACCCCAGCCCAGCGCTCTCCCCAGAGGTGAGGTTCAGAATGGCCCCCGGCAGGAAACGTCCCACCTCTGCACTGCTTGTGACACGCAGATAATGATTCCCGGAGTGCTGTCTGTCTGGGTCTCTGTCTCTGGCTCTCTGTCTGTCTCGGGCCCAGAAGACCCTGCTCAGACCCCACTACAGTCCTAGTCACACTATGGCCTTTTGTCTGCCCCTGACCCCAAACTGAGAGCAGCCGATAGCAGGGCCTGTGTGTGTCTTTGGCTCCTAACACAGGGCCTGAACGGGGCAGGAGCTGAATAAAAACTCCATTCTTGTCAACTGTTAAGCTACTTCTTCTCACACACCCCCATGATGAGCCACTCTCTACCTATTTTGGCAGCCCAGTTTCATTGCCTGTCCTTCACTCTGAATTTTAGGAGAGCCCTCCTTACACTGGATCCAAGTCTCCAGCCTTCATGTCAGGAGGTGGATGTAAAGAGGCTGCTTGGGACAGCTGCGCAAGATGGGGAGGGCTACTTTGCTTGGGAAACCCTGGGATCAGCCTGAACTGGCACGGTGGCAAAACGCCCAGAGCCATTCTAGAGAGAGGACATTGACTTCTGCTGCCACAGAATAGGAACCCTCTTCTTCCTCCCTTGCCTCCCACCCTCCCTCCCTCCCTTTTGTAGGAAGATAAAACACTGTCTGTCTGCCCCCTGCTGAAGCCCCCTATCTGAGTTAAGCCCAGATCATAATAATAACAGCAAATACCTCTTAGAGCTCATTATAGTAGCGTACACTGTATTGCACTGAGCACCTGTTCTAAGGAAGTTCTATATTTCAACTCAGTTATTCTGCACAATGACCTCTAAAAGTAGGTACAGTCATGATCACAACTTTTTGGAAGAAGAAACAGAGAGATAAGTAACTGTCCATGAGTGGTAGAGTCTGGGCTTAAACCCAGGCAGTTTTGTACCGGCATCTGGGCTCCTAACCACTGCCCCAACCTGCCTCTCCCACCAGCTCCTAGCAGGGAATCTGTCAGCCTGGGTGGGAGGAGGGGAGAGAACGAGCAGAAATGTGTCCAGGTCTAGGCGGCAGCAAGCACAAAGGATACACAGCAGGAGCTTGTGGGGCGCTGAAGGGCAGGGCAGAGCACAGTGGGAGTAGACTGATGCAGGGAGCCAAGTCTTCGCGGGACAGCGGGAGAGCACTCTGGCTTGACTCCGGGTGAGGTAGAGCCTCTGCAGGTTCTGAGCAGGCGCGTGCCAGATCTGACTGTGTTTCCCAAGGATCCTGCACCCTGCCAGGTGGAGGTACTGGAACAAGGCAGAAGCGTGGAGACCTGTTGGGAGGCTGCTGCTGTAATCTAATGAGAGACGATGGGTTCTAGGGCTGGGGAGGCAGTGGAGTGGGGAGAGGGCTCCGCTTCTGGGCAAGTTCTAAAGACTGAGCCTTCAGGCCAGGTGTGGGGTGTGCAGACATAGAGGGTATCTGAGCTGCAGGAAGGACAGGGTGCCATTACCTGCACTGGAGAAGACAATGGGAAGTGGCATAGGGGGCAGGTCAGGAGTTCAGCTTCAGACAATGTCAAGTTTGAGATGCCAGCTAAATATCCAAGTATCGAGTAGCATCCTGTGGGGCATGTCAAGTAGGAGTTTGGCCAGACATGGAGTTTAGGAGATAACAAGGCTGGAGATGTCAGTCTGGGGCCACAAGAATGGATAAGACCCCAAGGGAGTGAGTGCAGACAGAAGCGAAGCTCAAAGCCCGAAGCCCAGAGGAGCTGATGTTAACAGGTCAGAGCCACAGAGGAGGTAACTGAGAAAGAGGGCCAGTGAGGGGGAGCCCTGGAGAGGCTCCAAGTGCAGCCCCAGGGAGGGAGCAGTCAGCTCTCTGGCCGAGCAAGGCAGAGACTAACAGCTGGCCCTGGGCCTCAGCCAGCCACAGGGAGGCCACGGGTGGCCTTGATATGACAGCTCATGTCCAGGGAGTGGTGGGAGGGTCGGTGGGGAGGATTCAAGAGGAGAAGGGAGGTAACATTCGAACCCGTGAGCCCGCACAACATTTTCAAGGAGTCTTGTTCCCAAAGGGCGCCAAAGAATGAGCAGAGGCGGAAGGAGATGTGAATAAGTGGATCTTTAAGGTGCAACTTTCTAAGATAGAAACAGAGAAAACAAAGACCATGGCACATCCTCTTGCCAACAAGACCCCGAGCCATAGGAAGCACAGAAGCCAGCCCTGGGCTGGACACGTCCAGCCGGTCAGGGGTTCCTAGGGGCCACCTGGAGCAGTGGTGCTCACTGAGGACATGCGACCGTGTAGCCCCTTCCCATCCCCTTGGAAATATGAGGCCTGGTCCTGGGGTCTGCCCATCCCACGTGCAAGGGCTGGCTGATGAGGGTGCTTGGGCTCTGGTCCTAGTTACAGATGACAAGTGGAGACTCAGAGAGGGGATGCAGCTTGCCCGGGGCCATACAGCTAGTCAGCAGCAGTGTAGGCTGCAGCCCTAAGTGTATGCTGTCTGGTCTCTCTGTCCACTGTACCCGACCAGCTGCTCTGGTGATACCCACGACCGTCGCGCACTGGAGGGTGAGTGGCCATTTTTGGATCCCTGAGACGAATCCTGAGGCTGGCGCTACCGCTCAGGTTCCCGCCACCCCCCCGGGTCCCCTCTTGGAGCCTCATCTCAGAACACGGGCCCTCAGCCATGGCCCCCATCACAGGGTTGGCAGTGGCCCAGAATCTCATCTGCCATTGCAGTGCCAAGCTTGTTGGCTGGTTGATTTGTTTAATAAATTCATTAGAACCTGTCAGAGAGTGAAGTCTGTGAGCCAGGGCTAATGCAGGAGGAGATTGTAAAGATCTGTGGGCTCCATCAGCCCCTGGCTGCCCCTGTCATGGCTGGGACCACACTGTGTGGTGTTGTCTCTGGCTGCCCCTGTCTGCACTAGACAGAAGCCCTTGGAGAACAGGCCCGAGGGCTGATCTTCAAAATCAGCTCTATGAGGGCAGCTCTGTGTTGTCTCATTCACTCCTATGTCCCTGGGGCTGAGCACAATGCCTGGCACATAGTAGGTCCTCAATATCTGTGGAAGAAAAGAGGGCAAAGAAACAATTGGGTGAAGGCTGCTTCTTATGAGCTGCCATCTAGCGTGGTGCACAGTTGGCACTGGTTCTCCCCAGCACAGGACACACATCCTGTGAACGGAGCCATGAACCCAGGGGCTGTGGGGGGCACAGAGGAGGGGCCTGCAACCCCAACGGCAGAGCTGTTCTAGAAGGACGGGTAGGGTTTAGCCAGGCAAGGCAGGGGGCAGTCCAGAAGAGGAAACCACATGGGCCTGGGGAGGCCTGAAAGGACAACCTGTGGTTGGGGAAATGCAAAGAGGAGGAGTGTTGGGAGATGGGGCTGGAAGAGCAGGTAGAGCCTAGGTCATGAGTGGGGTGGGAGGCCACTGAAGGTCTGGGCATGGACATAGGCAAGCCTGGCCAAACCTGAATTTACTGGTAAGCGGTGGTGACTGTTAACCAGGGCTGCATCGGGCAGTGCGGTCACGTTTGCTGACACGTCTGTGTGTTCGCTCGATGTGCCCTCGCACATGTATGTCAGTGCAATTTCATGAGGGATCAAAATCTGGGCTGTCCATCAGACACCACCTCCCTGTTTGCCCTTGGGCAAGTCACCAGACCTTTCTGGGCTTCTGTTCTACACTGGGGCCGAGGAGGGTAATGGATCATCATAAGGCTGCCGTGAAGTTTAAGAGAGCTGAGAGATGGGAATGTGCTCTGCGGTTCAGCCCTGTTCAGCTAGTCTTCCCTGGCGCTTCCCAACGCCTGGCTCCGTCTTCTCGACGGGGTCTCAACTCTTTTCTTTGCACCTGCTCCTGCCCCTCCCATGACTGTCCACACAGAGAGACTTAATGAATGATGGATGGATGATGAATTACCTCTCATGCAGAGCGTATTGGGATCAAACCAGCAGCTGGAGTCGCGCGCAGGAGGGGCCCCTCCTGGAAAGTGTATGGCCCTGCTCAGGGGCTGCACTTGCCATGTGCCTGTGTCCAGGATGTGGGTAGGGACCAGCTGGCTCCCACGACCATCTGTGTCCAAAATGACATACTGAGCCAGCCTTCTGCCCTTCTCATCCGTCTGGATCCTCTGGCTAAAGCCAGCCACATTCAGAGCCCCTGTGTGGGCCCCTAAGCGGGCCCCAGGAAGTCCTGCCCCGTGGCTCTCTGAGCGGTTCAGAGCATTGGCCAGCAGGACAACAGCATCGTAGATGGTTCCAAAGAGCGGGGACACCTGTGGGAGAGACGGTCCCTCAGCTCCATAACCCCACGGCACAGGCTCCCAGACATCTCTGAGCAGCCCTCCCGCCAGCAGCAATTGTCTGGATTATCATCCCCCAACACCCCCTGATGAATCTATGTCCAAACCAGAACTCCTGGTCCTACAAAGGTCTGCCTGGCTCCACCACACCAAACCCCACTCCTGCATTTTAGGAAATGGAACTACCAGCTGCCCGGGTTCTCAAGTCTCGGCTTGATTCCCAACTACTCTCTTTCTCTCTTCCAGTTCATCATCGAATTTTTTGGCTTTGTTTCAGAATTTATTCCCAGCCCAGCTGACTTCTCACCGCCTCTGCTCCTGCCACCTGAATCCAAGCCCCCCTCACTCCTCACCTGGACCACAAGGGGCCTCCTAAGGGCCTTGGCCTCCTTGCCTCCTTCGGCCCTCTTCAGGCCCCATACAGCAAACCAAGTGACTTTTTAAAAACATAAAAATCAAATCATTTCTCCCTTAAAACTTGCTGATGGTTCCTCATTTCACTTATGTTCAGACTCCTTACCCCAGCTGATACTGTCTCACACGATCAGGCCCTAAGCTCACCTCAGGTCTCTCTCCCTATCACTGTGACAGCCCAGCCCCTCCACGCTCCCCTCTGTCTGTTCTGTAGCCACTGACGCTCACTCTGCCTCCAGGCCTTTGCACTTGCTGTTTCCTCTGCCTGGTTGTTCTTCCTCCAGATGCTCAACTGGCTACCCTCTCATCATCCAGAGCTCGGCACAAGTGCAATTTCCTCGGAGTGGGCTTTTCTGCCCACCCTCTCTCTTGTTGACAGCTATTCCATCCTGGCCACTCTCCGTTACTTCATCCTGTTTTATTTTCTTGGGGACACTATCACTATTTGAATCCGGTTATCAGGTTGCTTGGCTCTTGTCTGTCTGGCCTTCACAGAATGGGAGCTCCCTGAGGGCCAGGCCTGCCTTGCCCATCACTGCCCCTGACGCCTGGTGCAGTGGCACATGTGAGGGGCTCGATCCACATTTGTCGTGGGACTGAGTGGTTGCATGAGCCCCCCTCCACATCTGCATCCCGGTCACCTGCTCCAGACACTATTGTCTCATCCCCAAGAAGCTGACATCCCCACGGAGACTCAAGCAGCTGAGTCCCGTAAGCCAAAACCAAGCAGGCAGCCATAGCCCTCACCACAAGGTCACAGCAGTTATTTCAGACACTTCCGTTCTCCCGGGCTCCTGACACTCTCTCCTTCTGATTTTCACAATTTGCTACAAAGGTACAGAGAAAGGAGAGGAAGAATGTCTGCAAGAGAAAGAATAGATGAGCCAGAAATGAGAATTAGAGAAATTAAGTTGGAGATAGAACAATAGAACCAAAAGAAAGAGACACAAGAAAAGGTGAATTCTCAAAGCCAAAAGAATGAATAATGTGAGAAGGAAGAGAGAGAGGTACACATACACACGCCTGTGCAGGCGCACATACCCACACATGAGCGGTGGAAAGAGATGGAGAGAGAGTGCACCCAGGGACTAGGCAGAGACGCTTGGTCACATAGGGATGGCTCAAGCGCCCAGAGTGGAGGAGAGACTAGTTGGCCGGGTGGGTGGCTGGCCTGGGCCAGGAAGGCCTAGAGTGGGTGAGGGGCACATACACGGGTGCCTGTGGCCACACACTTTGGGCCCTGTGAGGGTCTGCACTGACCTACCTGCTCTGGTTGCAGGTGGGCAGCCACCTCTCCACTGGCCCTGGCAGCTTCAAAGGCCTTGTCCACAGGGCCGGACTCCAGGCTGATGGTGAGCACTGCGTCATAGACCTCCTGCAGGGGCCCGCTGTCCTCAAGGGCCGGGAAGGAGTGGTTGCGGTAGGGCAAGGCGAAGAGCATGGTGTCGTAGGGCAGGAAGACCAGCCTCCCATCTGCCAGGCCCTGGGCCCCCGCTCTGCTCAGCAGTGTGGTCTGCTCGGAGCCCCCCAGGAGTGCCGAGTGCATGCACAACACCACAACTGGGGGCAGAGGGGACAGGCTCGCCTTCAGGCCTTCCCTGTAGCCCAGAATTCTGTGGCCCTGGGGAGAGCTGCTCAGAACTCTCAGGTCCACCCCGCTACAAGACTCTGCTGCCACTTTCCAGCCCCCTCCCATCCTTATCAGTCTGGGAAAGGCAGAGTTTCCCTTTCATTCACTGTCTCTGTAAGAGTAACAGCCAAGGTCACCAAATCTGGCTTCAACCTGCTAAAAAAAATAATCCCCTTGACTGAGGATAGGTTTATTAATAGGTCCCGTCCAGCCTGCCCACCCAACAGCTTTGACCAACTTCCCACACTTCCTCTGTGCCTCTGGCTCTGACAGTTGCTAATATTTATTGATAGCTCACTCTGTTGTCCTAAAGGACTTTTATAAACATTTAGTTAACCAATATAATAGCACTAAGAAGTATGATTATCATGACTTCTACTTTAGATCAGGAAACCAAGGTGCAGAGGGGCTGAGTTGCCCCCAGATACAAAACCACTACTGTGATAGAGCCACATCTGAACCTGGCTTGTAAACCTTTTTTTTTTTTAAGATTTTTGAAAATGAGATAATTCATATACCATAAAATTCACCCTTTTAAAAAGTGTTAAATTCGGTGGTTTTAGCATATACCCCAAATTGCACAACCATTACCACTTTTTAATTCTAGACCATTTTATCACCTCAAAAAGAAACCCTATACCACAAGCAGTAATTTCCCATTCCTCACTTCCCCTAGACCTAGTCAACCACTAATCTGTCCATATGGATTTGCCTGTTCTGGAGATTGCATGTAAGTGGAATCATACACTACATGGTGTGTTGTGTCTGGCTTCTTTCACTTAGCATAATGTTTTCTAGGTTTATCCATGTAGTAGCATCTACCAGTATTCATCCATTTTGAGGGCTGCATACTATTCCACTGTACAGATAAACCACATTTTGTCTATCCATTCATCACTAGCTCATAATCTTAACTGTGGCCCTGGGTGGCATCCTCAAGGTCTAAGCAGACCTGAATACATTCTCCTTTGCCTTAGTAAGAGAAATAGGCCCTTACTGATACAGCAGCCAATTTCATCCCCAGGCACCCAGGACAAAAGAGGGCCCTTTACCCAAGGTTAAGAGTCCGCTGCATAATTTTTCTCTTCCCCACTTGGGTCCCTGGCAAGGGCCACAACCCCAGCCAAAAAGGGGCCACAGTTGTTTTGTATGTGGCCCAGGTTCCTACTGAAATCCCTTTCTCCAGAAAACCCAGGAAAATGGAGCCACAAGGAAAGGCTGAGGGTCTCCTTGCTGGGACCTGAAGATCCCTGGTCATGTGCAAGTAAGAGCCTAGAGCCCCAGCCTCTGCTGAGCCCCTGGGTGGCCATGCTATGTGGGCCATGGCCCATGAGCCCTCCCATCCCAGAATAGTGAGAGGACCCCTGGAGAAGCCCCCACTAGGACTTGGTGGAAGCAGACTAGGGCTTTCTTTGTCCCTTCTGCTCTGTCTGGTGCTAGCTCTGGCTTCTCAGCAAAATGCCCTCTCACCTGTTGGAGGTGCTGTTCTGAGTTTGGCCCCAAGGGCAAGCTGGTCCACACAACTGGGGAGAAAGCCACTGACTGGGAAAAGCTTGCACTGATTGATTGCAAGCCATGCTCACTGTGTGCTGAGCACTGTTCTAAGCCCTTTATCTGCACTAGTTCATCTCCTCAACCTACGATGTAAGAGCTTTTATTAGCCTCATGTCATTGATGAGGACACCATAGCACAGACAGGTGTGGTGACTTGCCTGAGGTCACACAGCTGATAAGAGGTGGGGCCAGGAGTGGGACACTGGCAACCTGAATCCAGAGAATGTGCCTCTAACCACTCTGCTTCCTGGCTCCGAAAGCCAGCAACATGGTTGGAACTCA
Organism: Smutsia gigantea; assembly: GCA_032199065.1. Classification (NCBI taxonomy): domain Eukaryota; kingdom Metazoa; phylum Chordata; class Mammalia; order Pholidota; family Manidae; genus Smutsia; species Smutsia gigantea. The sequence goes on along the minus strand of JAVSCE010013219.1, from coordinate 45,485 downwards.
GGCCCTGGCAACAGGGGTGGAGAAAGTCTAATGAGGTTTCCTCTACCCACGGTCACTGTGCTCTAGGTGCACAGAACTGAACCGTTCATTCTCTTAGTCCCATTAACATGCTACCTAGCACTAGCTACTCCCTCTGCTTGGAATGCCTTCCCCCTCATTTCCAGGCCCTGCCCTGATGTCACCTCCTCTGTCAAGCCCTCCCCAACCCCAAGGAGAGCAGCTCCTGCCAGATACAAGCTCCTCACTGCTAGGGCCTGGCCAGTTCCTCCCCACATCCCCAGAGCCAGCCAGCATCAGATCCAGGGCAGTGCTGTGGCTTGAGGCTGGATCAAGTGCTTACAACGTGCTTGGTCACATACACCTGCTCCTCATGGCCCTGTGAGGGGGCTTGCATTATCCCCATTTTACCTACGGGAAAACTGGGGCTCAGAGAAGTGAGGCACCGTTCCTGAGGGGGCCGCGGGCCCACTTGGGGCCAGGTCTCATTCTCCACTCAGCTCTGCCTCGCTAACCGGCCACACAAGCTCAGAGGCTGGCCGCTTGCCCCACTCCTCACCAGCACTGGCCTCAGTTCCCTCAAAGCCAGAACACAGCATTTGGCCTCAGTGGCTATCTAATGGTGTTGCCAGGGTCCAACAGTGAGAAACACATCTTCCTCGGTTAACTCACGGAGCTGAGTATATACCTCGGGCACACTCACAAAACCGGGAGTTTTACAGAGAGACACTTTCCCAATACCTGCAGTGAATTTGATTTTCCCTACTTTTATTCCATTCTAGTTTATTCTATACTACTGAGTTCCCTTCTTCTCTCTTTCTATTCCATACTCTTTCTTTCTTTTCTACAATGCTAGTCCTGATTCACTAAATCAGTTTCTTTGATCCAAATGGGCCACAGTGTGGAGGTTCTGACTTCAACTCCCTTGCTTGGCTCGGCACTGCTTCACTCTCCTTCCTTCCTTGTACCAGGCAAGATGAGAGAAAGCCCTTGGCCTCCCCTCTGCAACTAACGCTTTAATCAGAGCTCAAAATCCAATTTCACCACTTGCCAGCTGTGTGACTTGGGCAAGTCACTTACCTTCTCTGAGCCGCCAAGTGCAGACTCAGCAGGACTAGCTCCGGGGCTGCTGTGAGATTAAACGGAGGGCCCTTGTTAAGTGCTCAGCCTAGTGTCTTTTGCAGAGGAAACTCCCCATCAGCAGCCATATGAAGTCCACGCAGCCCACAGGAGGAAGGCACCCAGTACTTACTTTTCAGGCCATCCATGCTGCAGAGCTGCCTCAGGACCTCCGTGGCCCCCTGCTCCCCAGGTCCCAGCGAGGTCACCAGCCCCACTGGCAGCCCATGCGTCCTGAGAGTCATGGCCACCTGCTGGGCTGTAGCCACCCAGATGTCCTGGTGGGAGGACACAATGGCCACACGAGCCCAGCCAAAGTGTCTCATGACAGACAGCAGCACGTGGGCAGCCGAAGGCAAGGTGGGCACCAGCTCACCTCCTCCCTCTGGCGCCCCACACACCCAGGAGAAGAGGGTCTTGCCCCAGCCTTGGGCCAGCAGGGCTGCCGCTGCACAGTAACCAGGATTCACAGGGCCCACAAAAGCAGCTACAGTGTTCCTGTGGGCCAGGAATGTGGCCAGGGCATGAGGGGTGTCACAGCCTGTGGGAAGGACCACGGAAGCCAGCCGTGAGCCCAGCACCAGTGAGGAGTCTTGATTGGCTCGGTCTACAGCCAGCTGGGCAGCCACACTGGGGAGGGCCCGGGCAAAGATGGGGTCACAGTCCCAGGGGCCCAGCACCCCCAGGGTGAAGGTCCCTGTTCCCCGGGCCAGGTCAGGGAAGGAGCTGGCCCACAGCAGGGCGCCCCAAAGCACCACAGAGAGAAGTGGCAGGAAGGGGGCGGTCCTTGGATGACGAAGAGTGGAACCCCACAGTCCCCGACAGGGCGGGCAGCTCTTCCTGTGTGGCAGCGTCCAGTACAAATCCTCAGGGCACAAGCTCCCCTGCAGTCCTGGGAAAGGAGTGTAAGGACAAGGCTTGCTCTAGCATTTTCTGTCAGCACTTCTTACATGGTTTTGAGGCAGACACCTCCTTTTGGAGCGTCAGCCTCCTCATCGGTAACACAAGGGATTTGCCCCCATGACATCCGAAGCCCCCAGATTTGGGGGTCTCACTGCCCACACACAGTTCCGGCTAGAGCTTAGACACTCAGGGTGTGGGCTCCAGAGTCAGAGCCGGTCAGCCCTGGCTCGCTGCTTCCCAGAGATGAGCCCTAGACCAATCTCTCAAGTTTCTGAGCCTCATCTTCCTCTTCGATAACAATGAGGAAAATGAAACCTACTTTATGGAGTTGCTGTGATGATTAGATGACATGATGTGGGCACTGAGCAGAGATCCTGTACTTAGGTACTCAATAAAGCCTATTTCTTTCAACCTATTATTATTATTATTTCTTCCTGCACTCATCCTCCGAGGCGGGCCAGGTTATCCTGGTGTCCCTCTGAGCCTTCCCCTCCCCTTTCCCTCGAGGCCATCCCACAGCCCTTGACTCTGTGGGACTCCAGGGCCTTCGGCACGGGGAGGTGCCCCGGCATGTGTGCGGTGAGAGGGTTATGATGCACGTGCACAGTCCCACCCCGTTCAGCCTAAGGCCTTGCTATCCCCATTGTAGAGATGAAGGAACTGAGGGAAACTGAATGGAGCTGGCAGAGAGACGGTGTGCGCAAGCCTCTTCGGCCCATCTCCCACCCCACAGAGGGCCTTCTAGAGCAGGACGTTTGGAGTGGGGCGTTCCCCACTCCACCCTGCTCTTCCAGGACCTTGATGCCCAGCCTTCAGCCCTGCATCTCCTGTTTGGCCTCTGCCTGCCTCCCTGCCATTGCCCATTCGGCATGCACAGCCCTCAGACGAATCCTCCCACGCCCTTTAAGCAGCCAGCAGCAATCCACTCTGGATGCCATGAAGGCGTAAAGTCCAACCTCACTCTGAAGAAACTGCCAGGCCTGTAGAGGGGCAGGTCTCAGCTAAGAAAAGAGCTAACTACAAATGTGAACAGCAGGCAGGACTAATAGGGAGACCCTGTGGGCTGAGGAGGGCCCATAGAGGGCTGCCCAGAGGAGGCACGCAGGAACCAACCTGCACTTGGGAGCGCGGATCAGGAGAATAAGAGGACTCCCCCCACCCCCAGTGCCAACAGCAAGGGTCTGTGTAGAGTGCCCCCTTAGAAATTATGTTCCGTGCAGGGGAATAAGAGCGGCCTTGGAACCACACAGAGGAATAAGCTCTGATTTTATCCCTCACTAGCCACTAACCTTGGACGAGATGTTTAACTTCTGGAGGCCTCAGTTTCCTCATCTGTAAAATGGAGATGAGAACAGCTAACTGGTAGAGTATCTACAAGGGGGATACTCGCTGTGGTACTAGGTTAAGTGAGCAGTACTTACTAGATGGAATCATTACCCTTATCACCATTTTGGAATCTTTTGAGGGGAGGCAGGTGTATGTGGAATAAAAAGAGCCGGGCGGGGTGGTAGAGGCTTGAGTTTCAGCCCCAGTCCTGCCCCTGCCCCACTGGAAGCCTCAGCCTCCCTGACTATAGCCAGTTTGCAGGGCTGGCCAACCCTGGGCCCTCAGGGCCTGTGAAACTGCAGTTCTTCCTGTGTGGCAGCGTCCAGTACAAATCCTCAGGGCAAGGTGGGCACCAGCTCACCTCCTCCCTCTGGCACCCCACACACCCAGGAGAAGAGGGCCTTGTGATGTGGGGAAGGCTGTCCTTCTGCCAGCCTCGGAGGGACCCTCTGCACCCTCCTGTATCGTCTGCTGCGATGCTCCAAGCCGTCTCCTAGCACCTGCAGCCCTTGGGGTGATACACTTGGAGCAGCTGAGCTTGTTCTGGGCTCACAGAGAACTAATCATTTCTGGTTGGGAATTTAAGTGTGCGTGGCTGATTCTAATGATAGCTGCCCCGCTCCTCGATTTGTATTCTCCAGAGCACCTGTGATCCAGCGCTCTTCCTGGTCCTCTCAGAGGCCCCAAGAAGAGAAATCTCACTCTCTTTTTCAGAGGAGGAACTGACTCTGGGTGGGACAGCAACTTAGCCCAGGTCTCACCAAAAGGTAGGGCTGAAATGGGACTGCAGCTAGGTTTCCCACCTCCCAGCCATAGACAAGCACCATCTCTTTTTACTGAATACCTAGGACGTCAGAGCCCAAGGATCCTTGGAGATCTAAACTCTAAGCCAACTCCTCTGTGTACAGATGGGGAAACTAAGGCACGGAGGGGCTATGGACTTCCCTTGTTCCCACAAAGCAGCAGCAGGCTTCCCTAGCGTTGCAGTCCTTCTGGCTGTACTCAGTGGCCAGGAATTCTGTAGCTGGGGGCCTACAGGACTCCCAGAAAATCAGGCCCAGAGCAGGGCCAGCCTCTGAGCCTGGGAAGAGCTGCTTTTAGCCCCAGCTCTGCCACCGACCTGTGGAATGGAGTCAACTCCCCTTTCTGTGCCTCCATTTTCCCCATCTTTACACAGAAGGTTTAGTTTAGATGTGTAGGTCTCCAGTGATCCTTCAGCTCTGATGTTCTACTTATCAATAAAAATAAAGAAAAAGGTGATTTTTGTGTCAGAAGCTGGCCACATCCCTTCTCCCACCCCTTCCCTCAGGAGCGTGGGAGATGCCAGTGCTACCACCACCAGCACAATGGGTTAACGTGCCACTTTCTTGGGGCAAAACGATTTGTATTTTTTGACTCAAGGAGATGGATGCCAATGATGAGACACAGATTGCCTGGCCCATAGAGCTAAGCTCATGGAGTTAGTCAACTCTATAGGATCATAACCCAAAGAGATGACAATACCTTTAGCTGCATTAACAGACAAATGACCAAATTAAGGAAGGTGCTAGGAACCCAGGGAAGGGAGATGGAAGATTCTTGTCAGAGCCAGGGCCCCTTCAGCCTGTAGGCAAGGGTCACCCTCCTCACCCACAACCCCGTCCTTCTTGCCTTCTTCAAGGCAAGTTCCCCCTGACCCACCTGCCATGCTGTGCCTCAGGGGCTGACTCACTGCCTCTTTAAGGATCCTAAGTTTCCTTCACCAGGGTCCTTGGATGTCAGGCTCTCCAAGCAGGTTCTCCCATTCCCACCACAGCCTGCACAGTCAACAGTCCAAGTGCCTGTCTGCTTCCCGGGACTCCTGCCTGGGGAGTGCCTCATATGTGGCTCGTTCCCTCTCTATCCTCCTCAGGGGCCTGAAGAAGCCACTTGGAAAATTTGATCTGTTCAGACCCTGGGGCTCTGGGGAGCCAAGCACAGAAAGGAAGGAGAGAATGAAGGAGAAAGGAGCTGAAGGAGAAGGGCGGAGGGAGGATCTTCAGCACGCCGGACAGCTCCAGACCTGGCTGGCACTCCCGCGAAGAAGGAAGGGTGGTGAGCATCAAAGAAACCAGCATTACCAAACATCCACTGTGTGCCAAGCTGCACTCTATACAACCCACTGAGACAGGCATTATTATCATTCCCACTTTACAGATAAGGCAAGTGCCTTAGGGTAGGTAATAGGTTAGGTAATTTGACCAAGGGACGGAGCTACAAAGTGACAGGGCTAACTATAGGTCCAGGCTTCCGCTCATCACACTGATTCTTTGGGATTATAACAGGCTTTTCTATCTTCCCTTTTGGGGTGGACCCTTATATGGTGATAGATTACAGTCGAGTGGATTTTTACCTCTTCCTCCTCCACCTGCTCTCTCCTAGCTTGGTGAAATTAACCTATACTAAGTACACTAAGTATTTAATATGTGCTGGGGATCATACATATCCCATCTCATTTAACCCTTACAACAACCTTGTGAAATGGGTGCTGTATTTTGCTTTCTTTACACTATTTTCTTCATGCAAGAATATTTACAGAGCACCTACCATGTTTTAGGCACTGTTCACTTGAGATACATGTAACAGAAAATCTTTGCTTTTTTCTCCCCATACAGAGCTAACTTTCTAGCAGGGGTGGGGAGTATGTGCCCACAAACAAAAAAACATGATCAATTATTAGATTATTTTTATGTTAGAACATGATAAATGGTATAAGAAAGAAAAACTAAGGAAGGGTAATAATGTATTATAATTCAGTGTTAGTATTTGCTATCTTGCTACACAGTCTTTGTATTTGTAATTTCGATGGTTGAGGAACACACTGAGTGGATGTGTCATAGATAAGTTATCTTTTTGTTGGATATTTTTATTTAGTCCTTAATCTTTTTTTGGAAGCCTTTTAAGGTCCCTATGGATGTGCCATACATATGACTGTTTGCTCTCAGATCCATTCCTTGACCTTCCCAACCTAACTGGGCTCTCAAGAGGAAGGTTAGGAAGTGACCTCTGCCCCCAGGAGTGACCCTGAAAAACATTTCCCAGCATCCCTTGCCACTGCTGTCTGGCTCCATTCAGCCAATAGGAGACACTCACAGGAGACTGGAGGAAAGGAGAAAGAGAGAAGCTGGGAGATTTCCCCCCTTCCCTCAGCTTTGGACAGTGTCCCAGCAATGATTGTGTCTCTCCTCTGGTTCTGGCCTCTTCAGACTCGTCTTCCTACGTGGCTCCAATTTCTGGGCTCAGGCACCACCACCTCCTTCCTCCCTCTGTTCCTCCCCCGCTAGGGGTGGGAGAGGCTTCCTACTGTTACCAATCTCTGAATTGTTTCATATCCCAACACCTCTATGGTTACTCCCCCATTCTAATTTCCCTCTATTAAAATCCTGAAGACTCTGTTTTCCAGAGTGCACCCTGATTGATACACTGTATATCTGAGTTGCTTGAAATTTCTCACCATTCTGAATAATTCTTTAATAGATATCATGCTTTTGTCATCTTGAGGATTTTTTCCTTATGATCAACTCTTAGGAATAGCCGTACTATTAAAGAATAGGAACACTTTTTAAGGTTCTTCTTTCTTATTGCTTCAAGTTCCAAAAAACATATTAATGTCAAGATATTCTTTAAATAATTAGATACATTTGAATATGGACTGAGCATTAGCTGATACATGGTTATTCTCAAGTTTTTTAAGTGTGATAATGGCAAAGTGGTTATGTAAGAAATTGACCCTCTTTTTCAAATATACACACTTGAATGCATGTAGGTAGAAATAATATGATGTCTGGGATTTGTTTGAAGTTGTTATACAAAAAGGGGAGGGATAAATGAAGTATGGAAAAATATTAATTTTCAATCTAGGCCATGATTGCACTTAGATTCATTATACTATTCTTCCTACTTCTGTGTATGTTTGAAAAGTCACATAACAAAACAAAGTAGTGTTAATACCAATAAACAATATAGATATACCGGTTTCACGATATCCTCCTCGGAATTCAGTAGTCTCACTTTTTTCTAATTTAACCAGCCTTTTTAAGAACCATGCATTATATTAGTTTTTTATGGTATATAACAAATTACTATAAACTTCATAGCTTAAAACAACACATGTGTATTATCTCATAGTTCCTCTAAATAGTCATAATTCTGGGCATGGCTCATGTGGGACCTCGCTTAGGGTCTCACAGGCTGCAATCAAGGGACCAGCCAGGGCTGCCTTCTCATCCAGAGGCTTGACTAGGGAAGGATCTGCTTCCAAACGTCCTCTGGTTGCTGACTGTAGGCTTCACGGCCCCTTGCTTCTTCAAAGCCAGCAACAGAGAGTCTGCTTGCAAGACAAAGTCTCAGATAACATGATCTAATATAACATAATCATAGGTGTGACATCCCATTACCTTTGCCATATTCTGTTGGTGAGAAACAAGTCACATGTTCTACCTACACTCAAAGGGAATGGTTACATGAGGGCACAAATACCAGGAGGCAGGAGTTGTGGGGGCCACCTTAGAGTCTTTCCACCATATGCATAAAAATGGAAGACATTGACAGGCTGGACAAGTTCCACAGGAACCAAGTCAGGGCTGGAACCAGGACCAGAACCCAGGCCTCCCTATATACATTTTCATCAAGGGGAAAGCCAGAGCCACCTTCTTCCCTTCTCTCTACCTCCCACCCCTAATACCTATCATCTCCCTCTTATTCCCCTCAATGCTCCAAGAGGACCCTGTTCTCTAGTCTAAGATCTTTTCTTAGGAAGGTCACATGGAGGTCACTCTTACACCAAAAGACTGATGGTGGATATAGACCTATTAGGTTTTCCAGCCCAGGGCATCTGCTGTATGATAAAGACAACAAGATGATTTATTTCAATAATTGAAGGTTTATTAAAAAACGAAAGCATTAGTCACTATTGGTGTTCCGTGTATGAGAAAGTGGGTACAAAAGAGATGACATAACACATGGCCAATACAGTCTTAGACACTCAGGGCCATAAGCAGTCACTGGGGATAGTTTGTTGCTGGAAGGGGAATTGGTTACTGTGTGAGAGGTTAAACCAATCCTTGTGCACTAACCAGAAGGCAGCTCTGTGGTCTGCAGGCCCTGGTTAAAATCGTCAGCCCTCAATTCACTTTCTGAGTGAATTAGCCTCTCTGAGCTTTAGTCTCCTTATGTATAAACAGTGATACAATTATACATGTGCACCTCACAGGGAAGTTGCGAATGAGTGTTAAAGCATTTGCTAAATAATGAACACTATTAATTAATCCCAATCATCATATCATCACCGTACTGAACACTTACTAGATGCGGATATAGATCATATGATTCAAGAAAGAAAGTGTTCAGTGCATGTGAGTCATACAGGAAAAGGGGATATTTAAAGAAAGAAAAAATTGTACCCAGTCAGGATCCCAGCAGGAAGCAGATAGCACATGCAAATGGGATAATTCGAGGAGGACTTATTTACCAAAGATATAATAATGAAAGGACTGATGAGTTGTAGAAGACAGTGCTACAGCCTGGGGTTAGTAGTAGCAGATCTGCTACCGTTCCTAGGTCCAAAATGATGAGAGGAGGGAACAGGTACTAGAGCCTAGAAGGATAAGGTCATGAGAAAAGGATGCCTTGACAGGGGCAATGGCCTTTGGCTGAGGGCTACAGCCAGCCCAAAACAATCCTGCATGGAGGCCACAATGGATATAAATATCTTGACCTCACTCCTCCCTCTTTTTGATCTACCAGGTCTGTCCTCAGCCAAACCCTACCAGAAGGTAATGGGTCCAGAGGTCTGATGATGTTTCCTATACAAGGCAGCCCCCCGGGTCAGAGAGTTCTGTGAGGAAGCGTGGAGAGATCACCGAGCAGGTAAAGAGAAGGTATCTGGCACAGTCCACCCCTTTGCCTCTCAGAATCCACTCTTGTCCTTCATCCAATGTTTAGGGTTGTCCCGAACATAGAGGACATGCAAAGTCCCATCAGCCACTGTATTAGCAAGGCATTGGCAATTCACTTTACAGCCACTTGGAACTAAAGCAATAGATACTACTGGTGTTCCTTATATGAGAAAGTGGGTACAAAAGAGATGACATAACACATGGCTGATACAGTCCCCACCTCCACAGCTGACTGGTAACCTAAACTGGTGGTCAGAGCGCCCTTGCCTGCCATCATTCTATGTTCCCCTCACCCTCTCACAGAGCCTCCGGTCTTCTCAATCTAGTGCGGTGTTTCAAACCTTCATTCCTGAAGGCCCTGAGTCCTCAGTGGTCTGGTCTCTATTGGGCTGCCCCATTTACTACTGACCAGGACTACTGAGCAAGGAGCACTAGGGGGTTCCCTGGTCAGTATCCCGGGTGCCACTCATAGTCCTTCTGTCCCATTGTGAGGCAACAGTGAAATTTCCTCATTGTAATTGGGATCCATCACCTTGGCTTGTATAGTAATGATTCCCTTCTCTGCCTTGACTCAGGTTCATGAGGAGCCCAAAATGGTCAAGGGGCAGTTTCAGCTCCCATTTCATCAGATGGATCACTGTGTTCTCCAGTGGAACGGTTCCTCCATGGGGACCAGGTGCTCCAACCACCCAGTCCAAGATCATAAGCACAGGCAGCAAACATTCTTCCCGTGAGTCTGTGGGGCAACAGTGAGAAAGGCCACTCCTCTTTATTCTGTGGCTCCCAACCTGTGCATTCCGACCATAGGGAGATGGCACACTTGGCCACCCAAAGCATATATTGCACGCTGTAGTCCAGGGTAGTGTCTCCCAGCTTATTCGGTAATGGAGCCTTCAGCAGACCATTCCACAGCTCCATCAAGCCAGATGCTTCTGGGTGATGGAAGATGAACTTAACCCAGCAAGCCCCCTGCTTCAGTTCCTTTGCAGTAAGAGGCTCCCCTAGCTAGAGGCCCTGGTTTAGAGGACACCTTGGTAATAGGGCACTTCTGTAAGACCAGGAGCAATGGTTCCAGCAAAAGCGCTGTGAGTAAGGAAAGAAATCTGTGCACAGTTATATTCCTATCTTTGTGAATAGAAAGAAGCGTTGCCTCCTGTATGAGGGGAGAGATACAAGCAGCAGGTAGCTGGCTGACCCTCCAGGGGAGCGGTGCTTGTTTGTGGGTTTGGCATGGCCTCTGCTGCTGGGCAGGTTGGGCCTGAGCTGTGTGGAGGTCAGATGAGGCATGGAGAGCAGAAGTCTAGGTCGTGGAACCCAAGCACAACCACTGTTCTGGCTGCTGTGGCTGTGTTGTACACGGGCTCACTGAACAAACACTGGGGTGGCTAGGAAGAGGCTGACGGTAGCCACAGGTCATCTCATCCACCTAGGTATGGAGGGCTTCCTCTGTCACAGATGCCCTCTGGTGGAGCACTCATGTAGGACGTGCATATCTTCACACCCTGTGACTATTCTTGAGAGGTCCATCCACACACCTCATTGACACCAATTTTCCTATTTTCAGCTACCCAGGAGTTGAATTGAATTAGTACCTCAGGCCATCTCTCCTTCTTCCCAAAATGGACAACCAGATGTATTTCCTAAAGTTCTGCCCACTGGGAAGATGTCCCTTCACCACCGGTATTTTAGAGCCCCCCCGTCATTGGGCATTGTAATGCAGCTGCCATTCACTTCTGGCAGGGGTTGCAATACATGATATCTGACCATGAACCAGGCCAAAGTTCTCCTCCTCCTCTGACTGGTGATAAGGAATTCCCAATGAGGTCATGGGTATGGGTTGAGGGAGAAGTAGCAAAACATAGGGGTAGGCGCACAGGAGTCTGAGCCACCTGCTCGGTCTCATATTTGCCATTTCCGTTTCATTAAGGAATGCTGCTGTGCATGTCAGTCTTACAGTTCGGTGGACCAGGGAACACCTGCTTCAGCTGTCAGTTCTGGTGGCACAGCTGCTTGGTGTCTATAGTCAAATGTTCAGTCTCTACCAAGACCAGGAGCAAGTCAGAAGCTGCTTTTCAAATGGATAAAAGTTGTCCACAGAAAAGAATATGGCTTCCCTCCAAAGCCCTAGTGGTGTGCATTGTTTCTCCTGTTGGAACTTGAAAGAGCCTCCATGTGGCATTTCTGCCTGCCACAGATACCAATGGGTCTGTTGGGTCTAAGACTCTGTGGCAGGAAAATTTGAATGACTCTGTCGCAGAGTCTCTTTCTTGCTCTGATATTTACTCAGAATTGGCGGCTTTATAGCTATCTGATAAATGGTGGTGCATACATTACCTCCAACATCCACACAGGCTCACAAAGCACTAATGTCCCTTTCTACATGATGAGTACTACAGTGTGTCACAACTTGCTTCTCACTTTAGAAGGGATAACCCAACATGGATCTAGGCCAACAAGATCCATAGGAACTTCACCAATATGACAGCCCCCTGAGTTTGCAGGTATATCTCCCACTCTCTGGCATGTATCACTAAGACTTCCAGGATGCTGGCTACTTCCTGCTCACCAGGTCCAATTAGAAAATGACATTAATACCATGGTCGAGCATGATGTTCTGTAGGATACTGAGCTGATTCAAGGTCCCTTTGAGCTATATTATGACAGAGAATGGAGAGGTGGAATAACTCTGGGAACAAAACAGTAAAAGCATACTGTTGTCCTGCAAACCACTTTTGATGTCTACTGATAGGAATGAAGAAGAAAACTTTGCCAGGCCAGTGGCCACATACGAGGTGTCAAGGATTGTGTGAATTCATTCCAGCGAAGGTATCTGGAATGACAGCGTCCATTGACATCACCCTCTGATTAAGTTTGTGATAATCGGCTGTTATTCTCCAAGACCCATTCTGGCTTTTGTACCATTCAAATTGCAAATTAAATGAGGGTGTGACAGAAATTACTATCCCTGCAACTCTCAAGTCTTTGACGGAGGCAGTAATTTCTGAAATTCCCTAAGCGATATAGTATGACTCTGCGCAGAGGAAGGCTGGTTGGAGAGCAGTTTCAGGGCTTCTACCTGACACCTTCTCCAAAAAAACACTCAATTCACAGGCCAGGGAGCCAGTGTTTGGATTCTGCTAGTTACTAATAAGCCTACTCCCATAATTCATTTTGAGACTGGGGAAATAGCTACAGGATGGTTCGTGATCCAGATGACCTCCCATTGGAAAGTCTCAGACCAAGACTGCGTATCCTACTCCAACCATCCTACCCTTTGCCAGTGTCTCTGGAGACATCAGTGACAGCCAGAGCCAGCATCTAGTAATCTCCTGCATGGTCTGGGTGTTTTCCTCTCCCCAAAGAGCAGTTGCCCTGGTAAATGGCCCTTTGGAGCCATTGAAGGACCCTTTGGAGGAAGATTTATGGCATACGCTTTCCTCAAAGAGACCCAGAATCTCCCTCAGTTCAGGGCTCTGAGCCTGTGAACTGCTCAGTCTGGGAGCTGGGTAAGAGGTGTTGCATTCACGTAGTGATTACATTAGTCACCTACAGAACCAACCCAATTCCAGAATCCTGTTTGGAAGGTCTATTTTCTAAGGCCACTCCTTGTTCTAGCAGGAAACTAGAGGGTATACTTGAATTAGGATAATTCTAAGGGCCTGTTACAAAGGCTTATTATAAAAATAGGGGTAGGGGTGCCATAAAGAAAATGGAAGTAACTTGAGGCTAATAGTAGCAGAACTTTTGCCTTTCCAGGCCCAAAGAGATGAGAGGAGAGAGTTTTCTGGAGCCCAGAAGACAGCTGACCGCCTCAGTGAAAGGGTGTACCCAGACTACACACCACTGCGGGGAGGGATCCAGGGAAGTAGAAACCCAGTCCCACTCTGTGGTCTGCTGGGAGAGCTTCTCAATGGACAAGCCCAACCAGAATCCAGGGGAAAGAGTCCCCAGTGATATTGTCCATTCAGGCCAGCCTCCTAGAGCCCAGAAGGGATGGGTAAGGGTACAGAGTTGATCTGGGCAGGCAATTGGAGGACATCAGTACAGAGACCAGAGAGTGACAGGTACATCCAGATGTTGGCTGCATACCTGGAAGGAAAGTTGTGGTCAACATGCACAGCTCACAGGCAGGCCCAGACTTAAACCTAGACCCAAATCTCCACTCATCTGAAAGACTCTTGGAGGCTCCACTCACACTGGTCCACCTAGAGCTCATACCTCAAGCTAGGGCCCTGCACCTTCTGCGTCCTCTGTCACCGTGGTTCATCTGCCCAAACTTAACCTTTGACCAATTTGTCCTGAGTGCCCAGCCTGCAGTAAGACATGGTTTCTATGTCTGAAGCCTCTGTAGCTGTTCACCAGGTGGATAGGAGAGGAAGGCATATGAGGCAGTGGGACCAGCATAGGCAAGTGTCTGGAGGCATGGGAGTCTGGAGAGTGCCAGGAAGAGTGAGCGCCAGTCTTCCTGTGGCTGGGGACATGGCAAAGGATGATGCTGGAAGGGCTTGCAAGGACCAAATGAAAAGGGCCTCAAATACCAGACTCAGAGGTTTAGATTTTACCCTAAAGGCAAGGGGCAGGTATCAGGGAGTTTACATAGAGTCCATTTTTAAGATCTTGCTATTGAAAGAACATTTATACCTTCAAGATGTTATCATTATTGTCTTCACTTCACAGATGAGGAAACTGAGGGGAAGTATGTAACCTACACAAAGTGACCTAACTTGGGCAAGGCACAATCCATACATTCTAGAAGCATATTATCTCTGAACTCTTGGACAAGGAGAGTGTGGTATCATGCTCCAGATGCCTAATGCTGGGAAACCACCTCAGACTTGAAAGCTTATCACAACTACCACCAGTTATCTTGCTCATGAATCTGCAGGGCGGGCAGGGCTTGGTGGGGAGGCTCTCTGTGCCACACTGGGGCAGCTGGGGCAGCTTGCCTGAGGAAGCTGTGGGGTGGGGGCAAGTCTAGGACCAGGAGGCAGCTCCTGGGAAGGGTGGTCAGGTCTCCCCTGGTCTCCTAGGTCCTGGTGGATCCCGGACCCCAAGCTGAGGGCAGTTGCCTGGCATCAGGGCTGAGCCCAGGGGGCGGCAGCTAGGTGGTCTGGGGAGCATTAGCAGGAGGCAGCACTGCCCTGCCTAGTTCCTGCGCAGCCTCACTCCAGGGCTGTTACAGTCCACTCCCCGTCCCCCAGGACGAAGCCCTTTGCTGAGGAAGGAGCTTTAAGTGCCTCTGTGCCACCTCAGACAGGGAAGGACCCCCTGCGGCATCTCGACCCGTGCTCCCACACCCCCACTGGTGGGCCGCTCACTGCTCCCAGGCTGGGTGCCCCGCTGTGGGCTGCTTGGCTGCTAAGGCTTCTGTCCTGTTGAGTTGAGAAGCCTGCCTCCCTCTGACCACCGCACCCTGGTCCCTGCTCTACCCTCTCTGCCCACAGAGCAAGCCTGCCCCCTGTCATTCTCATCAGTCCCAGATAGTCAAGAACTGTCACCAAATACAATAAATGACATCCATAGTTCTTCACTACAGTCAAGAGAATCAAAATAGCAATCACGGTGCACACTGTTTAGGACTGTTCCAGGTGCTTGGGTTGTAATGATTCATTTAATCACCATGTTCCTATGAAACAGGACAAACCTTCCCTGACGTGTTCATTTCTGGGTCCTCAAGACCCTGCTCAGAACTTATTAGGTACATAATAAGTATGTGTGAATTATTATCCCCATTTTGCTGATGACCAAAGCACAGAGAGGTTATTACTTGTTGTAGATCACACAGCTCTTAAGGGGCAGAGCCAAGATTTAGATTTAGGATTTAGAACCAGACAGGCTAGCTCCAGAATCCATACCCTTGATTTCAAAATGTGCACTTTTTTAAACATAATGTCAACCATTCCCTCATTTTTTCTTTTCCTAGGAAAGCATCTCTAAATCATTTCATGTTCCTCAGACAGGTAATAACAATGACATGACATAAATGCACTTATATGGCACTGTGATATAATATCCTCTCATTTAAGCCTCATTATCATCTCTACAGTGTAAGGTCTGGAGGAGCAGGACCTTTCCATCCTATATCCCCCAAACCAAGCTTGGCACATAGTATATGCATAATAAATAAAAGCTGGGGAGCTGACTTTACAGATGAGGGACTGAGGTTCATAGAACTTAAGAAACTTTCCCCAGATAGCAGAATTAGTGAGGGACAGAGCACCGATTTGGAATGAGTCTCGGTCCCTATAAACTGTCTCTCCTGTGCCCTGCCGCCTGGCCTCTCTGGGTCTCGGTTTCCTCATCAGGCAAACAGGGATCCTAAGGCTTTGGAGGGTTGCTGTGGGGGCAAAGGATACAACGGATGTGAAGGTGCTCTGCAAACAGGAAATGGGCACACATGAGGGGATTCCCTGTTTCCTCTGCATCAGTGAGGCCTATGCAAGGCCTCGTGTAGAGCAGGAGCTGGGAAGCTGCAGTGAAAGCCTCCGAGTGAGGGTGGTGCCTACAGGACCTCAGTGAGACAGGATGGGTGGGTGGGTGTGTGGATGGGTGGATGGGCGGGTGGTGGGTGAGCGGATGGGTGGGTATGTGGGTGGGGCACAGGTGGTAGGTGGATGGGTGGGGGATGAACAAATGGCTCTTTGAAAAAGACAGCAAGGTACCAGTGAGGACTCAGGCTGGTATTTTAGCTTCTTCCAGCAGGGGACACCAATGCTCCACTAACTGGCCTAGACTGATGTTTCTTGAGAGTAAAAGGCCTTCCTCAGGAGGGCACTGCGGCCGGCCAGCCCTGGGCCTGGCCTGTAGCTTGTTGGCAGCTCTGACAGGTAAACTGCTCGGCATACGGAGGACCACGTCAGAGTCCGTGGGGCTCAGGAGGGAGGCTTAAGGAGCGCAGCTTAGAGACAGACCCCAGTAACTGAGGCCTCAGGGAGAACGTTTCACACCCCACAGCTTGTTCTCTTTTGTAAAAGAAGGAAAGCAGTGTACCTCTGAGGCTTGCTGTGAGGACTCGAGGAGAAACGCCCCAGAGAACACGCAGTACACTGGAGGCCTCAACACCTAGAGGTGAGGCATTCAGGGCTCAGAGAGGTTGGTCTGACTGTCTGAGGCCACCCAGCTAGTACAAGGTGAGAAGTAAAGGTGGCTTCTGGTGACCCTAAGGAGATTTCTGTGAGAACAGAGAAAGTTCTATTAGGATAAAAGTGGTTCTGGGGAATAGAGGGTTGCAGGCGAGTGCGGAAGTTTTGGGAGATGGAAGCCTCCAGGAGGCTTGGGACATTCTTGGAGACACTTGGCTGGGTTAAGTGAGCACATCCTGCCACCCAGGGTGATACCAAATACCCACTTAACAGCCCCCAGGAGTTCCAGGCACCTGGGTAATGTGGGCAATTAGCATTTGGGTGTGGAATTGACTTGCACCTCCTCTAGCAGCTGGGCGTGAATTTGCCATCTAATGGGGAGGCTGCGATTTTTTCTTTGGTGTTTATTTTATGTGTTGGGGTCACTCCTGATTCCTGCCAAGGATCTAGAGCAGGAACCAGGCCTGGCTTGCATTGCCTCAGAATGAGCTTGTCCACTGGCGGCGCCCTGCAGAAAGCCAAGCCCAGCTCTCCACCGCTTCAAAAAATAAACAGAAAACCCACATCATGTTTCCTTGGAGCAAGCGGCCTTGCCGGGCTGAGGGAGTGTGGGGCTCAGAGGGACATTCATCAGGCTTTGGATGGTAAACTGGCCCTGGTCCTGAGGGAAGTGCCACCCACACTGCAGTGTTCCTGCCTTGGCAACAGGCTGGCACGGGGCAGGCCTCCCTGGGCCTGCCGGAGCACCAAAGGGCAGTGGGGGTGCTTTGCTCACCCTTTTTGTTCCCATAAAACAGCGTCTAGAACCTGCCCAGGAGCTGCAGGCCATTGTAGACTTGAGCAGGACCGTACCTCCCTGGGTCCAAACCTGCTCCTGCTGGGACCTGAGAGCACCTTCAGGTGTCAGCAGCCCCTGTGCCCCTCACCAGGGTGAGTCGACAGCCTCTGCCACCTGGAGGGTCTGCCACTCCCACAAGCGGCACGTCTGACTCCCTGTCCTGACTCCAGCAAGGCTTGGCATATGTTCTCCATAAAGTTCCTCTGGGTGCATCCCATTCATGTGTCCACTTGTTGACATCTACCCCTTCATTCACCTGTGACTTCCGCATTTTCTGATCCCCCTTTCTAGGCCAGCTCTGTCCTTGGTAGCAAGACACAGGGCAGCTAATCCAGGGCCTCTACTCAGAGGACTGCAGCCTGGTGGAGGATGCAGGCACCAAAGGAGGTGGGAACATGGCCTTGGGGTGGAGCCTGTGGTCTGGTGAATGGCGGTCCCCCCACCCTTGCCCAGGGGCATGGGTGAGCCTGCCCACTGCTGCTTTACCCCAATCTCCAGCAAAATGATGGAGCAGGAGAGAGGCGACAGAGGGCAGGCTGGTGGGGACCTGTCAGCAGCAAATAGCAAGGAAGAGATGAGAGAACCCAGAAACCCGTGAGCAGCAGTGTGTTGAGAAAGTGAGTCCACATGTCAGACGGCCCCACCAGCGCCTGGAGGGCACGGGGCTGGGCGTGTGCTGCCTGAAGCATTGCCAATTATTCTCCATGACCCTGCCCCCCACCTACCACCCCACTGCCCCCCACCCAGGCAGGCTCAACAGTGTCTGTAGAACTAACCACAAATGCACAGAGCCAACAGCAGGCTGTGGAGGCCTGAGGACTCACAGGGACTGGGTGTCGAGGGGCCCTGGGCAGTGAGTCGGGAAAGGAGGCAGCTCCTTCCTGTGCTAACAGACCGCTAGCCTGCCCTTCCCACAATGACGTCTCAGATCACCCTTTGGGGCCTTTTTCTTCCTTTAATGGTATGCTACCTGTGAATGGCCTGCCTCCGCACCCACCCACCCCGAATGCCACTGACTGTTTCATTGAAGAAAGAGCGTACTCACAGTCTTACTGAGGACCATGACCCGAGAGCGGCCCATCAGGCGTTCTGATAAACTGCTCTAAAGCCCTTTCGTTTGGAGACATATTTAATATTTCCTCTACAGCCAGGGATATGTGCAGGAGAGGGGTTACATTCATCAGTACATCAAGCAGTGTGACATGGAACCTCTGGTCAGTGTCCTGCAGGACCATGCAATACACATTCTGGCGCTCCCTCTGGGTGTGAGAGGAGGCGAGGGTAAGGGTCTCATGAGGTGGGTCACCTCACCTGCCTTTGGGGATGGAGAGGACACAGGTGACATTATCTTATGGATGCTGCCCAGAAAATTCCTGACTGATGACATTTCTGGGAGCAGTTGGAACTATGATTAGCTTAGGTAATAAACCCAGGTTTGGTGACTTGGCAGAAGGGACACCACTTGGGACTGTGTCTTTTTTAAACACCATACTCTTTACCCCTAAAATGCAGCCCCTGAGCATTTGGTCAGAAGTCTGACTTTAACAGAGCGCCTGTGGGGTATCAGCTCTGACTTGCTTCATCTCTGTGCTGCCTTCTCTGGAGACTCGAGCCAGCTGCCCATAGTCTGCTCCTGCAGGATCTCCCCCCACTGTCAGATTTTCATCCTTGGGTTGTCACAGTGGGTAGAGGACACCGTAGGCAGGTCAGACTTGCACTGGGCTGAAAATTCTGCCTCTGGCTGGCCTGTGGTCTTGGAGCTGTCTCCTTACCTTGGGAGGACGTTTGTGTCTGCCACCCAGGGCTGCTGTGAGGCCTATGTGGGGTGACAGGTGCAGCTGCCACTGGTAGGGGAGGTGTCCCGCACATGTCTGTCAGATCTGGAGTCTGGAAAGCACTGGGCCAGGTGCAAGATGCAGACCTGTGGGTTTGATGGGGACAAAGCCAGACCCAAGTCCATGGATGAGTCAGAATCCTCTCCTTACTGAGTCTTGATCTGGGTCTACATGGAGAACAGTCCAAGGGCTGAAAGCTTGCAAGTTAGGTCAGAGTAGGTTCCAAAGAGAGGAAGGACTCTTTAGATGGACCTATGTACCAGCGGCAGTTCCCAAGGAGAGATGACTGCCATGCCCATGCCTCAGCTGCGTGTGCACGCATGTGCATATGTGTGCGTACACATGCTTACTTGGCAGCCAGTGCCTGCTTTCTGCGTTTAGGCAGTGGCAGTATGGGACACCCTATCTGAGTGCTGCATCTGACTTTCTGAGACTTCTTTGAGACAGAAGCAGCTAGCTGGGCTGAACACACCTGCTAGAGCCAGCCTCATGCTGCTGTTACCATTACAGGGAGGAGCCTGGCTCTGGTAGGAGCTGTGTGACTCTGGCTCCCAGCTCCCAGCCTAGGGCATGAATAAGAAAGGAGACTCTAGGCAGGGATAGGGAAGGGGTGGAGCCAGAAACATTGGTTCAGGAATAGGCTGAGAAAACACTGTCAGGAGGAGAGTTGCAGCTAGTAATCAAGTAGTAATGGGATAAGAAGAAATGGAATCCAGAATAAAGTTGTCATAGGCAGGGAAGAGTTAGAAAGCCAGAGAGAAGGGCAGAGATTGTAGTCAGAAGTAATAGAAACAGAGAAAGGGAGAGAGGGAGAAGGTAAAATAAATTCAAGAAAGAAAAATTCAGTTTGGAAGCAGATATACAAAGAGGAGAAGGAGAGAGACAGGGAACCAGAGGCAAGAGGAAAGAATATATGAAAGTATACAAGAAACAAAACAGAGGAGGTAAATAAGAGGACGCATGCCAGAGACAAGAAGTAGGAGAGGACAAAGCTAAGAGGGGCCTTGAAATCCACCACGTTCAACCCTCTCCCCATTTTCCAGATGAGGAAATTGAGGCCCAGCAAATCAGTGGCAGAATCAGGCTTAAAATATAGGCGACAGAGGTAGTGAAAGGAGAACAATACCTGGAGAAAAGATGAGAGTCTGGCACAGAGCCCCAAAGGGGAAAGGAGCAAGAAGAGATGGGGCAGAGGGCTGGGGTGTGGCCCATAGGCCAGGATCCTGTGCCAGGGAGACCCCAGGCCCCCAGAGCAATGAACACCCAGCCTCACCCTAAGTCGGGGATTTGGCAGTGGCCCACAGACCCAAAGGCCTCCTGCCTGATCCAGGTCCCAGCTACAGGCGGAGAAACGAGACATGGAGGGGGCTGAACGAACTGCACACGGTGATTTCCATTTCCACACACCCTTACTGGGCCCAGTGATTAGGTTTCAATTCGATTCCTCAGATGTCTTCAGTGCACATGGTAAACCCAGAGTGGGCAGGGGTGGCCCTGCCGGCCACCTGGTGTCATCCTCCACAGTCATGCCCAGTAAGTCTCCCTTGACTCACAAGTCACCTGGGGCTCTGCTGCCTCCCTCTGTCATGGTACTGAGCTCTGTCTCCCATTTCAGGCACTCCTGACTATGAGCCCTCTGAGAGCAGAAATCGTGTCTGAACCACCTCTGTGTCCCAGGACCCAGCCCGGGGCCTGGCACAAAGCAAGCACCAGAAAAACTACATTTAATTAGCACATAACAAAATTTGTTCCTTTAAGAGGACCCAGAGGGTCTACTCTGGCTGAATATGTTACCAGCCAGATTGGGAACCGAGTCCCTAGGCTTCTTTGAGATCCCTGTGAGTGAGGCCAGTCATGGGGCTGTTGGGGGAAAGTCACCAGCTTCCAGACAGCTGCCTTCTCAGCTGATCTCATGATACACATGAGTCTCTCATTCATTCATTCAATTTCCAAAAGTGACAATATTCCAATAGTGGCATACTTTTTTTCTGGTAAGATCTACAAACATATATGAAGATATTAACTGCCATCAGTGCTGATTTAAAGGCGTCCTTGGTGCCTTTCATGCCTCAGGAGGCACAGGATAAACACTCAATAATCTGTAAGTGGATCATCTGTGGCCACTGTAGACACCCAGGTGGCTTCCCTGGGCACCCTGGGCCACCATAACGTCTCATCTGATGTAAGGACTCCATCCTTCCAATTTAACCTGAACCAAACAGAATCTAATGTACTGAGGTTTGCTTGCACGCCTCTGGTCTTTTCCAGTTCAGTCCAGCCCAGTCCAGCTCAGCGTGGACTGACCTCAGAACCAAGGCAGCCTCAGGGTCAGGCTGAAGCCTCTCAGTGAGCCCCAGGCGGGGGCCCATCTGCCCCACTTCCCTCTGCCTGCTTCCTCACTGTCGTACCGTTCAGCCTGGGTCACTGTGGCTCAGAAGGCCTCTTTGGCTGCAGAGGGCAGACAGGCAGGAGAAGGAGAGAGAGACACTGAGGCAGGAGACCAGGTGTCCAGACGCTATGCTGTCCCTCCCTGGATCCCCCTTGGGCCACCCCTGAGTTCACAGGCAGCCACAGGAAACAGTTCCCACACATGCGGGCAGCCTTGCACCTGCCCGGGAAGGAAAGGGCCTTCCCAGGGCCCTGCTCAGCCCTGCAGACGCTCCAGCTCCCGGGAGGCTGGGCTTTATTGTTCTCCTATCCTCACTTTCCCCACTGCCAGGATCAACCCCAGATAAACCATGTGCGCCCAAGCCCTGGCCTTAGGGTCCGCTTTGGGGGAGGGCACCCCAACAAAGACAGCCAAGAAGGAGGCAGTGCGTGGGCGAGGTGGTAAGGCCTGCCCAGGAGAGCCCTGTGAGGGTGCAGAGAACTGCCGGATCGCAGAGAGGTTTCAGAGGCAGAATGGGTGCAACCTGACAGCTGATTAGATACAGACAGGGTGAGACAAAGGAAGGAGGCAGGGGTGACACCCGGACTTCTAGTTCAAGCAATACCTTGACTGTGATAAGAAAAGATGAAGAAGTAAAATTTGGCAAAGAAAGTATGACCAGATTTAAATGGATTACAATTTCAAGTTTTGCATGTATTACAGTTAATCCCCATACTAACCTTGTAAGAGATAAGTATATTCATTTCCTATATTTTCCTTCCCAAAAAGAAAAACGGGATTTAAGGTGGAGTATGAGATTTTATAAAAATACAAGATGGTGTATATATAGGATAGCATATCACGTCAGTGGAATGTTAAAGGTGGTTGTCGAAAGAATGATATAGAAGAATATTTAGCGACATGGAAAGATGTTTGCAGCATTTTATTGAGTTAAAATATTAGCCTACAAGAGTATGTGCAGATGAGCGCTGTGGGAGTATGTATATACGTGGGTACAGGCAATAGATTCCAACTGCAGACCACTCAGATGTACAAAAAAAGGGGTAACTTCACTTTTCTGACTCAATTTAATTTCTATTATGAATCTCCATTCTGTTAGGTGGAAAGTTAATCTCCGCCATTTCTGGGCTGCCCACCCACAAACTGAACCCCATGTCCTTTTCCCTGTTCCCACAGGTAGGTCCTCAAGTGTCATCTGTCCACAGCGGCGCCCCCTGAGACATCCCATCGGCCTGCGGAGCCTGGCTGTCCCTCCTCACTGGGCACTGCTTGGTCAAGCCTGGTTTCCGACCCCGTGACCCTTCCCTTCCAGGCAGTTTTCTCGGCTACTGCAGGCCTCCTGTGGTAGGCAGAAAAAATGTCTCCCTCCCCCAAGACATACTCACCTCCTAGTCCTCAGAATCTGTGACTATTACCTTATATGCAAAAGAGGAGTATTGCCTTCTATGCCAAAATACACGATTAAAATAAAGACTTAAAAAAAATCCTAATCGCATCATTTAAAAGAGGAGGAAACTGAGATCCAAAGAAAGAAGTTCCCTTACCCCAGATCACCCCCTTGAGGCTCCTGATTTTTCCTCTTCCTTTCTTCACATCACGACAAAATGTAACGGGGCCAGATAATACAGAATAGTGCTACCGCAGGACACACTGAATTCATCCATGACTCCAGGGTGCACTGAACCCCAGCGCACCAAACGCTCTGCCGAGCCCTGGGGCTCGAGGACCCCTGCCTCACTGAGCTCAGGTTGTAGTGGAAAGAAGGACTCTTTCTTCATCTTTTTAAAATCAATCTCCTATTTCCAGAAACTCTAAATATACATATCCATCCCATCAGAGACTATAATGTTCTCTTTCCTTTATTCTGCACATAGCTAGTGCATTAAACTGGGTGCCTTAACTCCAGCAAGAGATAAACAAAAAGAACAGAGGTGACTTTTGAGCCCCACCTCATTCAGCTCTTTTTTGGTCCCATTCACAGGCAGCTGCGTAGGGATGATGTACATGTAGGCACACATGGGCAGACAGCGGTAAAGAGCAGGAGATCTTTATTTTATTCCCACCTAAGAAGTAAATAAATCCATGTATTTAAATTATTACATAATGAATGTGTGATTTGCTTATTTTAGGTTATTAGTTTGCATTTGTTTATCATTTTCATTTTACTTATTTAAAAGTTTGGTTGAATTACTTTTAATTGATTTGTCTGTAAAGTAAGTGTTTTATTAAGATATAATTCACATATAACATTATATTAGTTTCAGGTGTACAACATAATTATTCACCATTTGTTTATATTGCAAAACAATCACCACAAGAAGTCTAGTTAACATCCATCACCATACAGAGTTACAAATATTTATTTTCTTATAATGAGAACTTTGAAGATCTACTTCCTTAGCAACTTTCAAATATGAAGTATGGTGTTATTAACCATTGTCGCCATGCTTTACATTACATCCCCAGGATTTATTTATTTTATAACGATAAGTTTGTATCTTATGACAACTTTCACCCATTTTTCCCACCCCTGACTTCCACCTGTGGCAACCACCAATCTGTTCTCTGTATCTGTGAATTTGGTTTGGGGTAAGAGGGGAGGGGTTGTTTGTTTATTTTTGAATTGCACACATAAGTGAGATCATGCTGTATTTGTCTTTCTCTGTCTGATTTATTTCACTTCGAATAATGCCCTCAACAACATCCATTCATGTTGTCATATATGGCAATATTTCCTTCTTTTTCATGATTAATACATTCCATTATGTGTATATTTATATACCACATCTTGGGTATCCAGTCATCTATTGATGGACACTTAGGTTAATTCTATGTCTTGGCTATTGTAGATAATGCTGCAATGAACATGTGGGTGCATATATCTTTTCAAGTTAGTGTTTTTGTTTTCTTTGACCCAGAAGTGGAATTGCTGGATCATATGAAAGTTCTATTTTTTACTTTTTGAGGAACTGCCATACTGTTTTACATAGTGGCTGCACCAATTTGCATTCCTGCCAACAGTGCAAGAGGGTTCCCCTTTTCTCCACATCCTCACCAACACTTGCTATTTCTTGTCTTACTGATAATAGCCATTCTAACGGGTGTGAGGTGATATCTCATTGTGGTTTTGATTTGCATTTCCTTGATGATTAGTGGTGTTGAGCACCTTTTCATGTACCTGCTGGCTATTTGTATGTCTTCTTTAGAAAAATGTCTATTCAGATCCTCTGGCCATTTCTTAATCAGATTTATTTTTCTCAGCCGTATGAGTTCTTTAATATATTTAGATATTAACCCCTTATCAGATACATGATTAGCAAATATTTTCTCTCACTTGGCAGGCTGCCTTTTCATTTTATTGGTTCCTTTGCTGAGCAGAAGCTTTTCAGTTTTATGTAGTCTCACTTGTTTGTTTTTGCTTTTGTTTACGATAAGGATTTTGAGAGGAGTAGCTTATCCTGGATTATCTCGATGGGTCTTAACTGTAATCACATGCATCCTTATATGTGAGAGGCAAAGGGAGTTTAGACAGACATGAAGACAGAACAGAGCAAGGAGCAGCCATAAGCTAATGAATGCTAACAGCTACCAGAAGCTGGAAGAGGCAAGGAGAAGATTCACCCCTAGAGTCTCCAGAGGGAATGTAGCCCTGCCAGAACTTTGATCTCAGGCCAGTGAAATTGACTTTGGACTTCTGGCCTCCAGAACTGTGAGAGAATAAATTTCTGTTGTTTTAAACCAGCAATTGTATGGAGATTTGTTACAGCCACCAAAGGAAACTGATATAGTCACACATTGGATACACTCTGATTGTTCCACTTGTGTGTGAGCCGAGGGGATCTGGGGAGCTCTCCTTCTTTACCCAGAATTCCCCAGTGGCCCGGGACATCCCTCCACAGCCCTGAGCTTCCCCATGGCTGTGGAGCATCTGTGAGTCTCCTTCGGCCTGTCTGCTGGACTTCTGCCTTCATCTCTGCTGTTACCCAGAACCTAAGTAGGGTGCAAGGAGGTCAAGTGCCCTGGCCTCTAGACCCTGCTGAGAGGGAGGACACAGGTCCTCCCTGCTCACGGAGTCCCACAGCACCCCTCTGCCTCTCTAGGGCTGGTCCCCAAATAGCCACTTGCTGAGACAAAGTGGGATGGAAGGCAGGATGATGTAGTGTCCCTTCGAAGCACCCCCAGTTCCTCACTTTCCCTCCAACTCTCTCCCTCTGCTCTCCATTAGAATATTCCTTGTCTGGTCTAGAATCTGGTAGCCTGACTCTTCCAAATGTGTTGCTTATACTCAAACTTCAAAAGCTTCCTTTAGAATCTGTAGTCCACCATGGCATGAAGATGCAATCCCCCGGCAGCCTGGTAGAGGGCAAAGGCATGGGGTTAAAGGAACTATGGAAGAAGGAAAAATAAACATTTAATAGTTCAATTATATATAAAAATTTTATATAACATATATATAAATATGTTATATTTATATAGTATATAATCTTTATATTATATATTATATTAATAATATATACTATTAGTGTATATTTTATATAATATGTGTGTATATTATATATATTAATATGTATTATATGTATATAATATATAATATATACATATACATGCATGTTTTATATGTACATACATTATATATTTCATTACATATTGTTTTTGTGCATATCATATGATTATATATTTATAAATATCATTATATATACAAAATCAAAAGAAATACTACAAAAAAGATTAAAAGTGGTTATCTTTGGATTACATGTATTTTCTTCATGGTGCTTTTCATGCCCATTTCCAAAAATATTTAACACTAACATATTATTTTTGTGATTGAGGAAAAACTATTATTGTAAATAATTATTTAAAGGGCATCACTTTTCTTTTTTAAATCTGAAGCTGGCGTGGAAGGAAACAAGTGCAGGAGTAAAGCTACCACGACCTGAAGGCTGGTACATCTGCTCTGCATAGGGCATGCCCTTTGCTTCTGGCTTTCCAGCAGCTGGTGAGCAGAAGAAACGCTCCTACGGTGTTCATGAGGTTGAAACAGACTAGCTGCTCAGGAGGACTGCTATTCTTAGGCCTGAAAGCAGACAGGAATCTCTGCCAAGGATCTGCTAGACACATACTCTTAATCTGCTTTTTTTACAGAAAGGAAATTGAGCACATTGGTAAAATGTCTTGCCCGGTGATTCTGCTACAGAGGCAGAGCTGGAATTTGAACCCATAACATAGCCATGCAAAGTGATCCTTTCAAAAACGAAGTCATGGGTGAAGGTGATCAAAACCAACAAATTTCCAGTCATAAGATAAACAACTTCTGGGGATCCGGTATACAGCATGGTGATTATAGTTGACAATACTGTATTGTGTATTTGAAAGTTGCCAAGAGAATGGGTCTTACAGGTTCTCATCACAAGAAAAAACAACTTTGTAACTGTGTGGTGATGGATATTAACTTATTGTGATGATCATTTCACAATATATACAGATATCACATCATTATGTTGTACAATTAAAACGAATACAATGTTATATGTCAATTATATCTTAGTAAAAATTAAATAAAGTCATGTCATTCTTGTGCTTAAATCAAAGTCCTTCCGATGGCCTATAAGGCCTGGTAACCTGGCCCAGTAACCACCCTGGACTCGTGCCCTAACGTTTTCCGTTCCCTTTCTCCACCCCAGCAAGCCAGGGAGACTCCACCTTAGGGCCTTTGCCCGGGCTGTTGCCTTGGCCGGGAACACACCCCTCCACACACATAGATACACATGTATAGCTCCCTTACCCCCTTCAAGACTTGGCTCAAAGGTCCTTTTTTAAGGGGCCCTATACCAACCACCGTATTTAAAATTGTCACCCACGCCCCTTCCCACATTCTCCACCTTGCTCTGCTCTATTTTCATCCATAGCCTTTGTCACCTTCTAATACTCACTGTGTGTGCTGTGTGTCATCTGCTGCCTCTGCTAGAAGGCAAGCTCCAGGACAGGATTTATGACCTTTGTTCACTGATGTTACCTAGGGCTTTTGAGAGAACCTGACACGAAGTATTCGCTGAATGGTTGAATGATGCTCCGAGAATGCTCCCCGCCTTGCCCGGCACACAGTAAGTGCTCAGACAATGCGACTGTATTTATCCTGTGATGGCTGGGGCTGCGGCCACTTCCCTTGGTCCCTGCGTTGGGTCAGGTCCTGTGTTGGGCACCAGGAATGGGGATAACCCTGTCCTCAAGGACTTTCCATTCTGGTAGGGAACACAAGCCAATAATACAAGAGGGACAGCAAGACAAGTGTTTTATTGGTATAGAAAGAAAGTGTCACGATAAGGGAGAATTTATGTGCCAAAATTGTGCTGTATACTTTCATAGGAGACTTTTCACTAGATGCTCATAGGACCGATAGGTATGAACCATGAACATTCTCACCGTACAAGTGAGTACACTGAGAGTTAGAAGTCAGGTAACCTGCCCGAGCTCACTGCTCCCTCAGTAAATCATTCTGACCCGGGGTGATCTTGGGGGTTGCAGCAGAGCTTGCCCTGAAGAGTGGGCAGGAGAGCAACAGAAAGAGAAGGCTGGACTGCACATCCTAAGCGGCAAGGACAGCAGGAGCCCGAGCACAGATGTGGTGACATGTAGGATGTGTTCAAGGGCAGCCAGAGTCGGGGAAGGGCATAGCGGTCTGGCTTGCCACTGTGGCCCATGCTCAGGTGGGGCAGGGCTCTGGTGCCCAGCCCAGGGATAGGATGTGCCCAGGCTCGGTGCCAAGACAGGGTAAAGCCTGCAGTCATGGGAACAGCCCATCCCCGGCCCTTGCCTTCACTGGCAGGCCTGGCCCCCTGACCCCGGCCTCTTTGGGTCTGCTCCAGGCTGGAGCTTCTCTGGGTTGGAGTTCAGGCTCCTCGGCAGCCACGCGGGCCACGTGGTCAAGAGCCTGCAGAAACAGGTCCCAGGACCTTCACCCCATGCGCGGTGAGCCTGAGGACCACTGAACAGTGAGCCAGGCCCTACGCCCACGCTTCTTAGCAGTTGGGCTTCGATGCACTATTGCCCCCTTATATAAAGATAAGGATTTATCCTTATATACTGAATTTTTTCTTTTAATTCTTGTGCTATACTGACTATAAATTATATAAGGGCTAAGACTGAGCAGTCACTATGCACTTTTACATTCCTTATTTAGTTTCATTCTCATAACCACCTTGCCAGGTAAGATTTACCTCTCCATTTTACTAAGGGCCTGCAATTGATGCAAGGCCCCCATTCCTTGATGACTGAGATTCAGTCATTCATGCCCTAATCCCTTCATTTATTTACTCTTCAACCTTTTTTGAGCACCCCCCCACCCCACCCCTAGGGCCAGCCTGAGAAGGCAGAGATGAGATGTGGGTACAGATCCCCTGCCGTTGAGCTCATTCTTCTGTCAGGCCTTCAGATTCCATCTCAGGTCACATTTATTGTAATCCTTCAGCACTGGGTGTTTTACCCATGGCTTAACATTTAACTCTCATATCCGTGCACCAAGAGGGAATCTGTTATCCCATCTTACAGGAAAGAAAACAGAGGCTCAGAAAAGGGAAAGGACATGCCCACGACCACCCCACTGGTAAGGGACAGAGCCAGGAGCCAGCAAGGTAGAATCTGGCCTGTTTGATTCCACCTCAGGCCTCACATTCCCACCTCACGTTTGCTCTTGGGTTCCCTTACATCCCTCTGCCTTGGTCCTGGCATCTAATTCCTCTCAACCTAAGCAGGCTTGGTACCTAATAGGCTGGCTCCTGGCAGGCTCTGCGGGAGGAGCCCCAGAGGAGAGCAGCCCCCCGTGGGGAGCCCAGGAGTGCAGCCCTTGTCCGGGGTGCTGCTCCCGAGCCTGGTCACTGGAGTGGACACCAGGCTGCTTCACACGGGGTGGGGGTGGGAGATCTCCAGGCTAGAAAAGACCCAGACAACCCTGGCCGTGGGTCCCAGCTCTGCTCTCCTCCCTCAGGAAGGCAGTGCCCGGGTGTTATGGATCCAGCACAGTCCCCTGACGGTGCTGGGCCAGATGCTGTGCTGCAGCTCCCTCCCGACACAGGGGTGGGGTGGGGGTTCAGGCTTGCCTGGGCTGGGGCAGGCCTGGGGCAGGAGCCAGGAAGGGGCTTTGGGAGAAACTGAGCCCCCCATAGCCAGGATGGGGAGGCTAAGTCCTGTGGAGAGGAAGGGGGCCACCAGGGTGGGAAACGGGTTTAGAGAGAGGAAACAGGAGAGAAGAACGCAGAAAAACCAAGACAAGGAGAGAGAGACAGAGAGGGAAACACAGATGCAAAGAACAAGTAGAGAAGGAAAGGCAAAGAGAAAAAAAAACAAAGCCAGAGGCACAGAGGTCAAGTGACAGACACACAGAGAGAAAGCAGAGGACATGGAGAAAGAGAGCATCTGAGAGAAGGGAAGAGGGGGTCCCCGCACCCTCAGGGCATGGGGAGGCCTTGGGCAGCAGCTGGCGCTGGGCTGCCTGCCTGCCACAGGACTCTGGAAGAGGCAGGGACCGCACCCATCTGGAAGCAGTCAGGGTTCCTCAAGGAGGAGGGTGTGGGGAAGAAGCCAGACATGAGCCTTGTCTGGAAAGAGGAAGCAGCAGAGTTCTGCAAAGGCCTGAATTGGCAGGCACTGGAGGGGTTGCATAGACTGGCTTCTCAGGTCTGGTATTTCTCAGTGGGCAGAGAGGACAGAGCACTCTGCAGTCTTGGGCTCTGCAAGGGGACTGGGAGAGTGGGGTTGTCAGAGAGAAGCCCAGCTCCCAGCATTCCCACCTCTGTGGAAACCAGAGGCTCAAGGTCACAGTTGCCGTGTCTTCTATAAATGCAGCCCCTCTCACTCACTCATTCACTCAACCAGAATAAACTGAGCCACTGCCGTGTGCTAAGTACTGTGCTAGGCAGTGAGAGTGCACTGGTGAGCAGGAGATGGCCTCGGCTCCCTGGAGCTCACGGTCTGGTGGGGCAAGCATGACGACGCAGCACGCCCAATGCTGGGATGAAGGGAAGCTCTGGGGTGTGGAAGCCAGTGTAGGGGTTCAAGGGCAGCTCCCTGAGGAGGGGAATTAAGGCTAAATCGAGAGGCGAGCTGGAGCCAACCTGGAAGAACAGAGAGGGAGAGCATGCCGGGGAGAAGAAACTGAAAGAACAAGGTACACTGCATCAGGGTCACAAAATCAGCTCGCTGTGCACTCCGGGCGGGACACAAGGAAGCTGTGGTTACCTTGTTTCTTGCTAATCTGATTTTGCTCCCAAACCACTACCCCGTTGGTCAGCAGGAAAAAATTACAGAATGTTATCTAATGTGGTTTAAAGTTCCTCCCATCTGATCATTCAAACAGTCTTTTAGGTAATATTCAGTCTGTGTCCTTTTTAAAAATGTTCCATCCCTCAGGTCACTTCCAATTCCACCTGACTCCCCTACCGTGTGTGTGGAAGGGGCGGGGCTTTAAGGTGAGCCACCAGCAGGTATGGGATTGCCCCAGAGCAGATGCAGTCCCTATGTCTGCCTCTCTAGGGTGATGCTGGGCATCTCGTAGGAGGTCTCCAGGCCAGGCCATGTCCCCAGCCATGGCCTGGCTGAAATGGCTACCCCTTGGCTCAAGGTGCCTGTAGAACTCTGCCTTGTTCCCCACCTAGGCTCCTGCCCAGTGTCTCCTTCAGCCACTGCTACCTTAGTCCTTTACCCTCCCAGACCTGTTAGCTCACAGGTTCTCAATGTAGCCTCCAGGTCACTTGAAATGCAGAAGAGCCCAGGGAAGCAAATACTCAGGACTCCCTCTCTTGGACCCCATTGTAAGTCCAAGTTTACAGGCTGCATGCCCCCATTGCTGCATGGCAGTGCAGAGAATGAATGTGCCATTCCCTATTCTTGTACATTTTCCTCCAATTTTTCACCATTATGAAAAGTCCTATAATAAATATCTTTGTACCTTCCTCTTCATGTACATATTATAGCTACTTCTCTGATATCAAAATGTAAATCACTGGGTCAGATATACCAAGGTACATATATTTTAAATTCTGATAGAGCCTACATCTTGGCTCCCAAAAGGCTACACCAATTTACATCACCAGCAGTTTTTATCAACATTGGATATCATTGATATTTTTCAAAATTTATCAATCATAGAGACAAAAGCATTAATTTTACTCTTTGATTTCCCTGAGGAGCAGCAAGGCAGGGATCTTTGCATGCATGAATTCTTTTTTTCTTTTTTGTGACTTTCAACATTGTGACTGTTCAGATATTTTGCCCAGCTTTCTATTGGGTTGTCCATCTTTTCTTGCTGATTTGTAAGAAATTCTTTTTATTTTCCAGACCTTGATCTCTTCTTACATATGCAAATAGTTCTATTGATTTGTCATTTGTGTTTTAACATTAAGCTGTCTCTTTTTACACAAAAGTTCCTAATTGATATGTGGTCAAACGTAGCAAATTTATCCAGTTGAGCTTTCTTTAAAATTGAAGTTAAAGCTTGCTCAGGTCTCCTGAATTGTCCCCACACAAGGACCTTAGTGACCCACAAAGGACTTAGTCCAACTTTCTCAGCCAGTGAGAGAGCACCTGTGTGCAAGCAGCCACTGCCACCATCATTCCTACCTGCCACCTAGCATCACCTCATAGAAATGGGCCCCTCATGATCTGGCAGCCACCAAGGAGTCAGCCATCAGCCTCCACACCAAGCTCAGAGGAGGGCATATAGCACCTCAGCTCCTTGCCCAGCAGGTCTGCCTGCTTGGCCCAGGGCCCGGTAGGGCAGGGTTTGGCCTCCATCCTCCTCTGGATAAGACTTTGTTCCCTCTTTCTTCTCCAGGATCTGGCAGCTTTCCCTTTTCAGCCCACAAAACACTCTAGTCCCACTCCCTCTCCCTGACCACACTGCTGGCTGCCCCCAGTGATGGCCTTTCTCTGCGTCTTGTGTGGCCATTTCCCAGAGCTGGGCAAATGAGTATGCCCCAGCTGTCTGGCTGTTTCACAGTACCTTGCTCTCTGACAGCCCAAGTCCATGGTGCTGCAGAGATCAGGGGTCCCCTTTCTCAGTTTTCATCCCCAGGCAACCCCAGAGGTAGGGATCCAGGGTGTTTTCAGCATCTGCCTTCTCGAGAACGCTGACCAGCAGCCCCCTCCCACCAAGGGCCCCTCAGGCTCCTGGGACCTCGGAGGCCTTCCCTACAGTAGCTTTCTGAGGAAGCCCACATTCAGGGATTCCAAGGGCATTTTCTGTCTATAATTCCTCTCATTAAGAAAATGTAACTTAATTCCTTACAGAACAGTCCTTCTGATAAAGTACCGACTCACTATCTGAATTCGAGGGCAACCAGTAAAGTGTACATAGACATTCAGGGTAGCACCCATTAGCCACTGTGCCTGAAATGGCACCATATGTATACTTCATTCCACTGTGTAAAACATTGCCTTTCAGGGCTCTTCCTTTAATGCAAACATATTCAGCTTTTCATGCATTAGTAGGAATTCGATTATCATTGAGTTCCCTTGAGACAAGAAAGACCATGGCAAACAGGCAACCCGGACATTCTAGGGATATCCTGACTCCAAATGTTAAAATATTATATTAATTGATATCTGTACCACCAAAATTTGTACTCCCTAAAGGGAATGTCATTCTGTTCTTTTCAGTGATATGATTTGTTAAGTATATGACTACATATGGTTTAATTTTTATAACTTATTGACGTTTAACCCTCTCCCAGGCCCTGAGCTAGTGCTAAGGATACAAGAACAAAGACACTGTCCCTTGATTCAAGATGGGGCTTGTGGCCACGGGGAGGACAAGTGGGTGACAACCATACCTAGCAGAACAGAAATGCTGGAACTCAGGCTTGACCCAAACGTTTGGGAACCAGCCAGGGTGCGTAGGTAACTGTCAGACAAGGTGGGAAAGGTCCCGAAGGACCTCTGGAATAGACTGTCAAGGGCATTTCAGAGAGAGGAGACAGCTGTGCAAAATCCCAGAGGCCAGAGACGGCATCCTGCTTTTGGAGGATGGCAAATACCCTGGTGCTGTTAGGACCAGGGAGGGAGCTGGCAAGGCAGGGTCCAGGTCATGAAGGGCCCTGCATCCACCAGGCTGGAAAGGAGCTTGTGAATTTTACTATGATTACAATCAAGAAGATTTGATTGATTGACTTATTTTGACTTTTATTGACACACATACAGAAAATTCACATAAGTACACATCTTGATGAATTTTTACAAGGACACCCAGTAACCAGCAACCAGATGAAAATAGGGATATTTTCAGTACCTAGACATCCCCCATAGGCTCGGTCCAGTCATTGCATCACCCCAAAGTCAACTACTGCCCTATCTTCCAGCACCATAGTTCATTTCACCTGTTTTTGAACTTTATGTAAGTGGGGGCATACAGTCAGAATTCTGTTGTGTTCTTTCTTTTTTTTTTCATTCAACAATATGACTGTGAGATTCACTGATATTGTTGCTGTAGCAGTAGCTTGTGTGAATACACCACTATTTATTTTTCTATTCTACTGTTGATGGCATTTGGGTAGTCTGCAGGTCTGGGATATTAGACATAGTGCTATGAGTAGTTCTGTATGTCTCTTGTGTTGCTCATGTGCTGTGGGTATATTCCTAAGAGTGGAATTGCTGTGTCCGAGAGTGTGCACATGTTCAGCTTCATATGTGGTGCCAAACAGTTTTCCAAAGTGTTTGCAGTGGAGAGTTTAAGCAAGGAGGAGGCAGGCTCAGACAACCCCTCTTGGAGCAGGCTGAGAGTGAAGGGTGTAGGGACATCCCGGTGGAGCTGTCCCGAGGCTGGTGGGTGGGAGGTGTAGAGCTATAGCAGGAGACGGAGATCTGGGAATGGTCGGAGAGGAGGATGCAGACACATGGGGAGGGTTCGGACTAGGACCATGGACAGCTTCTGGACAGAGCATGGAGGTGGAGGAGCCCTCAGAGGCAACTGAGAAGGCACAACCCAGGGGAGAACCAGCCTGGGGGGCCAATCATAGGCACTGAAGCAGGGGTTTCTGAAGAAGGAGGGCAGTTCCAGAGCAACAAAGACACGAAAAGGGCCAGCAGGTCTAGGCCAACTGATAGATGTCTTCCGAATTTGACAAGGAGCTTGCAAAGGACTTAGTGGAGGGCATGGTCTGTGGGATTGGTGTGCACAGCAGACTGCAACAGGAAGAAGCAGGAGGGAGATCAGGGCAGGCTTGAAGAGCTCAGCTCTGCATCAGGGAGCATGATATGGTCCTGCTGAAGTCATCCCACAAGGAGGTTGCACCCACTTCCCTCTGCCCTTGTCCCTCCCCAACACCCTCCCCGGTCCCAGGGTCAGCAAGAGCTGTCCTGCTCTTCCAGCTAATACAGGCCTCTCCTGGCCAGCTGTGCAGGAAGGGTGTGGAGTAGAACATGATGATTCGAGGAGATTAAAGTCTGAAGGCCAAGCAATTGTCTCAAGGATCCCATTGTTTATCTGAAGCTTAAAGGTTTTAGAGGGTGTAGAAGCTGGGCGCAGCCTCATGGGATAAGAATGAGGACAAAGAATTCCCCATGCATTGTTCCTGATACACAGCGACTCTGGTCATTGTCCAGGGCCTCTCCTCCCTGGGGACACCCTGGCACCCTCATACCAACCCCAGGGGACCTCCAACCCAACCCTAATTATGATGGCCACAGAGGAGTATTGAGCCAGGCCCTGTGCTAAGCTCCCACACAATCTGATGAAGAAAGTGAATGTGTCATTATCCCCATTTTACAGGTGAAAAAACTAAGTCTCAGGGAAGCGAAATGACCTACCCACGATTACCTGATCAGGAGGCTGCAGACACCGACTCCAAAGCCTCTGTGGGCTTTTCTCTGCCGCCTGGTCGGTCTGCCCTAAACCTGGGCTCTTCAGACCTCAGGGTCATGCTAACCACCTGCTCCATCCTCTGGGAAAGCCCAGACCTACCCTTTCCTCTTCACTGTCCAAACTGGAGTTCTGTTGCGTGTTAGGGAACTCAGGGGCTAACATGATAGGGAGGAGTTTTTACTGGCTGGGTATGTAATGACCTTGGACAAGTCATTCCACCTCTTGAGCACCTGTTTCCTCCTCTGGAAAGTGGGGATAATAATTTAATCTGCCAAGGTGATGGAGAAGGGGAACTGAGCTGTACATGTAGGACCAAGTGAAGGTATCTCAGAGTGAAGGACCCGTCCAGGTGAGTTCTGTTCATTCCTTCCTCCAGTTTCCATGCTTTGACCTTCCCCATCCCTTTCCTGCCAGAGGCCTGGCTGTCTGCACGGATGGATCCAGTGATGGTCTTTGCTGTGATACCTAAAAAAGCACACGTACTAGGAGACAAGGATATATACACCAGGAGTCATCTACTATCACTTGAGTGGGGGGTGCGGTCGGTGGGCAGGACACAGAAGCCTGTGACGTGGGAGATGTCATGGTGCTGCACAAATGGGTTTCTGTTTCAGCCCTCCTTCCGGAAGGGAGTGATGCTTTCAGCTGGAAGGGGCTTGAGGCTCCTGAGAATACAGCAAATGGAAGGTGCTCCTCAAAGAGACCCGTGACACGGGCTCAGGCTGGAGAGAGGGATGAGCTGCAGTAGCTATGCTCAGTGTCACCTTCACGCTTAACTTCTGCTGCTGACGGACACAACCCCAGCCAGTTCAGGGTTCCCTCAGATGGTACAGGGAGCCCTCCTCACCTCCCTACCTGTGGTGCGTTCTGGAGGTGGGCCAGGTGGACAGTGCCAGGGTGATGACAAGGGCCACCTGTCCTTGGCCATCTTCAGTCCATAATAGCAGCCCCACTGCTGCCTCGTTCCCACTGGGGGCTCTGGTCCCAGCCTCTCTCTCCACTGGCATCTGTTGAGGGCCCACTCTCCTAGCTGATCACAGCCATCTTAGATCAGGGCAAAGGGGGCTCCTGCTTGGGCCTTGCACTTTAGAGGCACCTGCATATCATGAAGACTGAAATAAAGGTACATAGATACAGGTATGCAGTTATAGTCTTGTAAGAAATTATTTTGGAAGTCCACTAACCAACTGAGAAAACATTAAGACAAGAGATGGAAGTAAGAGACAAATTGCCCCCAGCACAGCAGAGGCAGTGGCCCCAGGACTAAGAATACATGACTGCAAGCATCAAACATTCCTGTGCCAGACACACTGATGTGTCAGGAGGCAAAAGATCATTGAAAAAGCAGACACCTCAGCCCCTCGCACATCCAGGTGGGCCCTCAGCGCCCCAGCATGCCTGGACCCCCTGGGTCCGTACTACCAGCACCGTTAGCCCCTCAAGCCTGAGCCCCCTCGGGGAGGCACTGGTGTGATAATCCAATCAGGGCCAAGCGGGGGAGTGGCAACTGAGTGCAGGGAAGTGAGGCAGCGACTTCAAGGTCCTGAAGGAAAACGGAAGCACAGAGGCATTCACTGGGGGCCTGGCCAAAGTTCTGGGAAATGGCACAGGGAAGGGGCTGGAGTCTCCTCCCAGACTCACTGAATCTTAAAGCTAGAGGGCCCAGCAGCCTCTCTGCAGCTGAGAAGGCAGGCCCAGAGGGAAGCAGGGACTCTTTCAAGGGTATACAGCTCAGCTGGAATAGAAGTCTGGATAAATGAGCTCTGCCTGTTCCCCATGCACTGCAGGACCTGTGGAAATCCTAGGGCTGTGACCTGCTCCTACGTGGCTGAGGCTTCGTTTCTTCCTGACATAATGATGTTAATGAGACCAAGGCGCTGAGCCTCACTTTGGCCCTAAGCTGGGCCTTTCATCTGCTGACTACAGCTCCCAGCCCCAAAAGACAAATATAATCTTAAATGTAATAGGTCAAATTAGCACATTCAGCAAATAGATTTTCTAGTGGTTAGACTGCTTTCAACTCATCTGACTCACCCTCCAGACCCTCACAAGGAAGCAGGCATCCCAGACCACATATCAGGATGATCCATCGGTGGTTTGTGAGCAATTCAAGGGCAGGATCTGGGTCTCCAGCACCCACACGGAGCTTCTCAGCAAGGCCTCAAGAGCACTTGATAATTGAATGAACCACATTCATTTTGCCTGGAATATTATCCCCATGCCAATAGCAGAGCCTGATGTAGCAGAGCACCAGGGCAGAGTGTAGGACG
This sequence comes from Smutsia gigantea, assembly GCA_032199065.1. Taxonomy (NCBI): domain Eukaryota; kingdom Metazoa; phylum Chordata; class Mammalia; order Pholidota; family Manidae; genus Smutsia; species Smutsia gigantea. The sequence goes on along the minus strand of JAVSCE010013219.1, from coordinate 7,962 downwards.
GACGGCTGGATGTCTCCCCTTTGGCCCTTCAGCAATGCTCTCCACCTTTCTGCACCCCACTCGGCAGCCCAGAGGCTGCCCTAGAGGGACGGCGTCAACAGGTATCAGTCTTCCAATGAAGGGAAGCACAGCAGGAGACAGGATGGGAGGGGAAAGGGGGGGCTGGGCACTTTGTCCTCAGGCACCCTCTCTGTGTCATCTCTTGACAAAGGGCACTGCTCCTGTTGGGTCCTCTGTCTCCCCAGGTTCCACTAACATCTCCCTCCCCTACACCTTCAGGTTCTAGGTCATATAAACCTCACTGCTCCTAGCTCTAGGATACTGCAGCATGCCAGGTGGTTTCCCTGCATACTGCCCCCTCCCCATCATTGCAAATAGTCCCTTTATTAAGCCCACCTTGAATTATGCTAATTTAAGTGTGAATCTATTTTCTACTGGGACCCTGTCAGATACAAATGGGTAACTGGTGGGATGGATGGATGGATAGAACTAGTATAATGTAGTAGGTAAGGGCCCAAATCTTGTAGCCTGGCTTTATAGCATAGCACTACCACTTATTAGATGTCTAAACTTGGGCAAGTTATGTAATATCTCTAAGATTTTGTTTTCTCAGCTGTAAAACAGGAATAAAAATAGTAACTTAATCACCGAGCTGTTAAGGATCGAATGTGATAATCAATGCAGAGTCAAGCGTCTTGCTCAGCACACAGTACGTGCTCAATAAATGGTCACCGCAGCTCCTATGGGTGGTCAGATGAAAGCCCACAGTGCCTCCCTCAGTTTGAGGCCCTGAAGTTCATGAAGGAGGAGGTGAACCCAGGTCACGATGTAAAACTCTGTGAGCTCTTTCCCGGGGGACCCAGACTCCCCGCCCTTTCCCGAGCCTGCATGGAAAGCGTTGGTGTTGTTCTCACTGTTCCCTCTGAGCTGGGTGGGCCGTTACCTGAGGTGGGCCAACAGCTCTGTCTGCTTCCTGCTGGGCATTCCCATGTCTTGGGCCTCTTTCTCTAGAGTGGGCACGTGGGGCAAGTCTGAGTACCCTGGGACGCAGTGACTACAGAAGTTCAAGGAAGCCTCTGGACACTGCGTCCCTAGCAAGCTTCCCACTCCCACCTTGCAGGAGTCCCAGTAAAGAGCAAGAGGCACCAGAGTCTCCCCTTTTAGAGGCCTGTTTGAGGCCCAGGCAGCAAGGACTCCCTGTCACCAGGAGGGCAGCCTCCCACTCCATGAGAACCGTCCTGCCCACCCCCTTGGTGCCTGCAAGCTGCCCACCACCAGTGCAGCCACGCGCACCCGCAGGCCCCACGGTCAGTGAGGGCTCACTGGGGGCCCTCTGAGCCAAGGGCTACCCCAGGCGCAGAGAGCTCAGGTGAGGCCGACGTGGTCCCAGCCTTGCCTGTACACAGCACACAGCCAGTGGCGGTCACGGAGGGAAATTGGTGAGTTCAAGCTCTGCTTTTAGAGATGTAGACAATGAGTCTCCGAGAGGGGAGAGACCTTCCCAAGGCCACCAGTATTTCGGAGCAGAGTCTGTTCCAGCAGGGTTTCCCAACCACCAGGCCAGTGTCCGTCCGCCTCGTGAGTCAGCACGAGTTAAGAAAGGGAGACAAAGTGGGCTCTGACTTGAGGCCAGAGAATTGAGGGGCTTTGCAAACTGACCGGAGTTCAAGGCTGGACCCACTGCTGACTTACTGAGAGTCTTTGGCAAGTCACCAGATATCTCTCAGCCTCAATTTCCTCAGCTTTGAAATCAGAATAACTCCTTCCTTGCAGAGAATTTATTTAAGAATATAGATAGACCATCCTGCTATGTACCTAAATAATATGTGTTAGCTTGAACCATAAGAAATTGTCAGTTTTTCAGATAATGGTCTCACCTACTAATTATCATTTTTATTAGCATGATCATCGCCAACTGTGTGTACTCTTAATACATATTACTTTATCTTTCCGTCTCCTCCTCCCCAGCACTGGAGATGTATGCAAATCAAGCTGGGGAAGACCTGGCACATAATAGGTGTTCACCAAAGCCATTTCCTCCTGCCCCTCCCCCTCCTGAGGCAGTCCTTCTTCCATGGGAGACCACTAGGGAACCTGGTCCCGTTTCTGAGGACCACAGTCCCATGAGGATGAAGATGAGATTGTGATCAAGAATGGGGGATGAGGGAAGAACTGGCCTCTAAAATCATCTCAGAGAAGTTTAAAAAGTTAAAAAAAAAAACAAAAAAATACCAGGAGATGTTTTTAAAAATCCTGACCCACTGCCCACCTATCAAGCATGCCGGGGACGTCAGGTCTTGGGGACCGGAGACCAGAGTATTGCAGATGGACACCCTCCTTCCCCTACTTCCCCTGCCGCATGCACCCGGACTCCATGAGCAGGATCTAGCAAGCAAGTCAGTGCCCTGTGTTTGGTCACAGCTGAGCAAATAGCCAGAATATCCTTTTCCCAGCTGGATGCCGACTGGAGCCACAGCATGTAGAAAGGGCCTACATCTCTTGAGTTCAGCCTCCTGCCTCTAGATGGGTGGCTGTCAAACCCCGAGGACAGAAGCTGCTGCCCTTCAAGGATAGAGATGCCACCCTACCCCTAATTCCCTGCAGGACTTTCCCTCATGCCAGTCAGGAGGACTTCCTTTGGTCCAGCCTCAGCCCTTGCCCCCTTTATCCATCAATCAGTAGCCCCTGACAACATATCTGTGCTGGCTTCATGTGTGCTGGCACAGGGGACGCGGGGGCGAACAGAGCAGCCCCTGTTCACTCCCCAGTCTGACTCCCTAGGTTGCCCTTGCCTGTTGAGCACCCAGTCCTCCACCAGCCTAGGCCCAGGTGAGGCAGGACGCAGGTGGCACAGGGCATGTGAGACATACCCCCTACAGAGTTGTTCAATGTTAAATGAGTGGGTGAACAAATGAAAGACCAGCCAGGCTCCACAGAAACATTTTTGGGAACAAGATGCTCACTGCTCTGCAGGTAGCCCATTTCCTTGAAGGGAACAGGCTGAAATTGTGGGCCCAAACCAAGACAGGCACAGCTGGCCCCCCAGGTCCCCTGCCACTGGGGAGGTGTACTCCACTGGAGAGGCCATGGGCCTTCCCACCCATGCCTGGGCTCCAAACCAGGAACTGGGGATTCCCCGGGCCTGGAAATTCCCTGGTGCCTGGCACTGGGCTTTCCCATTACACCCCACATTACTTCCCATTACTGCCACAGGCCTGGACTTTCTTAGCACCATTTCTTGGAAGGAGACATTGGCTCATGATCAGACATTCTGGAATTCACAATAGGAAGTGGCCATGTGAACAAGAGAAAGGACCCTGCCTGAAGAGCCAAGAACTCCAGGTTCTGACCCTTGGTCCAGCAATTACAGGCCTGGGGTGCAGGATCAGATGGGTTCGACTCCAGCTCTACTATGCTGGCACTGTCCAATTTTTGGCAAGTCATTCACTTCACTGAGCCCTGGTTTCCTCCTTTTAAAAAGGGATTATAGTATCTGCCTCAGCAGATTCCTGTGACGATTATATGAGGACCCAGTAGGACTGATATTCAGCTGCCATGCAAAATTCTAACTTACTGCTTGGTAAATAGCTGCTTCTCAGAGCCCCCTAAGTGCCCTCTCATCCAGCACAGCCCCCACCCTCACCCCCAACTACTAAATTCAGCAGCTGAAGGGTTAATGCCACTCTGGTGACCCTCCTGATTGGTTGGTGAGCACATGCTTTGTAAACTGCCAGGTGCTGGTTAAGCCCCAGACCCACTCCTTCAGCTCAGATCCATCTCCTGCTCATGGATATTCAGCTCTGCCTCCTGGACCTCCATCTGGATGTCTCATGAACATGGCACGCGCTCCATTCCCAAACTGAACGGAGTCCTGTTAAATCTACCCAGGAATTGGCTCCACCTCTGCCCAGCTGCGCCAGACAGCTTCCATACCCAGTCTGTCTCCTGTCTGGCAATCCTGTTTCCTCAAAGTCCCCCAGATCCAACTCTCCTTCCTGCCGCCACCCACCTCATGCCCTCATCATTCCTCTGCTGAACTGGAACAACCACCTCACTGGCCTTCGAGCTCCCGTCTCTCCTCCGCTTCATTCTCACACTTCCAAAAGTGGGGGTGTCTCTTATGCCCCTCAATGAGATGTCATCCGTTGCTGACATGCCTCAAGGAGGGTTATCATGGGTTGGGTTCCTGGGGAAAGAGATTCTGAGATGAATATTTGCTGGCAGGAAGTTTACTGGGGATTGATCTCAAATCAAGATCAATACCTGAGTGGAGGAGGTGGAGAAAGCAGGCCTGGGCAGAGGGACACACTGGACTATGAGGCAGACCCCAGGGAGTCTGAAGCCCACCCCTTGGGGAGCTCTGGAGCTGGAAGGACTTTTCACAGTTGTGCCAGAGTGGAAGGAGGAGGCTGGGCCTTTATGCCCCCATATGGACCAGTCATTAGATGCAGGCTGGTCCTAGGAAGGGGCGTAGCATTAAATAGGAGGGTCTCTTCAGCCGAGGGCAATGGCAGGGAGGGGAGTCTCAGCTGGGAGCCGTCAGCCATCAGCGGGGTGAATGCTCCAGTCTAAGGGGGGACGCACTGGCATCCAGAAAGTGTACTGCCATGCCCATGAAAAGGGTGCTTTGGGTCAAGTAGATCCTTGGGAGACAATGTTTGTTGCATGATGAAAAAAAATAACTCTCCATTGCCTTTGAGATAAATTTGAAGTGTCTTATTTAGCATACAAGGCTCTTCAGATCTGCCCCAAACATCCTCTCCTTTCCGTTCTCATCTCTTACCCCTCTGCACTCGCTCCCAACTTTCTAACCAAAAATTGTGCTTCTTGCAGTTCCCCAAGCTCAACATTTCTATTTGAGAGCTATTTCACACCTCTCTGCTTTTGTACATGTTATTTCTTCTGCCTGAAATGCCTTTAAAGGGAAAAAGAAATCCTATTCTCTTCTTCCAGCCCATTCCTACTCCTCCACCAAGATGCCGGGTCAACTCTGCCTGCCCTGGGAGGCCCGCCAGCTCCTCCACACCTGGTGCTCCCCCACACCCAGGGCACAGCTGTGGGGCACTGATCTGCGTGAGCTCTTTGTCCAGGCCCAGGTGTTACAGAGCCCCTCGGTTCTTCGGGACACATTTGTGGAGCTGAAGCAGGGGAGTCTCAGGGAATGGCAGCCAGAGAGAAGAAACAGCAAATGCAAAGCCTGGAAGCGGGAAAGTACGGCCGCGCAGGAAGAGGATCCTGCAGGGCCTCATCGTGCCCAGCATGGCTGCTGTCGCCGTCCTTCTGCTCACCGCCATCGTCACCATCATCTTCCCTGTCATCAAGGCCACACTGCTGAGTGCTTACTATATAATGGGCTCTGTGCCGAGTGTCTTACAGGCACACTTCCCTTTAGCCCTTATTTTATCTTCACTATTAGTAACCCTCAGCAGTGGTACTATCATTAAGTTCAGCAGGTTAAGAACTATGCCCAGGGCCAAGCAGCTGGCTAATGGTCTGTCTGAACCAAGGACACTATTCACCTCCCCAGAAGGCAGCTGGGCCACGCTGATTTTATGGCCCCACCATCCTGCCGCCCCGCCCCGTCCCGTCACTGTTGGTGAGGACCCCTTCCCCGGCAAAAGGCCATCCCACTGAGAAGCTGTAGTGTGGGCCCAGCTGCAGCTGCATGAGAACTGGGAAGAGTCTTGGGAGGGGTGGGGGATCACACTCGGATCACATCTGCTCTTCTACATCAGACCAAGGCAGTATTTGATTCAGCTGCCGCTATGAGGGTTCCCTCCTCCTGTCCGAATAGGGAATCTGAAGCCCTGAAGGGGGAGAGCCCTATCCAGTGTATAGTATATACCAGGTGCTGGGCCCAGCCAGGGCTACAGGCTGGACTTGGGGTCCAGATCAGCGCCCTGCCCACTGCCAGGCCGCTGCAGCAAAAGCCATCTTTAAGGGGGAATTTGAGGGTCCAGGGAAGAGCCCTCCTCATGCACACAAAGGCTTCTGGGATGCCTGGATCCCTCCAGGCTGATGGCCCTCCTGACCTGGCATCAGGCCCCAAGTCTCCACCCCAGCAGGGAGCCCCCTGCCCTGGCTCCCGTGCCCTAGGAGAGAGCAGCCGGGATCAGTTCTGAGGAGGCCCCGGGAGGGAGCAGACCCTGGGGGGGTATTTGGCAGTGGTGTTAGCACCAAGAACCAACTGGATTCGTAGAACCGATGAGCCTCAGGAGAATGTCTGTGTTGAAAAGCCACTCAAAGGCCCTCAAGTCAACCCCCTCCACATACAGATGGGGAGGCTGAGGCCCCTAAAGGGCACAGACTTGCCCAAGGTGAGCCGATGGCAAGTCCAGGATGAGGAGCGGGTCTCTGGGCTCTGCCAATACAGGACAGACACTATTTTATTCTTTTTGTAAAAGAGGACAAGGCTCAGAAAAAGGCAGAAACTTGCTCAGGTCACCAAGAGAGTCTGTGACAGACAAGGATCCATCCCTGTGGCTTTGGGGCTCCGTCATGGCTGACTGTGCCAAAAGGTTTCTGGCTGGAGGAGCAGGGGCCAGAGGCTGACCCCCACCCCTCATGAGGCTGTGACGAGTCGCGCTGCCTGGGCCATCGGGCAGTGTCGCCTCCCTGGAAAACCACCACATACTCCCCTGATCTTGCTCCATCCACCAAAACACCAAAACTCAGGGAGGGGAGGCCAGCAAGACATTTATTACCCAGCCACTGAGAGTCTGAGGAGGAAACAGGGCTCAAAGAGGGGACTGGCTACTCTAAAAGCCTACCACTGCCCTGGTTTGGCCAGACAGGCTTGCATCCTGTGCTCATTCTTTCTCAGGAGAGAGGCAGAGATGACTCCCCCTCAGAGGGGAAATTGGGCTGACCTGGGAAGGTCAGGCATGGGGAAAACACCCGCAGCCACTTGGCAGACAGTGGCAGCCACTGGGAAGTCCTGCCTCTCCACAGATGGAAGCCTTGGGAAATTGGGCAGAGCAACAGCTCAGATTTGCACATCCCTCAGCTGTGCTCCCATCAGATCCCTGCTGTCCCCTCAGGTGCCACCTCCTTGCCCCCAGCGTCACTCATTGCAGATCCCATTCACTGTACTCATCGGCCCTGCCCTGTCTCTCTAGCATCAGACACTCTAACTCGACATGATCTCTCAAGCCTCTGTGCCTTTGCACATGCTGTTCTCTGCCTGGAATTCTGTCCCCTCCCTCTAACTCTTACTCATTTTTTATTACTTCAACTGAGACTTCTCGGAAAGGCTTCCCAGACTCTCCTATCTGGCCTTTCCTGCTCCCTAAAGCAGATCAGATGTCACCTGCTCTGGCTTCCTCCAGCCCAGGGGCCTTCTTCCCTCTGTCAGAGCACAGATCACACCATGGTTACTGTGTCTGTGTCCCCCAACAGACTGGAAGCCTCTAGAAAACAGTGCTGGTCTCTGACTTAGGCAACATACCCAAACACAGCAAAGGCCTGACCACAAAGGATCACCTCATTCATTCATTCATTCCACAAAGAACTTCTAAACACTGACTATGTGCCAGACAGTGTTCTAGGTGCTAAAGATAGAGCAGGGAACAGTACAAAATTCCTGCTGCATGGCCATCACTCTGTGCCAGGGGGCGGTGAGAGTGAAAATGTAATAGTCCAGATAAATCTGAATGATGAGAGGTGCTGTGAAGAAAGAACCAAGAACTGCAGATAGGAAACAGGGATCTCAGACAGGTACAGTGGGAGGGAAGGTAAATTCTGGACCCTCCTGCCTGTAAAGTTCCTCTGTACATTCCCTCTCAAGGGCGGCCGGTTGCTGGGGGAAGAAGGCGTGTAGGAAGGAAGCTTTGGGGCCCCCCTGGAAGTGCCAGACGTCTCTCCCACCTACAGGCACACTTCCTGGGTCTCTAGGAATTCGATTCAGCAAGGGTTACTGAGCAGTTAGTTATGAAACAGTCACAGTAGTTGCTATTTACTGCG
>JAVSCE010013218.1:0-13962 GCA_032199065.1 Smutsia gigantea | reverse complement strand
TATCTTCTTTAATTTCTCTCATGAGTATCTTGTAGTTTTCAGAGTATAGGTCTTTCACTTCCTTGGTTAGGTTTATTCCTAGGTATTTTATTCTTTTTGATGCAATTGTGAATGAATTGTTTTTCTGATTTCTCTTTCTGTTAGTTCATCATTAGTGTATAGGAAAGCAACAGATTTCTGTGTGTTAATTTTGTATCCTGCAACTTTGCTGAATTCAGATATTAGTCCTAGTAGTTTTGGAATGGAATCTTTAGGGTTTTTTATGTACAGTATCATGTCATCTGCAAATAGTGACAATTTGACTTTTCTTTACCAATCTGGATGCCTTGTACGTCTTGGTTTTGTCTGATTGCTGTGGCTAGGACCTCCAGTACTATGTTGAATAACAGTGGAGAGAGTGGGCATCCTTGTCTTGTTCCCGATCTTAGAAGAAAAGCTTTCAGCGTCTCGCCGTTAAGTATGATGTTAGCTGTGGGTTTGTCATATATGGCCTTTATGATGTTGAGGTACTTGCCCTCTATACCCATTTTGTTGAGAGTTTTAATCAGGAATGGATGCTGAGTTTTGTCAAATGCTTTTTCAGCATCTATGGAGATGATCATGTGGTTTTTGTTCTTCTTTTTGTTGATGTGGTGGATGATGTTGATGGATTTTTGAATGTTGTACTATCCTTGCATCCCTGGGATGAATCCCACTTGATCATGGTGTATGATCCTCTTGATGTATTTTTGAATTCGGTTTGCTAATATTTTGTTGAGTGTTTTTGCATCCATGTTCATCAGGGATATTGGTCTATAGTTTTCTTTTTTGGTGAGGTCTTTGCGAGGTTTTGGTATTAGAGTGATGCTGGCTTCATCAGATGAGTTTGGAAGTATTCCCTCCTCTTCTATTTTTTGAAAAACTTTGAGGAGAATGGGTGTTATTTCTTCTCTATATGTCTGGTTGAATTCAGAGGTGAATCCATCTGGTCCGGGGGTTTTGTTCTTGGGTAGTTTTTTGATTACCGCTTCAATTTCGTTGCTGGTGATTGGTCTGTTTAGTTTTTCTGTTTCTTGTTTGGTCAGTCTTGCAAGGTTTTATTTTTCTAAGAAGTTGTCCATTTCTTCTGTGTTTTCCAGCTTGCTAGCATATAGATTCTCATAGTATTCTCTTATAATTCTTTGTATTTCTGTGAGATCTGTCATGATTTTTTCTTTTCTCATTTCTGATTATGTTTATGTGTGTAGATTCTCTTTTTCTCTGAATGAGTGTGGCTCGGCGTGTTTCTATTTTGTTCTTTCCCTTTCTTATATCTACAATTGTCCATGAGTAAATGAAAATACTTCTGAAAAGTACATTTGATTTTCACATATAGTATTAATGGTGTCCTAGTCTAGCCAAGACTTCTGTCCTGAGATTTATAACCAGAGCTCATCATCCTATTTAAATTCACTGTTCCCAAATATAGTAATAATAGGCACCTGTATATTGGGTATCTGTGATCCTAGGCACTGTGCTAGATGCTTTATGTATATTGTCATATGCATTCCTCACAGCAACCCTAGAACTAAGATATAGTTATAATCCCCGTTTTGCAGACAAGGAAACTGAGTTAAACTTAAATAATTTCCCCAAGGCTATACAGCTATAAGTTGTTTTACTTAGTATGAAATATAGATATGTAAATTGCCATTTATTTCATTGGTCTTCTGCACTGTGAACATTAGCCATTATTTGTGCTTTGTATAGATTGCACATTCCCTTCTTGTCTGTTGTTTTGGTCTTTACATAATGAACACACACATGCACACATGAATAGGCAGCTCTGTCTCACGGGCAATTGAGTCATTTTCTCCCTCATTTTAGCTATTGGGCCTTGGCCTTTTCACTCTTGCTGGCTTTGACACTGGAGTGACCCACAGACTGACTCTAGTCCTTGCACGGCATGGACTTTGGGGCCTAATTTTTCAAGGTATCTCTCTGACTCTGGCCATAACCTATTTGCTCTGCTCTACAAAGTATGTCCTGCTGTCGTCTATATATTCTTTTGGCTTTTCACCCATTGTTCAGTACCTACTTTGGCTTTTGTCCCCCCAGATAATGACTTGATCCAGTCCTAAGCCATCATGTACTAGAGAAAGGATGTTCAGAAGCTCAGCCACTCTGCTTTAGCCTACATAGAAGTAAGAAAGGATTCCTTAGCTGGAGTTCAAGTAGCATGAAGACCATAGGAAGGTATATACTGCCTTCTGAGGATCTTGCTTTTCTGGGAAATTATCATTACATCAGGGTGCATCCTCTACCCTTTACAGGACTACCTTGGAAAAACCCTGTGAACTGAGGCTAACCCTATATAGGCAGAATGTGCAGAAAATGCTGTAATTGTCTAGTTACCTCTGTGCTATATAGCACAAAACTGATACTTAGGTTCAGTGCATCAGTATTCCACAGTGTTTCATAATGAGAGCTGAGACGTTTAGGTACTCTGCCATCGAAAAAATTTGATAATACCAGTTTTATAAGTAGGACCCTAACAAAAAGCTGGGCAAGTGATAATGTGACATAAGATAGAAATTTTTGGATACGTCTAAGGAAAAGGTCTAGACTCTAGACATTAGGGGACTGAACCGATCTAAATAGGGCACCACAGTGTGGGGCAAATTTATTACATGAATCTACCTGAAACATGAGGCCATTGAGCGTCTGGAGTTAGAGTAGAAGATTAACAAAGCCTAGTGTTTATCCACATCTGATTTTGTCTTGGGCTGTAAGCTTTAAGACAATGTTTTAGGGGTAAGGCAGCCAGGCAACAAATTCCTCCAGACACAGGGTGAACAGAACTGAGCATCAGCCACAGGGCAATGGTCTAATGGCTGACTACTTGATCCCTGGCTCCGTTTTTTTTTTTTCAAAAGAGGTCACTCTACCTCATTACTCCTCTCCCTCTTTAAAAATGGAACTTAGCACAGTATGTTTCATTAGGCGGGTACATTATCCCATCCTGTGTCACCATGACCACCATTTCCCCTTTGGAGAAGGTAGTGACTTTATTAATGCAGTTCCTTTATGAAAACTTAATGAGACTGTCTACCTAGAGTGGTGTAATAAATTTGCTTACTCACTGATTAGTATGGGATCTCTGGGTGTTACCTATTAATATGCTTTTGTTATGGGCCTTACTTCCTTTAAAAGCATATATGCTAGAAATTGAACAGAGAATGGGCCCCAAGAATAGAATGGCTACACCGAAAGCAGAGTAAATGGCATTGGGGTTTTGAAAGGCATCATCTTAAACCTGATCATTGTGGGTGCTAGAGGAGAGCTGAAGGGGGACAGAAAACATGCTGGTGAAAAGGGAGATGAAAGGTGTGCAGACAGGCCATAGGCATAGATCCTCATGTAAAACCACAGGTAAATCCTGACTCAGACCCGCTTTGTAACCTGATCATGACCAAGTGGGAACTTCTCCCTTTACCCTTAACCTGCTGAAGTGTGAGGAGGCAAAATTCATTTCTCAAGGCCACCCATAAAATTTGATCTCGTTGGGCCCTTAAGGAACTTTTTAATTTTGTCTCAGTAGCTGCCTATGACTCCCCATGATGGAGGACTCCCGAACCCCATCCTATACAGCTTCTTATATTCAGCCTCTGTCCCTCCTTTCTTGCTTTCTCATGTACCAGAACCTCCATGTCTCTGGAGGCTCCCGGCTTTCAGGGTCCAGGCTTTGGGGAAGCTCATCTATTTTAAGATTGTTTGGGAAATACTTAATATACAGCTCCTTCTCCTTTTAATGTCTTCATTTCAAAGGTTTTTTGAAAACCCCATGATTTACCCAAAGATTTGAACCTTGTTTGTTTTTGATGCAATGTACCAGAGCCAAGGCACTGTAACTCAAATGAGCAGGCCTGTTTGTAAAGCGTGTTGAAATTTTGGTTGCATGGTCAGGTAGGAGAGGGAAAGGAAACTAGCAGTAAGTCAAGACTCATCTAAGGATTAACATTAGTGTCTAAATGCGGGATGCAGGCAAAGCTGATGGGTGAAAGAAGAACAGCAGGAATCTCACGGATATGGAGATAATGCAGATATCAATCTATGTTAGAATAGTATCCAAGCCAGTCACTGAAAGTTTGGTGGTCCATCTGTCTTCCATGGCAAGGGGCTGGCAAGGGGTAGAAGTCAATCAGAGCCCACCCAAGTGGTCTGAGGTTTGGACAGGATTATAGTCCCAAAGGAGAAATGCAATATAAACATAAACCAAGGCATGAGACTGGTGTTATATACTGTGCCTAATTTGTCAAGTTATGGCTGTGGTTCACTACTAGCATGCCAGGTATGAGACTTCTAGTTGTCAGATTAATTCTAGATCCTACTTTTTAAAAAGGTGGGCACTCCTGATGTGATACCAGCTTAGGCTGGATTCCTTTCAGAAAGTAGGCAAGCTGAGTTACAAAGTTTGAGAAAGCAAGGACTGCAACATAGAGCTTTTTTGCAAAATGCCCAGCACCATTACTACATTTTATCTTATCCAACTGTTCCACAAACATTTATCAAGCTCCTGCCATGTACAAACGACTGTGCTAGGCATCAAAATCCTGCCTGTTTGGCCAATAACACATATCAGCCTAATCTTAGCAAGTAAGTCTCACTGATTTCCTGTAGGGGTACCTGTACTCCTTTTTTATATGTGTTATGGCAATCTAGTAGAAAAGTCCTCGACAGGGATCAGGGCATCTGTACTCTAGTTCTAGCTCTTTTACTCACTGGTTATCATCTCGCTAAATCATTTCTTCTCTGAGTTTTCTTCTTCCTCCCTGACACATTAGGGGTTTGAGCCAGGTAATCTTTAAGGTTTTTGTTTCCTAGCTTGATTTATCTTTGGTTACATGACTCTTTACCATCATTCATTCATTTATTTACCAAATATAAGATTTGAAATGGGAGAAAATGGAAGATAAAATGAAGATCCATGAGCAAAACTAGTTCTTGTTATGGCTTTCATATCCAGAATATTCTTTGAAGCTTTACATTTCCAGAATGTGAAGCTCAGGAATGAAAAACAAAGGAAGGTCTGAATTAAAACCACAGGAATCACAGGCTTAGTTAAAGCAATGGGAAGAGACCCTTGTGATCATTCACTGTCTTTCCACTTACAGAAGAGCTGCTACCTTCAACAGGTCATGCCTTAATGAATGCAGTGGATGCTTACCAAACACAATTGCTTATCAAATGTCCGGTGGAGAAATGAATGCATGGTAGGCAGTCACCCGGACAATAAAGACTAGTGTTTGCAGCCAACACAGAATTGTCTTTCTGGCCAGGGAAGCACAATATGGAGTGAGGTGGAAGGTAAACTGGAGAGACACTGTGCTGGTCAGTGAGGGTTATAGTGGATTGACAAGAGGGGAGGAAGAATGGAAATAGGCCCGCCTAGCTCCTGGGAAAGCAGCCTGGTTTCAGGTTCATTTTCTCACCCCTCTCTGTCTTCTCCTATGTGTTGCTGGAATCTAGGAGAGGGAAGAGATGTGCTGATTTAAATGTGGAAAAGGCCCGCCCTCTGAGAAGCAGGTAGAATTAATTTTTGTTGCCTTCTAACAGCTCCCTCTCCAGTTCAGTGGTTCTCAGGAAGAGGCAATTTTGCTCCTTTGGGGACATTTGGCAAAGTATGGAAGCATTTTTAGTTGTCACAAGCATAGAGGTGTTACTAATATCAACTGGGTAGAGATAAGGCATGCTCATAAACATCCTACAGTGCACAGGACAGATGCCCTGTAACCAATAATTGTTAGTAGTCAAATGTCGGCAGTGCTGAGGCTGAGAGACCTTGCTTTAGGTTGTTCATGCATGAAGTCATTTAGAGAACCTACTGTGTTCCAGGCACTGTACTGAGTGCTGGGGATATAGTGATGAATAAGACACAAACATGGTGCCTGCTCTGAATGGGATTTATAATGGGGACACAGAAAATAAACAAGTAGCAATAGGTTCCTTTTATTTTTTGCCACAATTCCCTGTGCCTAGTCACATAACAGAAATTCATTGCACAATATCCCATAAGTACAGGAAACACACACAAACTCGTATAAAATAAGCATGAGCAAAAATGCATATGAACCCTCATGCAAAAAATAATATTGCTGAACTCCTTCTGTGAGGTACATGCAATTTTGAGGAGGTAGAGCAAACACAGAAGCTAAGACAGAAAGGTAGACTCAATTGTAAATAGGTCGCTGCCTATTCTTTTTTTGGCATCAACTGGGATTAGTACTTAAAACCAACAAAGAACTGTTTGGGCCATCTTTTCTTTCAGTCTGTTGGCCTCTGGGCTTCTGCCCTCTCCGTATCCTGCCTCATGCTAGAATCTTATGGCCGTGTTTTGTTTTTTTGAGTGTCTCATTAGTAGGAGTAGAATGTATAATAGACTCACTACACTCAGTCAAGGCTTTCACAGATTTTTAGGCCTTGCTCCAGATCATACATTATACTGTAAACAGCACAAGTCTTGTAAGTGCAGAGGAAAACTTGATGAGGGCTCAAGATCTTGACATTTAGTAGTACTTCGAATGCTATGGAGAGTGTGATAGTTTCTCTTTGTATTCCTGGGGAAACTTCTAGCAACAAAACCCTTGGCAGTAAGGCTCTATTATTTGAAGTTTGCAGATTGAAAGGCAAAAACCAAAGGCTTCATAAGACATGCTTTTCAGTTGTACAACAGAACTATCTCATTGCACAGCTTCAATTTTTGCGTCTCCATTTCCTACTTAAACCTGGCCTTCAGGTGAGGACACTTTCCAACATAGTAAGATGGGAATGTGTCCTTTTTCTGAACCACTTTTTTTTTCACTCAGAGCCAGACTTGCCTCCCTATCCACCCCATCCCATAGGGTCCCTCTGCCATTTTGCTGAATATCCAGTCTTGCCCTTACCCAAACAAGAAAGGGACTGATGCCATTCTTATGAATCTGGGATTGGTTGAGAATTTTATCCCAAAGTGTTTTGTTGCCTGTAGGCATTTGTAGTTTAAGCTTTTCATTCCATAATGAACTTTGATGTTTATAAAGGGATTTTGGCCTCAGCAAGCAAATACGGAGGTTTTTGGAAGGATCAAGAAGACCCCTAAAGTCCTATGAAACTGAAGGCAAAGCTTAGGCCTTTTGAGGCTAGAAGATAGAGAGAGAGAACGGCTGGAGATTGATCCTGATCCCACTGCCCCTATCCCATCCCCTAACAAGCTTCTCTTTTAAGAAAGAGAAATCCATGTGGGCTCTGTTGAGGTTGCTGGAGGCCTAGTTGTCATAGGGGCCAGGAGTCAGGAGAAGAATACATTCTTCCTGACTTTCTCTGGGAGGCGAAGCCCACTGTGTTCCCAGAGAAGTCTGCCAGAGCACTCCCCCAACATTCCATGCCAGAGCAGTAAACATAACTCACTTCTCCTTCATTTATGTATGTATTTTCTGGCACCAGCTTTATATACCACTTATTGCTTGCTTTATTTCTGACAGGGATGTATGTTATTCTTCTTTTTGCCATTTCTACCATTGGTTGCTATTGTTGACAAGGAAGGCCTTTCCTCTTTGGTAAGTTCTATTTTATTCCATGCATGTTTTCTGACTGCTTTATAGCAGATTGCTAGCCTCAGTAGGCCATCCATTAGATAGATGTTAGATGGCTTCATCGCCCAGTCAGCTTTCATTAACCCCCTTTTTTAGGGGCAGAAGCTTTGTCTAATAGCTTAAGATGTTCCTTTTTTAATACTGTTTTTGCATAAATTTCTCTGCACCAGTTACTATGCTAGTGATTTACATGCATTATGTCATTGAATCCTCACAGCAACCCTATGAGATAGGTTCAATTATTAACATCCTATGCTCAATTTGAAGGAACTCAGAGGGGTTAAGGATCATGCCCAAGGTCATACAGAAAGTTTCACTCCTGAATGTAATATGACTGAAAATATGTAGGAGCAGATGAAAGGAATGGCTGGACTTAATCACTGAAATAGTGGCTTGAAACAGAAGTGTCTCTGGCCCACATCTTAGACTTTGATTTGTAGGCCCTCATAGAACATGGAGGTAGTAGTGGTATTGAGAGCATATTGAATAGTTTTGCTTATGCCTTGTATTTGAGGAGATAGTAAAGTTCCTCAACCTTTGATTTACAAAAAGCACAGTAGAAAATTTAACTAATAGTAGTGACATGCATTATTGCTTGTAGTGAGGCTAGGACTTTGAGCAGTAATTTGCTCAATAGCCAGGGATGGGCTGCACTGAGCTATCTGCATACTTTTACCTGCTCCTTCTGGTGGGAGATTTACAAGCCCTTCCTGCTGATGTCCTCAACCAAATGACCCTGCTTAGTTTTTAATTCTATCCCGACCAGTACTGCAGAAACCTTGCTGTGTAGGTAGTATGCCCATTCACAAGCCCACTGACCTCAGCTGCCTCTTTCATTACTGCAGACCTCATTATTCCTGACTAGTTCCCTAGCTACACTGCTAGGACTTGCCCTCCCTGAGTTCTACCTCACTTCGTGACCCTTACTGCCTGCCTAGCCCAGTTATTATCCTTCTCGGGAGCTGAAACCTGCTCTCAACCCCTATTTTTTTCAGAATCTTCTCCTCAGACTGCCTGGAACCATGATTCCTGGTATTGTGTGCTTGACTTTGGATACTGTCATTGGAGATTTCTGACAGAATGGGTTGTGCCCCATTCTGTAGCCCTCCTATCCCATGCTTTCCAAGATGGCAACTCCAGCCTAATTAAGCTGAAGTTTGAAAATTTATTGGACGAGTGAGCACCCTCCTACTCCACAACCACAGTTGATGGGCCAAGCCGCAGAACCATATCATTTCCCCAAGCTTACCCTGTTCCAGCCTTGTTTGCTTTCTCAGTGACGTCCTGGCTTGCCAGGTGGCCAAGTTTCCTGAAATGGACATAGTTGGTTGAACTCACTTCTTCAGCACTGTGCTATAAACAACTTACTTAAGGATGAGATGGCTTCACTGCATCAACAATGTAAGGCTGTGAAACAAAACAATTTATCTCCTAAAGCTCAACTGCCTCATTTCTGTTGCAAATGCTGAAAAGGGTAGTACTGCAATAACCCAGCTCTCTCTGCGTCCTCTGACTTTCAAGCAGTACATTAATATGGCTACTCAGTGCTTTCCAGTTTATGCCATCAACATTGTAAATTCAGTAGCTTAAGTCTCACAGTGATTTTGGTATAAGCCTTTAATCTTAGTAATGATTCCTTGATCAGCTGTGTCCCTTCCAATTCAGAGGTCATTAGTGGTCCCTGTTGAGAACTCCCCAGCTGTTCCATTCCAGTTCATGTATATTTATTTACATGGCTTTTGAACCACATTTGGGTACGCAGGAACTCAGCTCCTTTTAGAGGCTGGTGTTCCAGATTGTTCCCTGACAGTACAGCAGAGCTGGGAGAAAACCAAACCTAAGGCACGGTGTGTCTGCGGTGCTTAGGATGCAACTGGGCTCCTGCTTGTAACTAACCAGGGTTAATGACAGGCTTGCCAGAGTCTCTTTGTTGCTTTCAAAAAGGCCAATTGGAAAAAAAAGCCATTTTCCAGGTAGGATATCATTTTATTGGCAAAGGCAGGACATTTAGACAAGGAAATCAAAATGATCCACTGAAAAGTGAAAAATTCAGTTGAACTGTTCGTTTGGCATTACTAAGACCAGAACAAAATGTACTAGCATGAAGTATCAGACTAGAAAGGTTTGTATGTGTGGACACAAGTAAAAAGACTTCACAGTGATCAGTGTCAGGGCATAGCTTGATCAGTGCAGAACTATACCCATATTGGAAGAACTTGTAAAAAACTTGTGGCATCAAATGGCACCTAAGTAGATTTTAAGGATTAATGTGATTCTTTCAGGAACTTAAGGCATACAGCCGTGAACTTCTAGAGGTGAAAAAGGACATTAGAGATTACCTCACTCAGTCTTTGAAATTTACAGATGGCAGAACTGCAAGAACCAGAGAAGGGAAACTGCTTGCTGGAATTCACACAGCCAGGTAGTGGCAGAGAGAAGACAGTGATTAGAGTATTGGGACATCCCTCCCTCATTTTTTAAACTATAGATATATAGGTGACAAATATCACATTGCTATCCCAAATTAGGGAGGCAGTAGAGTAGTTGAAGGAGCAAAGATCTCATGGCAGAAGAGGCATGGGTTAGAAGCTCTGCTCTACTGCTAACTAGCTATGTGAACTTGGTTAGATGACTTACTCTGAGACTCAGTTTCTGCACTTGTGAAATAGGGTTAAGGATACCTAAAAAAAGTACTTCTGGGATTAATTGTGGTAAAACGTGTAAACTTCCCAGTGTGGTGCATAGGCAGTGATCTCTAAATGACAGGTGAAGCTGTTGACTCTGTTGTGATTTCTAAAGGAGTCCTTGGAGATAGCCAGTTCCCTTGTTCTAGAAGCGTTTTTTCAATGTCATTTAATATCAGACAGAGGGTCAGAAGCAGCAAAAATCTTCAAACATTTATTAGTTGAAGCTAGTGTCCAAATGATGATACAGCTGCTCCATGATTGTATTGTGTTGCAGGGAAGAAATATGATTTGCAAATATTCAACTTAGGGAACTCTTCTGGAACTTACTTGCATAAAGCAAGGCACATCTGCACAGCAGTGGCAACATAGAAGCACTTCTGTTGAAAAGTGTCTTCTGGTAAAGTGAAAAGAATGTACACAGTCTTAGCCTCCAGTTGGGTAGCAAATATCAGAATATTTCCTGAACAAAGACGAGTAGGCATGAGGTGTGTCATGTTTGATCATTAGGTAGTTCGGCTGGAAAAAAATAACATACACCAAGACAGCAAGGGCTGTCAGATACTCCGTGCAGTGCTTACAGAATTAGGGTCCTTTTATTTGTTTTTTTCAGATTCTCACTCGAACTTCCTTCAGTTATCCACAGAATGACCTCAGGGATGCCCAGCTGGATTTTATCTCATCTCTTTCCATTAGCTCCCCCATCCTGCCACCAGCTTTTCTTTGCCTTAGTGATCAATAATGAGATCTCTTTCTCTGAAAAATAACAAAGCCCTCAGCAATGCCATTCTTCTAGTGGCCGTGCCTGTCTCAGCCCCAGGCCAGGAAGTCAGAGTTGTGGCTATTGATTTGATTACAGCCCTGGGAAGGAAAGAGGGAGGAAAGCTGCTTATACTGCTGTTAGATTAGAAGCTGGTTGCCATGACTAATCTGGAGCCTGAGTTCAAACCTGAATAATTGATAGAGAAGGCAGGAATAGAGACACTTGTGGAAAAAAGAATGTCAGAGTCATGTATTGAATGAATCTTCTGATGGTAACTAAGAAGTTCATTAAGGTTTGATGTATGATACATGCCATGATTATTTTTCTCTGGAAATAAAAGTTGAACTAGGCACTTTTGGATATCCCCTTAAGACCACTAGTCTAGCCAGTAGAGAACATAGAGAGCCCACTGTTTTCTGTATGGAGCACCAGGGTTCTAGGGGCAGACACACCTGTTTTCTTTGAGATGGAATAGGGAAATGGGACAAGGGTCATGCCATTGTAAAATCTACTTAACCTCTGAAAAAGGCCCAGTTTATTCTTTAACTTAATATGTATGTGATTCTTCCCCTAACCCCTTAATCAATTAACTTTGTAAGTAGGAACACAGACTTCTGGAGTGTAAATGAACCTATATGGGTAAAGAATGCTGAGATCCTCATCAACACAGTCACTTAAATAACCCTGTTCTTAAGACAAAGCTTCAAAGGAATTATGAATCACCTGTATACATCATGCTTTATACCAACCCCTACCCAAAAGGCCCTGTAAAACCTCAAACCCTAAACCTTAAGTTCACCTCCCCTCTGAGGTCAACTGTACTCCCATCTGAGTGTGTACTGTCTTACCAAATAAACTTTCTTGTTGCATACACCTATGCACTTCGTCTCTGAACTCTTTTTCATGATAAAGACAAGAACTCACCAACCTCCACCTCTGGTGGTAAGTGTCTTTGTCACTTTGCTATTATTTCATTAATTCAGCTTCTAGTCTTAACACAATTCTTTTCTCTTTCCCTGTCTTATTTCAGACCAGTAGGGAAGTGGAAGTTCTCAAAACATAATCTCACTCCATCCAGTGCTCTGCAGCTCGCCCAGATTCTGAGGTGGTAGGGGTATAATTCCTAGGCTGTGCCGATCAAGCAGGTATTAGATGCCAGGTGACCCTGGCTTTAGGAGTTGGCAAGGGGTCTGCCCTGTGCTGAGCAGGAGTTCAGTGAAATTCCCTTTTCTCCCTCTGTTCTTCCTTGCTCTCTACTGCCTGCATGGCTGCTGACATTTGCTTCTACTCTTGCTTCAATGAATTACTTCCTTTCTGATACTTGTTCTACCTGATTGAGAATTCTTTTCTAATCAGAATCAAGAGCCAGGTTTTGCCTCATGTGCAGGGAGAAACCTCCCCACATGCAGCTGCCTAGCAACATCTTGAGCTGCTCTTGGTTCTACTGGGAGAGTTAGAAGGAGGGCAAGTCTGTCCCCCATCTACCTCCAGTAAGCCACCCAAGAAGATATCACCATAGTGGCATCTCAAAAGGGAAAGTCCAGAGAAAAAAGACAAATCCTATGTCCAAGGGGCAAGGAATTTCAGTGAAAACAGTCTCTGAAGGTTTCATGGAACTGGTTTATTTAGGGCTCAGTTTTCAGAAAAGGAAAAGTCCTGTCATCCTTCTGGGCCTTTAGTTCACCATATGATCCTGAGGAATTGACTAGTTCTAACATGATATTCATCCTATTATAATAACCACCTTTCACTGACTGATTCTAATGTGCAGGCAGTATGCTAAGCACTTTTCACACCTAATCTGATTTAATTCTTTAAAAAAACAAAGAAGCAGCTAATACTACCATTCCTGTTTTAAAAATGAGGAAACTGCCACTCTGAGAAGTAATTTACCTAAGATTACACAGCTAGTGGGTGGCAAAGTTGGGTTCGAATTTGGTCCCCTTGCCTTTAAAGAGAGACCCCAGTCTAGTGGATCTAACTGGCAAAACCATTAGATTCTCTCTTCAGTTTTGGCTCATGGGTCCTCACCTCTGGATACTAAGTGATTCTGTGACAGACATGAGCTACCCTGAGCATTGTCCTCATCTGGATTCCCTTGTCTGCAAGGGAACTGATCTCCAGTAACTCATTAACAGCTCTTACATGAGATTCTGCATTACTGGATTAAAAATTCTCAGCTCACAGAGAACAGAGGTCCTTTAGAAGGGGATTGGGAACATAAATACTATGCTTAGATGCTGAGGGGGTTAGGCTTGGGTGGGGATCTATAGTGAATACCCTGAGAAGTTCGGACAAAGGTTAAAGTTGAGGACATTGGGAGGGTGTATAAGTCAACTTATGGTGGCTGCTAGAACAAAAATTTCCCATATCTCATTGGCATAACACATTCAAAGTGTTTATCTTTTTCATGTTACTGTCCAGGACTGCAAGAGAGCTCTGCTCCACTCAGTCATCAGGGTCTCAGCCTCATTACATCTAGTGCCTTAGTATCCATCCTCTAGGGCCTTAATTCCTTCCACTGGGTCCTTCTGGCATCTAAAGGGAGGGGACAAAGAAGGCACATCTACTTTTATACTTCTTGGCCCAGAGGTGACCTAAATCACTTCTGCTTATTGCTGAGAATTAGTTACATGGTCTCATGTAGATGCAAGGGGCTTGGAAAGTATAGTCTAGTTGTAGACTCAGGAAGAAGAGAAGAACATAGATTTTAGTCGACACATACCACTGTCTCTGGTACAGAAGAAAACAGAAGGTAGGAAAGAGGCAGAATGCAGATGGTGACAAAGGTAACTAAAGGTGACTGCCCATGGTAACCATTACTTACTCCTTCAGATCGAGGTCTGGGGAGGGCACGTACAATTGCAGGCTTCAGTGGTACCCAACTTTAGGTGGCACCATTCACATTCTTGTCTATATAAATGGT
>JAVSCE010013217.1:0-118509 GCA_032199065.1 Smutsia gigantea | reverse complement strand
AGGGTTCATCTCTCTGTCTGATCAGGCAGGAGCCCGTGGTGTAGGGTGCTGGAGAAGAGTGTCTTGGTGCCTGAGGTGACCCTCAAGGGTCATCAGATCCCTTCACTGCATCCAAACAGAGCTGCCTCGCCCCAGGCTTGGGGCCAGAATGACCCTCATCCATCTTCCCTTTGGGCTCAGAGTGGTCACTTCAGGATGTCCTTCCCTGGTGCCAACACACATCCATCAACTGCAGATTTATGGCCGCACGGTCACCTGCCAGCCTTTAACGTGGAAGCCCAGATTCCTCTTGGCAGGTGTCACCTTGGAAAGCCTGAAGTGGCGAGGGAGGGAGCTGGAGCAGTGGTCATGAGAACTGTGCTGGGTGAACAACGATACCAACAGCCAGCATGGTGCTAGCACTGCCCCTATATGCCCAGCTAAGTGCTTTATGTATTTTTAATGCACTTAAACCCCAAGACAACCTATGTGGAACTTTTTTTTATCCTTATTTATAAATGCAGAAATCAGGGCACAGAGAGGTGAAGTAACTTGGCCAAAGACACACAGCTCTGCAGTGGTAGACCCTGGTGCTCAGCGTGGCCAGCCTGTACTTCTAAGCACTCACTGTGCCCTGCAGCCACATCCATAGATGGAAGGAAGCAGGAAGGAGGGGCTGAAGAAAGGGTGTGCACCTTAATGTGGCCTAAATAAGGACAGAGACACCAAGAGAATACTAGTCACCTGGAATGACAGCAGATTCAATAGAGGGCAGTGGGCATCTCTAAAAGTAGCCCAGTCAGTACATCATAATAATGGTGACGGTGGTAATAATAGCACCTACCATTAATACAGCTCTCAGCACTCTTGTGTTTGCACATTCACTCAGTAGATTCTGTCAGCAAACACTGAACACCAGCTGTGTGCTGGGCAAACCATGAACAAATTGAGTACTGACCTACTGGCCTTGCCTCATGGAGTTCAAACAAATAAACATGAAAATAAGTATAAAAGGGCAGTTACAGTTTTAGCCTTGTTGGTAGGATTATAAAATCCACCACTCAAATGAGAATTATAAAATCCTTCTCAGTGGCTTCAAAGTTAGCCATGAGCACTTGGAAAATCAAGGTCATTATCAGAAGAGAAGAGGGTGATGGTCTTGTAAGGGGGCAGGAGAACCAGAGGTAACTGCCTCTCTTACTCTGCTCGTGGGTGTCCAAAACCAGCATTTCTTGGTCCTTCCCTCTTTGGCTCCTAAACATTCTTCTTTCTTAGCCTTTCTCCTTAACGGCTTGTTCCTAGGATGATAAAGTCCATAGGAATGTGCCAGAAGCTGAGACCTCCCTTGCCCTAACAACTAGACTAATGATCCAGCTCAGACCTCCACTTGCAAGGACTGAAGAAGCAGTGGGGAATGAGGGAGACGAGGTTTGACACACACCTGGGACACACAGGTACCTGGGAGCCAGGGTGGTCTGCCAGTAAAAAATCCTCATCACTACAAAGTATTATACATGCATGAGATGCCCAGCTGGATATTACAATTATTTTTAATACATGGCATTGCCAATGTATTATCCTTGTGCACTGAAACTTGCTAAGACATTCATTTGCCTTCATAGTTTGCAGTCATGGGAAACACATATCCAGGCCATTCTGAGATGCATTTAAAAGGCAAGTTCCATACATACAATGGAATATTATTTGGCAATAAAAAGGAATGTAATACTGATATGTGCTACAAGGTGGATGAACCTTGAAAACATGCTAAATGAAAGAGGTAGATATAGAAGGTCACATATGATATGATTCCATTTATATGAAGTTTCCAGAATATGCAAAACTATAGAGACAGAAAGTAAAGCATTGGCTGCTGAGGGCTGGACAGAGGGACAATAAATGAGGAGTGACTGATAATGAGTTTGGGTTTTCTTTTTGAGTGATGAAAATGTTCTGGAATGAATAACAGTGGTAATAGTTGTACAATTCTGTGAATATACTACAAACACTGAACTGTACACTATGAAAGGATCAAAGCTGTGGTATCCTAAGACATTACATCGTGAATGTAAACTGAAGCAAAGAAATGCAGGTACAGAAGTAGTGCGATTATTATTTAACAATATTCTGAAGTCCCTAAGGAGAACAATACTTCCCATATTAGGGGTTATCTGACTTGTACAGGGGGCTTTTCCCCACCTAGAAATGTTGCTGGAACCAGACTGTAAATGAAAGAAAATCACAGTGGGAAACCTAGGGGTTTTGAGATCCCGTGGTCGCATATATCCATGGGGTTCAGAGTGGTCTCTGACACTCGGCATCATTCAGACCCTCTCCAGAGCCACAGTTTCTCTGAGGATGTTGTCTGAATTGTGAGCGGCACCCGGGAGAATCCTCGGGGGAGATGGGCGGCCATCTGGGCCTGTCCTATGCCGTAAACATCACAGGGCGAGAACAAGAAAAGCCTATCTACAGATAAATATTGCCATCCTATCGGTGTGTTTATTTTTGACTATTCCGTTTCTCAAGGAAACAGGAAATGTAAGAGAAAGGAATGTTTGTATTTTGGTAGGGCAGGTTTAGTTTAATTTTTCTAAATATGCTACCAGTATTTTTCCAAGACCCACTGAAAGTAGGAGGAGACGATGCAGAGTTCCAAGGTAGGATTCCCAGGCAGAGAGTGTTAAGCTGGGTGGTGAAACCACAGACCTCATTTAGCAAACATTTCCTGGGAAACTCCTGTGTGCCTGTCCTGGGTCTAGGCAGTAACGAGAATGAAGGAGGCAGGAGGCATCTCTATCTTGGGCACCTGGGTGCGTGGTGGGACTGTTGGCAGAGGTCGAGACACGGGAAAAGGAGAGAGCATTTTGATGGCAAGTGCCTGAGGCTGGTTGGACTCATTGGGCCAGAGGTGCCTGGGGGACCACCTGAGGGCCGGGCTCCGAAGGCAGGTCTGTAATTCTGGAGAGGTCCGAGGGTTCGATGATGAGCAATGACAAACACAGACCCACAGCTTCTCACAGAGCTCACAGTCTAGTGAGGGGTCAGACATCTGTCCAGCAATCACACAGATAATTTTAAAAGGCAGAAGTACTAGGAAGGACAAAGAAATGTGCAGGCCATGATCTTGGCAGGGAGGTGGGAGCCAGCTTCTTGGGGAAGTGACACTGGAGCTGTGATAGAAGGAACGGGGAGTGTTCCCAGCAATGGAAACAGCACATGCAAAGGCCCTGTGGCTGGAGGGGTCAGAAAGAAAGCCGGTAAGGCTGGGACAGAGGCTGATGGGGGAGCATAGATAAGACAGGGCTGGGAAGAAGTCAGGGGCCAGATCACACAGAGCCTGTAAGCCATGGTCAGGTTTGTCTTGACATCTTTCGGTCACCTAGGTGGTATTTTATAGATTTGTCATGACATTAAAGAATTGGAAAGGACTTTCAAAGGTAATCTTGTCCATTCTCCCCCAGTTCAGAATGTCTTTGTGTGCAATGTTTAGATTCGAAGGACATTCTGTCAGGTGCTACATGCCAAGGTCAAGGTTCATCAAGCATCTGTCAGGTGTTTCTGTTCTTCCTTGTGAAAGAACCTTTTTTAAATGTCCATAACAAGTCCCATTTCTGCCGAAGGCTTCTTCATGCTCCCTGCTCACAGCCTGGGACTCAGGCTTCCTCCCCTTCAGCTTCCTGCTTCCTGTGTCCGAGGAGTGCCTGAGTCCTGTCAGTCAGCCTTTGAGGTCCCCCTACCCACTCGGGTCACCATGCCCCTGAGATCACAGATGCGAAGGGGCCAGGAGCTAGTATGAATTGCTGTCCCACTACGTGCCAGGCCTTGGACATCCCCTCCCTCAGTTTAAGCCCCCGTTTAGTGACTGCTGTGTCATAATGTGGATCCCTCGGGCGATCTTCCCATTTGGCTGATGAAGAACTGGGTTACAGGGTGGTAGGGGTCGGCGACTGGCCCAGGGCTCATAACCATAGGTGCTGGAGGAGATGTCCTTCTGGCCCCAAAGCTCCTGCCGCTCCTGCTGTGCCCTCCTGCCTGGTCATCGCAGTAGCAGGTCTTGTCCTAGTGAGTGTCCTGACTCCCGCCCACCCGCCGTTCGGAGCATGTGGGAGGCAGCGTCATCAGCCTGAACAGCACCTCGTGGTGGCAGGGTGGGGGGCTCTGGCTGAGTCCCAGCTCCCCCACTTTCTTGCTGAGCTATCCTAGGCAAGAAACTTCACCTCTCTTGGCCTTCATTTCCTTGTATGTAAAACGGAGATAAAAAAGGAGTACCTCATAGAAGTGTCAAGAGATGTCTATGAGGTGATATTTGTCAAGTGCTTAGAACCATCCCTGGAACACTCTAAGTGCTCCAAAGATGGGAGACGTTGTCACCACTGCCCCCAGAGAGTCTTCCTGCACCTGTTTTGTATATGTGTTCTCTCTGCACCCAAGCTCTCAGTGGCTGCCAGTGCCCACAGAAGGCACCCCAAACTCCTACCTCCTGTGTCAGTCTCCCTCCCCCCAAGCTCCCCACTCCCCCAAACTCTAGCCTAATTCCCACTGCTTCCCCAACAAGCCTCTACTCCAGCCAACTTTAGCAACAACTTGTTCTCACATTCTTTCTGATGCTGCCTGTTTGCACATGACATCTCTCCCTGTCATGGGAGGCTTCATCTAACATCTACCTGACAAACGTGTGGCATACACAACATGTCCTGTATGCCAGGCCTTGTGTGGAGCCTGGAGATAAAGTGGCAAACAAAACTTGCAAAGCACCTTGTTTTGTAAGAGCACCCACAGGGGAATGGAGAGATGGACACAAAGGAAATAAATATATCATTACAAGGTGGCTAACGCTAGTTCAGGGTGTGATAAGAAAATAACAGGAAGCGCCTGCTCCAGGCCAGTGGCCAGGGCAGCAGCACCTTCTAGGGAGAGAGCACTGCCTTGAGAACTGGGACCTCAAGTATGAGAAGGGATTGGCCTGGGAAAAGAGTGTTAGGGAGGGTCTTTTAGAGAAAGGGAGCAGCATGTGCGAAGGTCCTGTGGCTGGAGGACCTATGGCTCGTTCAGTAAAGAACTGAAAGGCTTGTGGGTTGGAAGCTAACTGGTAGGCAGAGGTTGGGGTGGGGAGGAGGGAGAAACAGGAGAGGAAACAGAAGAGGTAGGCAACAGCCAGATCAGGTAGAGCTTCGCAGGCACAGGGTGGAGCCCCAACTTCTTCTTGGAATTTTCCCAGACTTCTTTGGCCCTTGATTTCCTCCTCCACACTCTTCCATGCCTTGCTTTCTCCCAGGATCAGACACTGAATATACTTAAATCTCCAGGGAGTCATGAATGCAGAGGGAGCCCTCCAGCGGGAAGCTGCCCCAGACCACTCAGGTCCCAGCTCTCAGTTCCCTGGCTTGAAGATGGCGTTGGTGCACTACTGACCGGCTCCTACTGGTCTGATCCTAATCCCCCAAGAGAGTGTCCAGCATGAGCACTGGGCCACCCCCTCTTATTCTGGTTTCTTGGGAGACTTTAGATTAGGGCCCTTATCAGGGTGGAGATCTTTGGTTTGAAAAACTGATCTGCCCCCTGTAACAGGATGTCAGGCCTCTCACACCCCTGGGCAGTACTGAACCTGGAGCATCTGGGGCCTGTGAGAGGGGATGGAACAGGAGCCTGTGAGAATGGTGCAGGCCTCACCCTCCCCAGGGGGACTAAGTAAAGCTATTATTGGGAATGGAAGAGAGAAAATAGCCCACAAGATGTTTTTTGTCTTCTGTGACCTCTCTGTTCAGGGAGGGGCTGGCGTGTTGCAAATGAGTATAAATGGGAATGGCCTTTGAAACCCATTTGCACAGCTTGGGAAGGGAAAGGGGAGGGCTAGGGAGGGGACATGGGTGGCAGCAGAGCTCTACCATTCCTTAACTGTCCTTGGACTAATGGCTTGCCTCTGATTTCTTATCTATCACATGGGGGAGGGGAAGAAGGCTAACAGACATGAAGTGTCTAGTACCATTCCTGGCCCTTACAGGACACTGATAAAATGTAGCTGTAATTAACCTGGGACATTATGTGGTGGGCGGACTCGCCCAGCGTGCAATCCCATGCACCCACTTTCATTTCTTAAGCTAACAATGACTTCAGGGACCTATCTGAATGTCTCCAAATTCTGCTGATTCTCCCCTTGAAAAGCTCTTGGCCTGGCCTCTAGGAATTAAGACACTAATTTGTAAGGTGTACAAAAGTATTTAGTGGTCTTTTGCTTGCAGTAGCAGAGAGAGAGAGAATAACACAAATGTCCATTAGTAGGAAAATGGTTGGGGATTGTAGCACATGGGTCCTGTGGAATATTGTGAAGCCATAAACTAGTGAGTTAGTTTTAAAGCCTATTAAAACCTATTGACATGGGAAAGGGGGTGTGCATGGTGTGAGAAAGTGAAAAGAGACATTTTTGAAAAAAACAAGTGTCAATCTCAACCATGTATGTGTAGACATGTTTGCAAAGATTGAGTATGACAAGCAATGGGCAGGCAGGTGAGGTCAGTTACTTGGGCTGGAGAGTGGGTGAGGGATACGAAAGAAAAAAGATTGTGGCAAAAATAGCAACAGACTCATAGTGTAATGTTAAGTGAGAAGACACATGTAAAATTCTATCTCTTTCTATTATTACAGAATCTCATTTTTATTGGACTTATAAATGAATATTATAAAGTAATGTGGACCAATACAAACACTGATTTGATTAGATGCTGAGGTTGTGGACAATCCCCATTTTGAATTTCTGTGGCCATTCTAGGACCATTATTTCCATTTAAAAACTGTTGCTTAAAAAACAAGAAGAAAGAAAAACTCTTGGGAGCGTCCCCTCTGTCCGCCATCCCCCGTTCCAGTCCAGGCCCTTGGTGTTGGCTATAATCAATTCCCAATTAGTCTGTGGCTCTTCAGCCTCTTCCATTATACAACTGCTTTTGTATACGTCACTATACAAATACAGTTCATCCTGCCCATAGCTGGCAGGTCCCTCCCCTATTCCAGAGCTATTTCCCCGCGGCCCATCCAAGCAACATACTCTTCTCACATCACCTTTGAAGGTCCCCAGGAATCCATCCCCAAATTGCCTCTTCCTTTTCCCAAACCCTAGCCCAGAGCCTTGCTGACCAGTTCTAAAAAGAATGCCATTCTCAACCCGTGAAAATAAAAAATGGCAAAGGAAACTTTCCCTTAGTATCAGGAAAATTCATTGCCTTAAAAAATTTTTCAAAACACTTTCTTTGAAATACTTTTCTGTAAAAGCTCAGACTTTTCTAGACTGACTTTCTGCATCCTATAAATCTAAATACGATTTCTATTCCCATTATTTCTGACAATTAATATATTCCTCCAATTTTATTTAAGATATTAGAGAAAGGCACTCTGTGCAAATACATAATTTTGTTTAGCAATCATGTCCAACATGGCTTTATTGCAGATAAACTCATATTAAGTATCATAAAATAAATCCTTCCTTCCTATGGGTCTTTGTTCATTAGAACTCATGAAGAATCAGACACCCACCATGGGAGACCACGGGATTCTGCACTATTCACCCTTGGAGGAATGCTGAGCCCGCCCTCCACCCATCCACAGCCTGCTCATCCCTCTGAGTCCTCCTCAAAGCCTTCCTTCCCTAAGGAGCCTGGCTCATGACTCCACCCACCCCAGACTTGCCACCAGGCTGCCTTGTTCTGCTCTTTCATTGTGCAGCCCATCTAAGACAAGAAATCTTGTCTCGGTCTCTGTGTGTCCTGCACAGCACAAAACACAGAGCTAGCCACCTAGGTCTCACTCAGTGCCCAATGAATTGATTTATTTTATTGGGCACTATGATTAGGAGAAAGCATTTATTGCACCCCAGATATGCATATGGTCCCCAGGGAAATGTGTGTTGGTAAACAGAGCTTGACTGAGAGTCAAAGCACATGAGCTTGACTTCAGGTTCTGCTCTTTGTGGCATGAAAACTCTCGCTTCACTCTTTGGACTTCGGTTTCTAGGACACATGTATTAATTTCCTATGGCTACTCTAACAAATTTAGCATCTTTAAAAAATACCCCTTTATTAACTCACAGTTCTGCTGATCAGAAGTCCAGGGTGGCATGACAAGGGTCTCAGCTTGTCTCATTAAAGCCGAAATCAAGGTTCCAGCATGCTACATTCTCCCTGGAGCTCAAGATTCTCTTCCAAGCTTGTTCTTGTTATTGGCAGAGTTCAGTTCTTTGCAGCTGTGGGTTTGAGGCCTTGCTGGCTGTCAGCCAGGGGCAACTTCAGCTCCTAGAGTTTGCCCACATTCCTTCTCACATAGCCACTGCCATCTCGAATCAGAAATGGTGTCTTTCTCTTGATTTGAATCTCTTCACCTTCCTCTTCTGACACCAGCCTGAGTTCTCTGCTTGTAAGGGCTCATGTGATTAAATTAGGCCCTCTCAGAGAATCTCTGTATTTTAAGGCACCTGCACCATATTGTGAGAGGGACAATCTCATCACATTCAGAGGCTCTGAGATTAGGGTAAAATGTCCGAGGGAGCATTCCTAGAGAGTCTACATACCTTGCATGACATGGAGCGCGGGGCCAAGGCAAGATGACTGCTGAGGCTCTTTCAGATTAAAATTGCCGATTTTGTATCCCTCTCATTTCTCCCTCTGGTGCAGCCCTTGATTTTCCTTTGTTGGGTTCATTTCACTCCCTTCCATACTCTCAGATGCTGCCAAGCTGGAGCCTCTGCTCTCCTTCCTCCCCTCAGATCCACTGTACACTTCGAGTGTGAACCCGCATTCAGTGCCAAGCAGCTTTACACTCCTTTATTTCGTTTCTTCTTCCCCCAACAATCCTGTGAGTTGGGCATTATCATCTCATTTTGCAGATAGGAGACATGAGGTTCAGAGAGGGTGAATATCTACCCAAAGATGAAACAGAGAGCAAGTTTAACTCCAACATCCCTGTTCCTTCCAGGACCCGTCCATGTATGGGGAAATGATCAGCTTGGGAAGGATGGAGGGGAAGAAAGACACACCCATTTCCCCTCACTTCAATCTCTGCCTTGAATTGAGATAGAGATGAAGCCCCAGGGTGATCTGGGCATTTCACAGAGGGCTGCAGGTGTCTAGGGTCTGTGACAGATGGCTGGTGAGATAGTTCTGCTGGGGAACAAAAGCCACTTGATGAAAACATACCCACTCATTCCGTTTCACATCCCTCAGGTTGGTAAAATTGAAGCCTTTCAACCTCAAGTGTTAGAAGCTCTTTCCTGCCCTTGAGAGCATAAGTTGGTGCAACCACTTTGGAGAGCCCCTGGGCAATAGCTAGCATTGCCCACCCCTGCAGTTCCTCTCCTGTGCATGTGCCCTGGAGAAACTCCTCTACAGATGCAGACAGAACATGTCCAGAAATGTTTGTACTGGTGTTGTTTGTAATTGGAAAAATAGAAATCGCCTAAATGTTCATCAGCTGGAAATGGACAAATGCTGATATGTTTGTAAAATAGAATACTATGCAGCAGTAAAAATGAATTCAAGCTGCATATATCAACGCACATGAATCTCACAAACGTAATGTACCAAAAAGGGTTTTACAAGACTAGCTTTTTTTGCTACCACTTACATAAAGCTTCAAAATGTATAATATATAATGCTGGGGAATCATATGTAATAGTTAATTTTTTTCTTTGCATTTATTCATGTTATTTACTAAAAATAAATGCAGAAAACAAGCACAGAATTCATATAATGATTCCCTCTGGGATGGGGGAGGGAATGTGATAGGAAAGAAGTATATCAGGGGCTTGCTTCAACTATTGGGGCAGTGGTTTGTTTCTTAAGCTAGGTGATATCCATAATATTACCCTTTCAGTATTTTTTCCTATGTGAAATATTTCATAGTAACTGTTAAATGGACAGCCGCCATTGGGAAATGCTTATCATGTAGCATTAAGTCGAAAGAGCAGGAAACACAACTGGATAAACACTACACTCCCAATTTCCTGACAAATCAAAAGAAGTAAATATGGATTACAGAAAAAAAACCAGCACAGAACACACCAAAACTGCTAAAGATCTAAGGGTGATTTTTATTGTTTTCTTTATACATAACAGCATTGCACTTTACTATATTTTCCAGATTTTTCTAGTGAGTACCTATCGATTTTGGAATCAAAATCAAATATTGCCCTTTTTTAAAGATGCATTTGTTCACTCTAGATACAGGACATGGTAATCATAGCCTGAAGAAGGAGGAAAATTTTTTATTTGGCATCCACTGCAGGAAGCACTATGCTAGACCTTAGGGGAAACCATTCACATCAGTCTTAGAGTCTGACAGACCGAAGTTCAAGTCCCAGTTCTAAGCCTTCTTAGCAGCTGCCTTGGGTCTCAATTTTCCAATCTGTGAAATGGCAATAAAAATACCTCTGCTGCTTGCCTCTTGGAGCCATTGTGGGGGCAAATGAGATGAGGTCCATCGAATGGCTCTGTGACCCCAGCAGACCCTTCAGAGCAGCTGCAGCAGCTTGTCCATCTCCAGCCAGGGTCCGGGCACCGAGGAAGAAGAGCTGGCCTCCTCTTCTCAAGGCGCCCAGAGGGTCAGGACAGACAGCACTGTCGGGGGACAGTCCAGGCCCCAGAACAGACACCTGTGCAGCCTAGCGAGTGGGACATCATGGCCCCTGGCTGGGACTGATTCAAGTGGGTGAAATGATAGTATTACTAAATAACTAAAAGGGATAACCTTTGTCCTCAAGTAATTCCAAATATACTTCTGGAAGCCAAGCACACCCATCTCAAAACAACATGAAGAGCCTGAAGGAGCGAATGCACGGCCTAGGTTTGAACCTGGTTCCCTCGCATCCTTGCTAAGTGACCGTGAGTAGAGTCAAGCACAGCCCTGAGCCGCCTCTCCTCCTCGGTTCATGAGGAGCATGCATGCCTGGTAGATGTTGCTGAGTGAACTGACTGAAGCACAGGTTCATATCCTTGGGTCAGGCAGTGTTCTAGGAGCTGGGATGCTACAGGGAAGCAACCAGACAAGGCCGTTCCCCTGCAGAGTGTAGCTCTCTAAAGGAGACCCTACAGGGCAGTTGTTCAAAATGGTGCCTGACACACTGTGGCCAGTAAATGCCTATGTCCATGCTGGATGGGACCACTAACATTAAGAAATTCATAGGGTGGCCTGGACAGGGCTCGGGGGAGGGAATGAGTTTGCAGATACTTGAGGGTTGTCGGGAGGATGATTTAAGGCAGAGCTGTGACAGGCGTAATGAAGCTGCCCTTCATTGAGTTCTCACCATGTAAAGCCTTCACGCAGTAACTCATTTAATCCTCATAGCAGCCCTGTGAGATGGTTGCTTGTTATCCCCATTTTACAGATGAGGAAACTGAGGCACAGATCCGTATGGTAGCTGATCTGAGTTTGCACAAGTGGCAAAGCCAGGATTGAAACCAGTTGGTTTGCTCTGCTCTACCGCCTCTCCACCCTGGTGGATGCGCACGCAGGCTAGTTCTAAGCCTCCTCTGGAAACCAAAAGCACTGTTGTTTGAGCCTCACCAGAATGACCATCTGTCAAAGCATCCCTGTAGGGATTCCCAGTGATACCAGGTGACTGACTCTTTCTGCCTAAGGGGCAGTTTTGGTGGGGCACTCCAGAGTGCTAACGAATGATTTCCTCTTGTCTCTTTCAGCTCACAGCCCCACACTTCCCTGTGGTGGTCAAGCTGGGACATGCCCACGCTGGAATGGGAAAGGTATGAAAATGCTCATGTTAATGCTCACATGAATACTCACAGGGCTTCCCCAGACTACCTGTTCCCCTCTCTTTGTTCCCCACCAGCCCCGCCTTAGCCCAGCCTCCCGGAACAGAGTACTAGAGGAGCCCAAGATGCACAGCCTTTTCCCCCCAGCACATCTTCCTCTGAGCTCCCTAGCAAGGAACATCTCTCCAGCTCAATTTCCATCTTGCTGAACCCTACTTGGAATTGCTAGTTAATTGTTTCCTAAGATTGTGGATTCAGAGAAATGGATGTAAAGCATTTTAAAGCTGGTGATTCTTTGTGCCTGTCATCCTCTCCATGGCTATGCTGTAAGCTCGTGTCTTACTTGCCTCTTTATCATCTGCAGGGCTAGCACCTAGAAGGAGGTAAATACATATGGCTCCATGGAGGAAGCCCGTGGAGTCAGTTAGCTTCTGCAAAAGTAAATAATGTTTTACATAGTCACAATTGACATATTCTGACAAATTATAGTGATCAGATTTTTTTCAGTTGGCAAGTGTAGAAACTCAACTCACACTAGGAGGCAAAAGATAATTCATTGGTTCAAGCCACCAGGAAGTCTGGGATAGTTTTCAATAGATTCAGGCAGAGCTGGATCCAGGAGTTCAAATGGTGTCCTCCGAGCTCCGTCTCCTATAGCTCTTGACTCTGTTCATCTCTACTTGCTGTTGTCTTCAGACAGTCAAGGTGGTTGTGGGTGGCCCGCTGTGGTCCCTAAGCTTTCTGTTCCAGTAGAAGAAAGACCCTATGTCTTTGCAGCCTCTCTGTATAACATCATGAAGGGATATTGATCAGCCTTTCTTGGGTTCCTGTGCCAATACCCCACAAGCAGATGGGGAGGCGTATTCAACCCCATTTAAACCATGTGGATCAGGCCACTCACAGGAAAGGGAGATTTACTCTTCAGTAAGAGGGACAGGAGTGTGGGGAAGTGTGGGGTGCTACTACAAGCCACCTCTCAAGCCTCTGGCTCAAATAAAACCAAATGAGAACATGTGGCTCTCAGTGCCTGTCGTCACCTTTGGAAGGACCTGAGCCCAAGCACGAGGCTCAACACAGGGTGTCCCAGATAGAGGACATCAGGAGCAAGCAGACACCTTGCTCGGAGTAGGCCAAGCCCAGCCGTGAATAATCCTGCCCCTTGCACCTTTGTTCCTCTCCACCCAGTCATGCTTTGTATCGTCTCTTCCCACCTATACTCCAACCCCTTCAACAGCAAAGAATGGAAAGGGTCAGACAGGTCAGAGCATGACCCACAGCAATGACGTTTGTGTGAACTTGATCAAGTTACCAGGTAACCTCTTAGCCTCCTCATCTGCCAAGTGATGATAATTCTAACAACCATCTTTATCATGAAACCTCCCTCTAAAACTCTATCTTCCTAAAAAGTGCACATCTGGAGGACAGAAGTTTTTGCCTATTTTCTGCTATTACATCCCTGGACCCAGAATGGCCCATGGGGCACTGCAGCCCCTCAGCTTGTTGGTTGAGTGGGTGAATGAGTGAATCCCTCTTTGGACATCACCCTTTGTCTGTTCCTATCTTCCAACCTGTCCTCCACCCCGGCTTCCTGGCTACAGCCCCCTCCACTCTGCTGGCCTACAGTGCTGAGAACTGCTCTCTCCAGAGTCTGAAATGACCCTCTGCTGCCAGTTCAGCAGGCCCTTTTCTGTCCATATCTAAACTGACCTCTCTATATCATTGCAAGCTGCTGGCCATCCCTTCTGTCCCGGAACTTTCTCCAGGGAACTCCTATCCCTGCACCTCTCCTGGCCCTCCTCTCTCTTCAACCACTCCTTCAGTCTCCTTAGTCCTTTTCTTCCTGCACCTTCCTTAATGTGTCTCTCCGTCAGCACACGCTGACCCC
This sequence comes from Smutsia gigantea, assembly GCA_032199065.1. Classification (NCBI taxonomy): domain Eukaryota; kingdom Metazoa; phylum Chordata; class Mammalia; order Pholidota; family Manidae; genus Smutsia; species Smutsia gigantea. The sequence goes on along the minus strand of JAVSCE010013217.1, from coordinate 104,892 downwards.
TGATCAGGTCCTAGTGCTCACATCCTCTCCCAGCTCCAGTGCCAGCAGGCCCCAAACACCTTTCCTATCTCGAGCTTCACGCTCTCATATGCAGTTGCCTCCTCTACAGCTCCACCATGTGTCCCACGGAAACATCAGTCTCTGACTGTCCCAGACCATGCCCATCGTCTCCCAGACAGCCTTCTTCCCCTCCTCATCTTCATCGTCCTCCTCCCATGATCATCTCTGCAGCACAAGCCACCACTGCCTCCATTGTCTTGAAACAGAAATCTAGGAGTCACAGCCCCTCCTCCATGTCCAAATGGTCACCAAGTCTTGTCACTTTCCCTTTGTTAATGTTTCTCAAACCTGTCCCTTTCTTTCCACCGCTGCCACCATCTTGGACAACTCTGGTAAAGTTAGAGGGTTCCCAAGAACTAAATTCTGTTTTGAAAGCTTAAAATAATCCCAGACAGGAAATAAGAAGAAGGAAATACTTAAAGAGACTGACACAGTGCTCAAGGGGGTGGAGGGTGGCTCTGCAAAATGCAGGGCAAAAAGGGACTCCCAAAACGTGGAAAGGAAAACTCATCTCCAAGGGTAAAAAACGTCACCAAGCAGAATACACTGAGGTCTGCAAAAGCTCTGACATCAAGGGAAAAGGGTTTTTCTCCTTCTGTTTGAAATGAGAAAACCATTAGGAAAGGCCCGGATGTGCTGACTGAGCAGACAGTGTCATACTCATGGCTGAGAGAAAGAAAAACAGAATTGGTACCTTCCACAGTACTTCTGCCTTCTTTTGAGAAGGAAGATTGTCTGCCTGGAGGCGAGCGAGGAGGACATTCATTCCTAGGGAGAAACTGGTAAAGTTTGTTGATGACCTCAGGGTCGCTGGAAATCCACTAGGACCTCATGCATGAAATCCTGACCCATCCTCAATTATATTTTGCTCCTTTGTTTATACGTATTAATTGGTACCTACTCCACGCTGAGGATCAAAGGATAAGTAAGATGCAGTCCTGCCCTCAAGGCATTGGGCAGTCACATAAATAAATCTTAATTTTGTGTGTCGAGGGTCTGACAGAAGGCCATGCAGTAAGTGTGGAGACTGAAGGAAAGAGCTTCATTCCACCTCGAGGATAGGAAGACGGAAGGAAGTTTCGTGTCAGGGGTGCTGTGTGTGTTTTGGTGTGCCTGAAGATGTAAAGAATTCTAACAAACAAGAAAGACTCAAAGACAAGAGATGGACCAATATCCTCCTATATTAAAACAAAGAATAGTGAATGTCACAAGGCACAGAAATCAAAATATAGCGAAACACTGTGCTGTAAGTTTGGGGCACACTTGGACAGGGCAGGAGGTAGTCATGGGGAGTGTCATGAGTTCTCTAGAAACCAGTCAGGCTAGACCAGTAGTCCTTACTCAGGGAGAGAGGGGATCTGCACCCCAGGGGGCAGCTAGCCATGTTTGCAGGTAATTTGGCTTGTCGCAGCTGGGGCGGGAGAGGTATTTCTTACACCTGGCACCTACCAGGTGGAGGCCAAGGACGCCACTGACCATTTTACAGCAGCTGAGACAGCCCCACAACAAAGAATTACGCAGCCCAACATGTCCATAGTGTCAAGGCTGAAAAACCCTGGGCAAAATTCATTTCATTTTCTTTGTTGAAAGTTTTACCAGATTAGAAATCAGAGGAAGCAGTGGTTATGATGGAGCTCAACCTGTTTCAAAGCCTGTTCCAAAGAATTACAATTAATCAAGATGTTAAAGGCTATTTTGGTCCAACTGGGTTGGAAGACTCTGTGTTAAAGTGTTTTCAGTATGGAACTTGAGTATGGAATTTGTGGAGTCAAATATTTGTTCTCATATAGTGTAGGGGTAAAAGAAAAAGTGCATACCATTTCCCGGATTTACCTTCCTCAAAACCTTTGCCTATTTTTATACTGAGATGTTTGTCCTTTGATGAATTTTGAGGAACTCTTCATATATTAAGCACAATCCTTTGTCGTATTTTGCAATTATTTTTCTCCATTTGACAGTTAAATATCCATTGTATTATACCATTTTGAAGCATTTTAAATGGTCTTTTAAAAACATGTTAGAATGTTTCCATATTTGGGAAGCTGTATGTGTACTTGCTAAGGGTGTTGATTGGAATCTAGGTTATACCACCTTTTAGTTATGAGACCTTAGGTAAGATTACTTAGCCTCCCCCACCTTAGTTTCTTCTTATATAAATTGAAAGTAATAATAGTATCAAACTCATAAACTGGTTGTGAGGATTAAGGGACATTGTGCATTTCAAGCACTTGAAATGTGCTAGTTCAGTGCCTGAAACACAGTGGGCACTCAATAAATATTAGCTATTATTATTGTTAAGAACGTTCAGACCTGCTCTGGGGACCCAAAATCCAACTGATGTCAAAAAGGGAGAATGACTAACAGCATTATCTGTCAGGGACTTTATTTCATTTGGCAGCAAGTTCATTAAGAGTCAGATGAGTAAGGAGTTGTCCAAACCTCTAATCCATAAATACTCGATGAATAGATGAAAATGGGCTCAATGGCATTAGGGAAATGCAAATTAAGAGCACAGTGAGACACTACTATAAAACCACCAGAATATCTCAAATTAAAAATATTAATAATACTAAGTGTTGGTAAGGACATGGAACAGTTGGAACACACACACACACACACACACACACACAGCTAGTGAAAGTGTGAATCAGTACAACTGGTGTGGAATACAGCTTGATAATATCTACTAAGTTGAAGTTACACAGGAATTCTTCTATGTAGATCCAGCCTAAATGCATGCATGTGCACACCAGTGTTTATAGTAGTTCATTCTTAATTGCCAAAACGTGGACACAGCCTACATGTCCATTAACAACAGGGTAGATAAGTAAATCACAGTGTATTCAAAAAATGGAAAATTCCCAACAGTGAAAATGAATGAACTATGGCCTTATGTAACAACATGCATGAATCTCACACAAACACACCATTGAGTAAAATAAGTCAGGTACAAAGGAATGCCTATTTATATGATTCCATTTATATAAAATTTTAAAACTAGGGAAACTAAACAAAAGTGTTAAATGAGATACATATTTAGATGATAAAACTTTAAAGAAAAGCAGGAAAATTATCACCAAACAAGAGTGGAAGTTACTTTGTGGAGGAGGAGGGAGAGGTCCCGGGGATGAAGCAGGTGTGGGCTAAGTTCTAGCTCTTGACTTGGGTGGCAGTTATGTGGATCTTTGCTTTGTGATAGCTCCTTGAACTGCACTTTTTTGTACTGTTCAATTCTCTATATATGTGCCACATTTTGAGGTAAAATAAGGTTTCAAAAATGTAATCCACTCCAAGGACATAAATATAGAGATCTTATATCCCAAACAAAGGGGGAGTCTTGCACAGTACCAGTCAATCATGGCCTGAAGATTGTACTGGGTTCTGGGCTGTACATCAGCTCTGGGTGTTTGAGAGAGCCACTGACGAATGAGTGTGTCCAGGGGAAATGAACTGTTCAGGGAGGGGAAGAGGCATCTAGCCTGGAAGGTACTAGAGAGAGTGTAACCAGCATCTTCAGGAACATGAAGAATTGTCATGGTAAGCAAGATTGGACTGATTCAATATTACATCTAGCAGGCAAAGCTGAGACCAAAGTTAGGAGAAAACCAATGTCAATTGCGTTGAAGGAGCAGCTTTCTGACAATCAGAGGTAAATATTAATGGAATGAAGGGCCCCTTTGGGTAAGAGGTTCCCATCAATGCTCAGTTGGAGCAAAGATGAATACTCACTGGAGAGTTTCAAAACAATATAGCAAGCACTGCGTGAGCTCTTAGCTTGAGATAGTTGAGACCTCTGAAATTGAGACAAATCTGTGCATATCTTTATGTGTGGATATGGTGTGAACTTTTCTAGCAAGAGTCCATAGATAGCTTCTTTCAGCTTTTCACAGGATTCTGTGACCCTCTCCAAAGTTAAGACACCCTGGAGATGACTCCTACATTATCTCCCAATGATGAGAATCTGCAGTTTCGATTAAGTTTATGAGCAGTCCGTTGAAAGATGGCACTATATCATGTTACCATCATAGGATTAGAAGTCGAGTTCAAGGCCAACTGCCAGCATAGTATGCGAGTCAAGTTTGTACTTCATAAATCAGGATTTCTGGTGTGGATCTGCATTCACTATTTCCTGGATGTGTGTGTGTCCTTAGACAAGCTGCCTCATCTCCAGCACGGGGGCAGTATCTCCCTCCTGGGTTTGTGGTGACCATAAAATGAATCAATCAAGGCTAGGTGGGGCCCGGTAAATTCAGTGGATGGAAGGATTAAAAGCCCACTACAAATATAAACTGTTATTCTGATTACTTAACTGCTTATCTCAGCAGCATCCCCAGGAGAGGCCGAGATAACAGGCTGACCCCACCCTGGGAGTTGCCTAATCCTTTTTAAAGGATTTCTCAGGGCTGGGGTCCCAGCACCTCATTTAGAAGATGAGGACCTGAGGCCCCAGAAACACATGTCTTGCCCAAGGCAACACAACAAGGGAACATCCCTAGCAGAACAGGAAGGGCAGGAAAGACCTTTGAGATCTTTCGCCACCATTGCACACTTTAGAGAGAAGAGCAGAAATAATCATGATAACCACAATAATACTAAAAGCTGATGCCCTACAGGAACTGTTCTAAGGGCTTTGTGCATATTCACTGAGTACAATCTTTATAACCACCCAATGGGGTAGGTAATGTTGTGCTCCCACTTTATAGATGAGGAAACAGAGGCACAGGGTGCAACCCCAGACAGTCTGGTTCCAGCACCTGAGCTCAGAGAGGGGAACGGCACTGCCATGGTCACAGGTTAACACGCCCAGACCCACATTTCCTAACGCTTCCCCCTGCACACATAGGGGTCGTTGTCCATCTAAGAGGGGCCTGGAGTGGTGAGTGACAGGGTTGAGGTGCCCCTGCAGGTAGCTGTCGGTTCTGGGAAGTCAAAGTGGCAGCTCCTAAACACAGTGTTGCCGCAGCCCAGCGTCTGGCTCACCCGCGCTTGGCCAGGGCTGCTTCTGTCATCAGCTCTGAGCTACCTGAACTCTGGTAATCATCTCTCAGGCTGACTCACTCAATGAGCTTTCCCAGCACTGTCTGCCTTTGAAGTGGGAGTACATGGCGCAACAACACGGAAATGGGGAGAGAGGACTAGAACATGGGCAGATGCAGGAATGGAACCCAGGAGAACCCTTAAGAAGCCAAAGGTCCCCCAGCACCTGGGAGACAGCCAGGAAGGAGTCACTCTGTTTTCATGCTCAGCAGAAGCAGAGTGAAGTTAGAGCAGAGGAGGAGCTCCAGCCTGCAAGGTGTTACAGGAAAGGAGTGAGGAAGAGAAAGAGTCCCACACCCACTCCACCATGCTCTCTCTCACCTGCCCCCTCCCCCATGGCTTCCCTCGCCCACCTTACCACTCCCTTTGTATAACCATTGGGCTGTTTATTCTCTGCTTCTTTTGGGCAGCATGGGCCCTTAGGAGGGGAGCTGTCAGTCCTTTACAACTTACTGAACATTTTAAGCACTGTGCCCTTCTTCTCAGAGCCTCTGGCATGAGGTTGTCAAGTGCAATATATACCGCCAATCCTCATTATATGTGGATTCTGTATTTATGAATTCACCTACTTGCTAAAATGTATTTTGAGTCCCAAATCAGTTGTTATTCTGTATTCATGAATCCCCCTACTCACTAATTTATTTGTAACCCCCAAAACTCTCTGATCATTCACAGACATGTGCAGAGCACCAAATACTTTGCATGTCCCCAAGTGAAGTCACACAAAGCCAAGGTCTGCCTTTTTGTGTCAGCTCTCATACTGTAAACAAGCATCCTCTCCATCTACTTAGAGCCACATTTGCATGTTCTTGAGCTTTTTCTTGGTGATTCTGTTGTGTAAAGTACCCTCAAATGTATAGTGTGGAAGTGCTGTCTAGTGTTCCTAAGGGCAAGAAGGCCGGAATGTTTCCTCCAAGAAAAAAATCAATGTGTGAAGTGAGCTTTGTTCCGGCATATGAGTTATAGTGCTGGTGGCTACAAGTTTAGTGTTAATGAATCAGTAATCTATGTTAAATACAATGTCTTTAAACAGAAACACACACATGAAACTAGGTTACGTATTGATTAATTGATGAAAATGTGATGAGAGATTTGCAGGAACCTAACCCTACATTTCCTCTAGGAGCCATGTTTCAGTATTCACTAATTCAGTATTTGTGGCAATGTTATAGAACAGAACTACCATGAATCATGGAAATCGGTGCTCTGTGTGTGTTTGTGTGTGTGTGTAGTATCTGTACGTGTATATATCACACACACATGTGCACATGTGCTTGAACACACACACACACACACATATTCTGTGAAGAGTTCTAACTGTCTCTCTGTTCCCTTCTTTGGATGCCAAAATGCCATTCCGGATGCAAACAGAAGCAAACTCGAAGCAAATAGAAGTCATTTTATGACTCCATCCAGCCTGATGTTTGTTGTGGCAAAATGACCCAGGTCATCAACTCATTTTTCTTACAAGGGTTGAGGGCCAAACTCCCTGCTGGTGGCACTTCCTCCGCCAATTCCCACATCACTGCACCATCCTTGGTTGGCCTGGGTTCAGGAAAACTGGGTCCTCCTATCAATTCCACACTTTCAGGGGCCAGCCATACCCAGCTGGGCAAGTCATTGAAACACATAAATGTCGAGTGTCAGATGTGTTAAATATCCCTGATTTTTCTCACCTAATCACCTGGAAGAGCTAATGAGTAAAAGCACATTGAAAAGTAAGACACTCCATGTAAATGTGAGATGGGGACATCAGCAAAGGAGAGGATATGGGCTTTGGACTTAGACCTCCTTTCGTCCTGATCTTGGCTCTGCCATTTGCCAACCTTGTGATCTTGAGCAAATTTCTCTACTTCTCTGTAATAACCCAAGCACATTACACAAGAGGATTAACAAAGGAAGAGAGGCAGGGTATTAATAGTTCCCAAGCACCCACACACCAGGATAGAGATGTCCTGAGGGGTATTTCTGAGCCCAGCTTGGCAGAGGTTCCAAGAGTCATTTTGCCCAGGGTCATACATAAGTGGTGGAAGCAGGACTCAAACCAAGGTCATCAGGTCCTTCAGCCCTTTTATTCCTGTTGCCTGGGACCCTTGGAAATGCCTGGTGGAATCATCTCTTCCTGTTATAAGGCAATCAGCCAACTTAATTGGAGATTTAATTTATAAAGAATTTCACAGGGCTCCACCCAAGACGCATGTCAGGACTTTGGAGACCAGCACTGACCTTTTCATTTGAACTACTCTTGCCTGGTTGGGCTGATCTCACTCAGGCCTGAAGCCAAGACCAGGAACACTCATGTAAGACAATGGGAAGAAACCTCTCACCCCTAGCACTGTGTTAAGGACAGTGTGTACCCCAGCACCTACAAGCCCTATTTTGTTAAGAGGGACAGAGGTGTGAGAACAGACCTGACTGGAAAGAATAAATCACCTGCTCTTAAATGCACTCCCATACAAATCCTCCATGAAAAACAGAGGATTTTTAAACTGACAAACATTAAGAAACAGTAAGATTTCTTTTTTCTTTTCTCCATTTTACTGGTGATGTCTATTGACCCATCTTGGTATTGTATATCACAAAGGCCAGAGAAGTCATCCCCTTAGGAGCCCCTCAGAAAGAGGAGGGGGTGCCTGCTGCCTGTTGGTGGGGAATATTCTATATAATTCACAACTTAATTACCAGTGCCTTACTTTTCCCCCAGCATTAGACAGTTGGGTGCAATTTACAAAATATATCCACACTGAAAGCCTGCTCAAGCTCCAGCTGTCCTTGTAGGTGGATATTGCTATCATGATACCCATTTTTCAGATGAGATAAGCAGAGATCAAGAAGGCAAAATGATTTGCACAAGGTGGCACATTGCAAGGCTGCTCATTCTTTCAGCTGGTCCTGGCGCCCAGCCCAGAGGAGGGCAGCCTCTGGACAGTCTCACCAGCCTGTTTGGGACTGTGTGTCCACTGAGACATTCCTCGGCCAAGATGTCCAGGTGCAGCCCATTCTTACTATCAACAGGCAAAAGACGCAATGTCCTGAAACAAGCAGGGACTGCCTGCCTCGCAAGGCCACGGCACAGGACAGCCTCCCATCACACTTCTTGGAAGTGAAACCGGCCACATCTCTGGCTTCTTGGAAATAGCTCCATTTGGAGGCAGCTGGCATTGCTGCTGACAAGTGGCAGTGGCAGTGTTCTTTGTGGGAGAAGCCAGACAAGGAGGTAAACGGCTTATTAAGTTTTGGAGTGTGTGTATGCATGTTTTTAAGGGCAAGATGAGCAGACATCTCAAACGCAATTCTCAGCAGCCTCTCCTATGCCTCCAGACAGAGGAGACACTGTTGGCAGACCCTATTCTCTTGCCTCAACTCCCGGTCTCCAGCCCCAAGAAATTTCCACTCCCAACACCCTGTCCTCCAGGAATGAGGATAGAAGATGCTAGGGAGGCAGTGAGGTGGGACTGTGAATGCTATTTTTCCAAATCATGACACTTAGACAATGGTTGTTTGGTGGGGTGGGTGGGATAGGCTGCTAGCAGATGAAGAGAAGGGCCTGGGGCTTCCAGCCACCCCTAGAGAGAAGGGAGCAGCGGGAAGGGCACCTGATGAGATGCTCTGGGTGATGGGCCCAGTGAGTGTAGCCCCTGAAGCCAGACAGACCTGAGCTCCTGGACAGCCTTGCTGCTCAAAGCTCTCTCTGCAGAAGCCTTGGTATCTATCACCTAGGAGCCTCTTAAAAATGCAGAACACAGGCCCGGCCTCAGACCTGCTAAATCAGATTCCACATTTTAACAAGATGTTCAGTGACTTCTCTGCATACCCAGAGCATGCAAACTCAGATGCCCACTGGATCCAGGCAGTTACTGTAGTGAGTCAAGAGCCCAGATGGGGAACGTGATGACCAAGAAAGGCCAGGCCAGCCTGCATGGCACCCACAGCTCAGCCCCAGCTGGACAAAGCCCAGAGAGCACCCAGCCCAGGGCGGCCTGATCATCTGATTCTTCTATAAGGAGCCGGTTCTCTGGGTCTCTGATATGAATTCTCCTGACTGTAAAATATTGGCAATGAATTTTCAAATATTTTTAAATACCATGTAGGCCAAAGTAAACATATCTGTTGGCCGCTGAACACCTTGGGGCACCAGTTGCCTCCAACTTCAGACTCTGGGTGTTGTCTTGCCCTCTTTGTACAGGGAGCCATGGAGCCTAATGGTTAAAGCCATAAGTTGTGCGATGGACCAGGAGTTCAAATCCCAGCTCAGCCACATCCCAGGTGTATAACCTGGGACAAGCACTTGACTTGGAGTCTCTGTTTTCTCATCTGCAAAATGGCCCTAATAAATCTCCCTACCAGGTAAGGCATTGCCCTGATTGAAAGAAAGTGCTGAAAATTGGTAGATACTTAAAGATGTTGATTCACTTCTAGAACCTAAATGCTTCCTACACTTTCCGGTGCTTACAGATCCCTGGGATCTTGTTAAAATGCAGACTCAGACTCACTAGGCCTGGGTGAGGCCTGCCTGGGAGACTGCATTTCTAACAAGCTCCCAGGTGGTGTCAATGCTAGTCCCTGTCAGCTGGTCATGCAAGTCATGCCCGTCAGCAAACTCTCTGTACAGAGCCAGATGGTAAATATTTTAGGCTCTTGGGCCATATGGTCTGTTGCAACCACTCAATTGCACTAGTGTGAAAGCACTCCTAGATGATAAGTGAATGAGTATGGCTGTGTTCCAACACAACTTTATTTATGGACACTCAAATTTGAATTTAATATAATTTTCATGTGTCATGGAATATCGTTCTTCATTTGGTATTTTTCCACTCATTTAAAACTCTTCTTAACTCATGGGACAGAACAGAAACCGCAGGCTGTAGTTTGCAGACTCCTGCTCTGGGTCCTCTTAAAATCTGAACCCAGTCAGCCTCCGCTGCTGGATCGCAAACAAGCAGCGCTCACGAGCACCTCCCCTCCTGGCCTGGGCCAGTACCCTGGACGGCGGGAAGCCCGGTGGCCTGGGGAGTGGAGGTGTTGTTTTACAGAGCTGACACTTGTCAGGCGCCTCCCTTCCCTTCCATTCAATCTCATGGTCACACTGTAGCTCTATAAACATGTGGGCAAAGAACCAGTGACCCAAGAGCTCACTAACAACAGAAGGAGTTGTGATTTATTAAGAGGAAGAGCAAAGGAAAGGAACCAACAAACTGATAAGCGGGATAATTAGGCAGTTCCTTAAACAGTCCGTCAAACCCTCCCTTGTTCCCATCACTTCCCACCACCCTTCCGACCCCTGGCAGCATATGACCCAGGCAGCCGGTCTGACGACATCCTGTGGGCTTTGGGTCTCAGAACCTCAGAGAGATTGGAGGAACGGCAAAGGCTTTTGAGAATTTGAGGCCAAGATTCTTCTATTCATTCAATAAACAGTCATGGGTTTGGTGCCCAGCTGTTCTGAGTTTTAGGGAGTTGATAAATGTTTATTGAATGTTCTGGCAATATTTATGAATATTTGTTCTGTACACAGAGAGGGATAGACTCTAGGATGGAGAACTCTTGGTGAAAAAAGACATGGCTTCTAAATGCAGCGAATTGACACAGACACAGGCTTACATTAGACTACTTCTTGCCCAGGGCTTGGCAAACTACCACTCACAACCCAAATCCCACCTCTGGCCTGTTTTTTGTTTGTTTGTTTGTTTATTTGTTTATTACACCTTCATTGATATATGATCTTATGAAGGTTTCACATAAGCAACATTGTGGTTACTACATTCACCCATATTATCAAGTCCCCTCATACCACATTGAAGTCACTGTCCATCAGTGTAGTAAGATGCCACAGAGTCACTACTTGTCTTCTCTGTGTTACGCTAACTTCCCCGTGAGCCCCACACACCACGTGTGCCAATAATGCCCCTCAATCCCCTTCTCCCTCCCTCCTCACCCACCCTCCCCAATGCCTTCCCCTTGGTAACCTCTAGTCCCTTTGTGGAGTCTGTGAGTCTGCTGCAGTTTGTTCCTTCAGTTTTGCTTTGTTCTTATACTCCAAAAATGAGTGAAATCATTTCGTACTTGTCTTTCTCCACCTGGCTTATTTCACCGAGCACAATACCCTACAGCTCCATCCATGTTGTTGCAAATGGTAGGATTTGTTTTCTTCTTCTTCTTCTTTTTTTTTAGAGATTTAGGGGTTTTTTTTTCCTTCTTTTTTTTATAATTTATGTTGGATCATTGATCTACAATTACATGTGCAATATTATGGGTATTAAACTACCCCCTTCATCAGATCCCCCCCACCAACCCCATTACAGTCACTGTCCATCAGCGAAGTGAGATGCTATAGAATCACTACTTGTCTTCTCTGAGTTGTACAGCCCTCCCCATGCCCCCCCAACATTACATCTACTAATCATAATGCCCCTTTTTCCCTCTTATCCCTCCATTCCCACCCATCTTCCCCAGTCCCTTTCCCTTTGGCAACTATTAGTCCGTTCTTGGGTTCTGTGAGTCTGCGGCTATTTTGTTCCTTCAGTTTTTTTCTTTGTTCTTATACTCCACATATGAGTGAAATCATTTGATACTTGTCTTTTTCGGCTTGGCTTATTTAACTGAGCATAATACCCTCTAGCTCCATCCATGTTGTCGCAAATGGTAGAATTTGTTTTCTTCTTTTGGCTGAATAATATTCCATTGTGTATATGTACCACATCTTCTTTATCCATTCATCTACTGATGGACACTTAGGTTGCTTCCATTTCTTGACTATTGTAAAGAGTGCTGCAATAAACATAGGGGTGCATCTGTCTTTTTAAAACTGGGCTGCTGTATTCTTAGGGTAGATTCCTAGGAGTGGGATTCCTGGGTCAAATGGTATTTCTATTTTGAGTTTTTTGAGAAACCTCCATACTGCTTTCCACAATGGTTGAACTAATTTGCAGTCCCACCAGCAGTGTAGGAGGGTTCCCTTTTCTCCACATCCTCGCCAACATTTGTTGTTGTTTGTGTTTTGGATGTTGGCCATCCTCACTGGTGTGAGGTGATATCTCATTGTGGTTTTAATCTGCATTTCTCTGATGATTAGCGATGTGGAGCATCTTTTCATGTGCCTGTTGGCCATCTGAATTTCTTCTTTGGAGAAGTATCTATTCATGTCCTCTGCCCATTTCTTAATTGGATTATTTGCTTTTTGTTTGTTAAAGTGCATGAGTTCTTTATATATTTTGGATGTCAACCCCTTATCGGATACATCATTTATGAATATATTCTCCCATACTGTAGGATGCCTTTTTGTTCTACTGATGGTGTCCTTTGCTCTACAGAAGCTTTTCAGCTTGATATAGGCCCACTTGTTCATTTTTGCTTTTGTTTCCCTTGCCCAGGGAGTTATGTTCATGAAGAAGTCGCTCATGTTTATGTCCAAGACATTTTTGCCTATGTTTTTTTCTAAGAGTTTTATGGTTTCATGACTTCCACTCAGGTCTTTGATCCACCTTAAGTTTACCTTTGTGTATGGGGTTAGACAGTAGTCCAGTTTCATTCTCTTACATGTAGCTGTCCAGTTTTGCCAACACCAGCTGCTGAAGAGGCTGTCATCTCCCCACTGTATATCCAAGGCTCCTTTATCAAATATTAATTGACTGTATATGTTTGGGTTAATGTTTGGATTTTCTATTCTGTTCCACTGGTCTGTGGGTCTGTTTTTGTGCCAATACCAAATTGTCTTGATTACTGTGGCTTTGTAGTAGAGCTTGAAGTCAGGGAGCGTAATTCCCCGTTTTATTCGTCCTTCTCAGGATTGCTTTGGCTGCTCGGGGTCTTTTGTGGTTCCATATGAATTTTAGAATTATTTGTTTGAGTTCATTGAAGAAAGCTGTTGGTAGTTTGATAGGGATTGCGTTGAATCTGTAGATTGCTTTAGGTAGTACAGCCATTTTGACAATATTTATTCTTCCCAGCCAAGAGCATGGGATGCATTTCCATTTGTTAGTGTCCTCTTTAATTTCTCTTAGGAGTGTCTTGTAGTTTTCAGAGTACAGGTCTTTCACTTCCTTCGTTAGGTTTTTCCTAGGTATTTTATTCTTTTTGATGCAATTGTGAATGGAATTGTTTTTCTGATTTCTCTTTCTGTTAGTTCATCGTTAGTGTATAGGAAAGCAACAGATTTCTGTGTGTTAATTTTGTATCCTGCAACTTTGCTGAATTCAGATATTAGTTCTAGTAGTTTTGGAGTGGAGTCTTTAGGGATTTTTATGTACAATACCATGTCATCTGCAAATAGTGACAATTTGACTTCTTCTTTACCAATCTGGATGCCTTGTATGTCTTTGTTTTGTCTGATTGCCGTGGCTAGGACCTCCAGTACTATGCTGAATAACAGTGGAGAGAGTGGGCATCCCTGTCTTGTTCCTGATCTTAGATGAAAAGCTTTCAGCTTCTCGCTGTTAAGTATGATGTTAGCTGTGGGTTTGTCATATATGGCCTTTATGATGTTGAGGTACTTGCCTCTATACCCATTTTGTTGAGAGTTTTAATCAGGAATGGATGCTGAATTTTGTCAAATGCTTTTTCAGCATCTATGGAGATGATCATGTGGTTTTTGTTCTTCTTTTTGTTGAAGTGGTGGATGATGTTGTTGGATTTTCGAATGTTGTACCATCCTTGCATCCCTGGGATGAATCCCACTTGATCATGGTGTATGATCCTCTTGATGTATTTTTGGATTTGGTTTGCTAATATTTTGTTGAGTATTTTTGCATCTATGTTCATCAGGGATATTGGTCAGTAATTTTCTTTTTTGGTGCGGTGTTTACCTAGTTTTGGTATTAGAGTGATGCTGGCTTCATAGAATGAGTTTGGAAGTTTTCCCTCCTCTTCTATTTTTTGGAAAACTTTAAGGAGAATGGGTGTTATTTCTTCTCTATATGTCTGGTAGAATTCAGAGGTGAATCCGTCAGGCCCAGGGGTTTTGTTCTTGGGTAGTTTTTTGATTACCAATTCGATTTCGTCACTGGTGATTGGTCTGTTTAGTTTTTCTGTTTCTTGCTTGGTCAATCTTGGAAGGTTGTATTTTTCTAAGAAGTCGTCCATTTCTTCTATGTTTTCCAGCTTGTTAGCATATAGATTCTCATAATATTCTCTTATAATTCTTTGTATTTCTGTGGAGTCCATCGTTATTTTTCCTTTCTCATTTCTGATTCTGTTTATGTGTGTAGATTCTCTTTTTCTCTTAATGAGTCTGGCTAGGGGGTTATCTATTTTGTTTATTTTTTCAAAGAAACAGCTCTTGGTTTTATTGATTTTTTCTATTGTTTTATTCTTCTCAATTTTATTTATTTCTTCTCTGATCTTTATTATGTCCCTCTTTCTGGTGACTTTGGGCCTCATTTGTTCTTCTTTTTCCAATTTCAGTAATTGTGTCTTTAGACTATTCATTTGGGAATGTTCTTCCTTCTTTAAATAGGCCTGGATTGCAATATACTTTCCTCTTAGAACTGCCTTTGCTGCGTCCCACAGAAGTTGTGGCTTTGTGTTGTTGTTGTCATTAGTCTCCATATATTCTTTGATTTCTGTTTTGATTTGGTCGTTAACCCATTGATTAGTTAGGAGAATGTTGTTAAGTCTCCATGTATTTGTGAGTCTTTTTGATTTCTTTCTAAAATTTATTTCTAGTTTTATACCTTTGTGATCTGAGAAGTTGGTTGGTAGAATTTCAATATTTTTGAATTTACTGAGGTTCTTTTTGTGGCCTAGTATGTGGTCTATTCTGAAAATGTTCCATGTGCACTTGAGAAGAATGTGTATCCTGCTGCTTTTGGGTGCAGAGTTCTGTAGATGTCTGTTAGGTCCATCTGTTCTAGTGTGTTGTTCAGTGCCTCTGTGTCTTTACTTATTCTCTGTCTGGTTGATCTGTCCTTTTGGAGTGAGTGGTGTGTTGAAGTCTCCTAAATGAATGCATTGCTGTCTATTTCCTCCTTTAATTCTGTTAGTATTTGTTTCACATATGCTGGCGCTCCTGTGTTGGGTGCATATATATTTATAATGGTTATATCTTCCTGTTGGACTGACCCCTTTATCATTATGTAATGTCCTTCTTTATCTCTTGCTACTTTCTTCGTTTTGAAGTCTATTTTGTCTGTTACAAGTACTGCAACACCTGCTTTTTTCTCTTTGTTGTTTGCATGAAATATCTTTTTCCATCCCTTTACTTTTAGTCTGTGTATGTCTTTGGGTTTAAAGTGAGTCTCTTGAAGGCAGCATATAGATGGGTCTTGTTTTTTTATCCATTAAGTGACTCTATGTCTTTTGACTGGTGCATTCAGTCCATTTACATTTAGGTTGATTATGGATAGGTATGTACTTATTGGCATTGCAGGCTTCAGATTCGTGGTTACCAAAGGTTCAAGGTTAACTTCCCTACTATCTAAAAGTCTAACAACTAACTTAATATGCTATTACAAACACAATCTAAAGGTTCTTTTTTTGTTTGTTTGTTTGTTTGCTCCTTTTTCTTTCTATTCCATTCTTTATATAGTAGGTATCATATTCTGTACTGTTTGTCTATCCCTTGATTGACTTCGGGAATAGTTAATTTAATTTTGCATTTTCTTAGTAATTAGCTGTTCTATTTTCTTTACTGTGGTTTTATTACCTCTGGTGACAGCTATTAATCTGGAGGAACACTTCCATCTATAGCAGTCCCTCCAAAATACACTGTAGAGATGGTTTGTGGGAGGCAAATTCTCTCAGCTTTTGCTTATCTGAAAATTGTTTAATCCCTCCTTCAAATTTCAATGATAATCTTGCTGGATAAAGTAATCTTGGTTCAAGGCCCTTCTGCTTCATTGCATTAAATACATCATGCCACTCCCTTCTGGCCTGTAAGGTTTCTGCTGAGAAGTCTGATGATAACCTGATGGCTTTTCCTTTGTATATGATCCTATTTCTCTCTCTGGCTGCTTTTAATAGTCTGTCCTTATCCTTGATCTTTGCCATTTTAATTACTGTATGTGTTGCTGTTGTCTTCCTTGGGTCCCTTGTGTTGGGAGATCTGTGCACCTCCATGGCCTGAGAGACTATCTCCTTCCCCAGATTGGGGAAGTTTTCAGCAATCACCTCCTCAAAGACGCTTTCTATCCCTTTTTCTCCCTCTTCTTCCTCTCGTACCCCTATAATGCGAATATTGTTCCGTTTGGATTGGTCACACAGTTCTCTCAATATTCTTTCATTCTTAGAGATCCTTTTTTCTCTCTGTGCCTCAGCTTCTTTGTATTCCTCTTCTCTAGTTTCTATTTCATTTATTGTCTCCTCCACCGTATCCAATCTGCTTTTAATACCGTCCATTGTGTTCTTCAATGATTGGATCTCTGACCAGAATTCATTCCTGAGTTCTTGAATATCTTTCCGTACCTCCATGAGCATGTTAATGATTTTTATTTTGAACTCCCTTTCAGGGAGAGTCATAAGGTCCATATCATTTAAATCTTTCTCAGGAGTTGTGTTCATAATTTTACTGTGGACCAGGTTCCTTTAGCGTTTCATATTTGTGTATGGCGCCCTCTAGTGCCCAGAAGCTCTACTCTCTGGAGCTGCTCAGCCCCTGAAGCAATGCAGGGATCATAGGGGAGTGGTATTGGTGCCTCTGGGGAGGAAAGGGCCGTTTTCTGGTTCCTGGCTGCTATGCCTGTCTCCACTGCCTGAACCAGTGGGCTGAGCACACAGGTATAAGCCTCTGTGCTTTGCGTTTTTAGTTGCTGTAGACAGATCTTCCCTCTGGCTGGCCTAACACCAGGGAAGGATTTCCAGGTTTGCAAGCCCGGTGGGGATGGCCAGAAGAAAGGTACACTAGTCTGCCTGTCACAGAAGGGGTTCTTGGAGCTGTGTAGGCAGCCAGGGAGCTGGAGCACCTGAAGATCATGAAAGCTCCCAACCTGCTGGGCAGAGTGCACCCGGACAATTTTATCTGCCTGTCCTTTCTCCTGAGCAGTAAGCTCTGTGCAACCCTTGCCCCTTTAGCAGCCCTCTTGCTAAGGGCTTTTTTGTTAGGAAGTCTCTGGGACTGCCCGCCTTTCTTTTGTCCATAAGCAGCTGGGTATGGATCCCTGCTTTCACAAGCAGCTGGATTCTTAGTCTCTCCAGGAATTCTGCCTGTCTTAGCTTTCCAACCCCCTAATTACAAGAGTATCATGCAAGCACCATGAAATCTAGGTTTGTGCTCCCAGAGCAGATCTCCAGAGTTAGGTATTCAGCAGTCCCACATCTCCACTCCCTCCCTGCTCTGTTCCTGTTCCTCCTGCTGGTGAACTGGGGTGGGGGAAGGGCTTGGATCCCGCAGGACCACAGCTTTAGTATGTTACCCTTTTCTGTGAGGGCTGCTCTTGTCTCCAGGTGTATGCAGTTTGTTGCTGTTCTCTTTCCCGTTGCTCTTTCAAGAGTAGTTGTAGTAGCTTTATTTTCATTTTACATGAGGTTTTAGGAGGAAGCCTCTGTCTCACCTCTCACACCGCCATTTTTAATCCATCTGTTTTCTTATGGCTGAATAATATTCCATTGTGTATATGTACCACATCTTCTTTATCGATTCAGCTACTGATGGACACTTAGGTTACTTCTGTTTCTTGGCTGTTGTAAATAGTGCTGCAATAAACATAGGGCGTGCATATGTCTTTTTGAATCGGATCTTGTTTTCTTTGGGTAAATTCCTAGGAGTGGAATTCCTGGATCAAATGGTATTTCTATTTTTAATTTTTTGAGGAACCTCCATACTGCTTTCCACAATGGTTGAACTAATTTACATTCCCACCAGCAGTGTAGGAGGTTTCTTCTTTCTCCTCATCCCCGCCAGCATTTGTTGTTATTTGCCTTTTGGATGTTGGCCTTCCTAACTGGTTTGAGGTGATAACTCATTGTGGTTTTAATTTTGCATTTCCCAAATAATTAGTGATGTGGAGCATCTTTTCATGTGCCTGTTGGCCATCTGAATTTCTTCTTTGGAGAACTATCTGTTCAGATCCTCTGCTCATTTTTTAATCGGGTTGTTTGCTTTTTGGGTGTTATGTCGAATGAGTTCTTTATATATTTTGAATGTTAACCCCTTGTTGGATGTGTCATTTTCGAATATATTCTCCCATATCATAGGATGCCTTTTTGTTCTACTGATGGTGTCCTTTGCTGTACAGAAGCTTTTTAGTTTGATTTAGTCCCATTTGTTCATTTTTGCTTTTGTTTCTCTTACTGCAGGAGATGTGTTCAGAAAAAGTTGTTTGTGTTTATATTCAAGAGATTTTTGCCTATGTTTTCCTATAAGAGTTTTATGGTTTTATGACTTACTTTCAGGTCTTAGATCCATTTTGAGTTTACTTTTGTGTATGGAATTAGACAATAATAGTTTCATTCTCTTACATGTAGCTTTTCAGTTTTGCCAACACCAGTTGTTGAAGAGGCTGTCATTTCCCCATTGTATATCCATGGCTCTTTTATCATATATTTATTGACCATATATGCTTAGGTTTATATCTGGGCTCTCTGTTCTATTACATTGATCTATGGGTCTGTTCTTGTGCCAGTACCACATTGTCTTGATTACTGTGGCTTTGTAGTAGAGCTTGAAGTTGGAGAGCATAATCCCTCCAACTTTATTCTTCCTTCTCAGGATTGCTTTGGCTATTGGGGGTCTTTTGTGGTTCCGTATGAATTTTAGAACTGTTTGTTCTAGTTCATTGATGAATGATGTCAGTATTTGATAGGGATTGCATTGAATCTGTAGATTACTTTAGGCAGGATGGCCATTTTGACAATATTCATTCTTCCTATCCATGAGCATGGGATGTTTCCATTATTGGTGTCTTCTTTAATTTCTCTCATGAGTGTCTTGTAGTTTTCAGGGTATAGGTCTTCCACTTCCTTGGTTAGGTTTATTCCTAGGTATTTTATTCTTTTTGATGCAATTGTGAATGGAATTGTTTTCCTGTTTTCTCTTTCTGTTAGCTCATCGTTAGTGTATAGGAATGCAACAGATTTCTTCATATTAATTTTGTATCCTGCAACTTTGCTCAATTCAGTTATTAGTCCTAGTAGTTTTGGGGTGGTTTCTTTAGGGGGTTTTATGTACAATATCATGTCATCTGCAGATAATGACAGTTTTACTTCTTCCTTACTGATCTGGATTCCTTTTGTTTCTTTGCATTGTCTGATTGCTATTGCTAGGACCTCCAGTACTATCTTGAATACAATTGGGGAGAGTGGGCATCCTTGTCTTGTTCCTGATCCTAGAGGAAAAGCTTTCAGCTTTTCTCTGTTAAGTATGTTGGCTGTGGGTTTCTCATATATGGCCTTTATTTTTTTGAGGTACTTGCCCTATATACCCATTTTGTTGAGAGTTTTTATAATTAATGGATGTTGAATTTTGTCAAATGCCTTTTCAGCATCTATGGAGATGATCATGTGGTTTTTGTCCTTCTTCTTGTTGATGTGGTGTATGAGGTTGACAGATTTTCGATTATTGTACCATCCTTGCATCCCTGAAATAAATCCTAGTTGATCATGATGGATGGTCTTTTTTACCTATTTTTTAATTTGATTTGCTAATATTTTGTTGAGTATTTTTGCATCTATGTTCATCAGGGATACTGGTCCATAATTTTCTTTTTTTTGTGGTGTCTTTATCTGGTTTTTGGTATCAGAGTGATGCTGGCCTCGTAGAATAAGTTTGGAAGTATTCCCTCCTCTTCTACTTTTTCAAAACTTTGAGGAGGATGGATATTGGGTCTTCACTAAATGTTTGATAAAATTCTCGTCCAGAGGTTTTGTTCTTATGTAAATTTTTGATTACCAATTCAATTTCATTGCTGGTAATTGGTCTGTTCAGATTTTCTGTTTCTTCCTTGGTCAGTCTTGGAAGTTTCTATTTTTCTAGAAAGTTGTCCATTTCTTCTAGGCTATCCAGTTTGTTAGCGTATAATTTTTCATAGTATTCTCCAAAAATTTGTTGTATTTCTGTGGTGTCCTTTCTCATTTCTGATTCTGTTTATGTGTGTAGATACTCTTTTTTTTCTTATTAAGTCTGGCTAAGGGTTATCTATTTTGTTTTCTTGAAGAACTAGCTCCTGGTTTCATTGATTCTTTCTATTATTTTATTCAAAATTTTATTTATTTCTTCTCTGGTCTTTATTATGTCCCTCCTTCTACTGGCTTTGGGCCTCATTTGTTCTTCTTTTTCTAGTTTCATTAACTGTGAGTTTAGATTGTTCATTTGGGATTGTTCTTCTTTCTTGAGGTAAGCCTGTATTGCAGTATGCTTCCCTCTTAGCATGGCCTTCGTTGTGTCCCACAGATTTGTGGTGTTGAGTTACTGTTTTCATTTGTCTCCATATATCCCTTGATCTCTGTTTTAATTTGACATTGATCCATTGATTATTTAGGAGCATGTTGTTAAGCCTCCATGTGTTTGTGGGCTTTTTTGTTTTCTTCACATAATTTATTTCTAGTTTCATGCCTTTGTGGTCTGAGAAGTTGGTTGGCACAATTTCAATCCTTCTGAATTCAGTGAGGCTCTTTTTGTGGCCTAGTATATGATCTCTTCTCAAAAATATTCCATGTGCACTTTGAGAAGAATGTGTATCCTGCTGCTTTTGGGTGGAGTGTTCTGTAGATGTCTATTAGGTCCATCTGTTCTAATGTATTGTTTAGTGCCTCTGTCTCCTTATTTTTTGTATGGTTGATCTGTCATTTAGAGTGAGTGGTGTATTGAAGTCTCCTAAAATGAATGCACTGCATTCTATTTCCTCCTTTAATTCTGTCTGTACTTGTTTCACATATGTAAGTGCTCCTATATTGGGTGCATAGATATTGATAATGGTTATATTCTCTTGTTAGACACACCCCTTTATCATTATGTAATGTCCTTCTTTGTCTCTTGTTACTTTCTTTGTTTTGATGTCTATTTTGTCTGATACAAGTACGGCAACTCCTGCTTTATTCTCCCTATCATTTACATGAAATATCTTTTTCCAACCCTTCACTTTTAGTCTGTGTATGTCTTTGGGTTTGAAGTGAGTCTCTTGTAGGCAGCATATAGATGGATCTTGTTTTTTTATCCATTCTGTAACTCTCTGTCTTTTGATTGGTACATTGAGTCCATTTTCATTTAGGGTGATTATCGATAGATATGTAGTTATTGCATTGCAGGCTTTAGATTCATGGTTACCAAAGGTTCACGGGCAGCTTCTTTACTATCTAACAGTCTAATTAATTCACTTAGTACATTATTTCAAACACAATCTAAAGGGATTTTTTTTCTAACCTTCTTTTTCTCCTCCTCCATTCTTTATATGTTAGGTGTCATATTCTGTACTCTTTGTGTATCCCATGACTGACTTTGAGTGTAGTTGATATAATTCTGCACTTGCATAGTAATTAATTTTTCTACTTTCTCTACTGTGGTTTTATTTCCTCTGGTGACAGCTATTTAGCCTTAGGAACACTTCCATCTGTAGCAATCCCTCCAAAATACACTGTAGAGATGGTTTGTGAGAGGTAAATTCTCTCAGCTTTTGCTTATCTGGAAATTGTTTAATCCCTCCTTCAAATTTAAATGATAATCTTGCCGAGGAGAGTATTCTTGGTTCAAGGACCTTCTGTTTCATTGCATTAAATATTATGCCACTCCCTTCTGGTCTGTCAGGTTTCTGTTGAGAAGTCTGATGATAGCCTGATGTGTTTTCCTTTGTATGTGATCTTTTTTCTCTCTCTGGCTGCTCTTAATACTCTGTCCTTATCCTTGATCTTTGCCATTTTAATTATTATATGTCTTGGTGTTGTCTTCCTTGGGTCCCTTGTGTTGAGATATCTGTGCACCTACCTGGCCTGAGAGACTAGCTACTTCCCCAGATTGGGGAACTTTTCAGCAATTACCTCCTCAAAAACACTTTCTATCCTTTTTCTCTCTTCCTCTTCTTCTGGTACCCCTATAATGCGAATATTGTTCCATGTGGACTGGTCACACGATTCTCTTAATATTCTTTAATTCCTAGATATCCTTTTTTCTCTCTGTGCCTCAGCTTCTTTATATTCCTGTTCTCTAATTTCTATTTCATTTACCGTCTCCTCTACTTCATCTAATCTCTTTTTAAATCCCTCCATTGTATGTTTCATTTCAGATACTCTATTTTTCAAAGTTTCTATCTCTTTCTTGAATTCCTCCCTGGGGTCTTGAATATTTTTCTGTAGCTTCGTGAGCATGTTTGGTTTTTATTTTGAAATCTTTATCAGGAAGTTTGGTGATTTCAGTTTCACTTAGACCTCTTTCTGGTGTGTGTGGGATTTTGGTTTGTACCAGGTTCTTTTGCCATTTCATACATGTATTGATCCCTATGGAATAGTAACTTTGTGTGGTCAGCACCCTCTAGTGCTCAGAAGCTCTACTCTCTGGAGCTACTCAGCACCTGGGGTGATAACAGGGGTCGCAGATGAACAGTGCCAGTGCCTGTGGGAGTAAAGACCTCTTTCCTGCTTCCTGCTGCAGTGCCTGCCTCCACAGCCAGGCCCAGTGGGCTGAGCGCACAGGGAGGAGCCTCTGCATTACACCCTTGGAGCTGCCATAGGTGGAGCTACCCTCTGCCTGGCCTGGCACAATGGCAGGGCAGCAGGTTTGTGAACCCGGGCCAGCCAGGCGGAAGTAGCAGCACACTGTGTATCATGGTGGAGGGCCTTAGCGTGCATCACCAGCCAGGGGCATGGAGCACCTGAAGCTCCTGAGAGTTCCCAACCTCCTGGGCTGAGTGTGCCTGGACAATTTTGCCCACCTGTCCTTTCTCCTGAGCAGCAAGCTCTATGTAATCCTTGCCCCTTTAGCAGCCCTCTCACTGTTGGGAAGTCTTTCAAAGTACCTGCCTTTCTTTTGTCCCGGAGCAGCTGGTTGTGGGTACCTGTTCTCCACAAGCAGCTGGAATCTCAGTCCCTCCAAGTATTCTGCCTGTCTTTGCTTTCCAACCCCTGTAATCTTCAGAGCACCATGTAATGTGGATTCATGCTCCCAGAACAGATCTCCAGGGCTGGGTTTTCAGCAGTCCTAGGCTTCTACCCACTCCCCACTTCATTTCTTTTCCTTCTGCCAGTGAGCTGGGGTTGGGGAAGGGCTTGGTCCCACCAGATCATGGCTTTGCTACTTTACCCTTTACCGTGAGGTCTTCTCTTTACCCCAGATGTAGGCAGTCTGTCACCGTCTTCTTTCTGGTTGCCCTTTCAGGATTCATTGTATTTGCTATATTTTAATATTATATGTGGTTTTTGGAGGACGTGTCTGTCTCACCTCTCATGATGCCATCTTTAAGCTAATCCCTCCCCTGACCTGGTTCTGTTAATAAAGTTTTATTGTAACACAGCCCTGCCTGTTTGTGTACATACTGTCTATGGCTGCTTTCACACTACAACATCAGAGCCAAAAACTTTTTTGGCCTGCAAAGCATAAAATATTTACCATTCTACTCTTCACAGAAAAAGTTTGCCAATCCCTGGTCTAGTGCAATGCTTTTCCAAAAATTTGTATAGCAAACCACAATAAGTATTACATTTTGCCTTGCCACCTGATTCTCAGATATTAAATACATATATTGAAATAAATTTGAAAGAAGAATATTTGCCCTTCCTTTGTGCAAGGCATTCTGATATGTTCTTTTCCAGTGTTTCATTTTTTTAAATGTTGGTTGTGACCCAACATTTAGTTATGACTGAATTAATCTGATGACCCACTTCAGACTCACAGTTTGAAAAATACTGGTTCACTGGAAATCAAAGCATGTTCATTCATTCATTCATTCATGCATTCATTCAAGAAATATTTATTGGATGCTTTCTACACTCCAGGCACTATTCAGGCACTGGAGCTGCAATGCTGAACAGTCCAAAGTTCCTGTCCTCATGGAGCTTACATCCTGTGAGGGGAGACAGATAATGAAAGAATAAACAAATAAAACCATGATTTGTCAAGTGATGAGAAGAGCACTGAAGACAAAAGAAACAGGATAAGAGGGACAGAGTATAACGACAGTGTGACCAGGGAAACCTTCTGTGAGTTGATACGTGGTGGAAGGAGAAATTGAGCCATGTGGACATATGGAGGAAAAGCATGACCAAAAAGGGAAGAGCATGCACAAAGGTCCTGGGGCAGGAACCTTCTCTGGGTGGTCCAGGAACAGGCAGACCAGGGGCATTGGAGGGAGTGCTTGATGTGAAAAGTGGTAGAAAATAAGGCCAAAGAGGTGGGGAGATCATGCAGACAATTGACTACAATCAAGGCAGAATGAAGTAAACCGTACATCAAAAACACAAGCCAACTGCCGAGAAGGGAGTCCAGATAAAACTGAACCATGATGGAGGGGGAAGTCTTCATTTATTTATTCATTTTTCAAAAAAACAGCCATCATAAGAGTATGTAGGCACTGTGCTGGGCCCCTCCTCCAAGGGGCTCCATTGCTAATAGTGACTGAAGCCAGTTAAACCAACAATTAAACCGTGGTAGAGGGAAATGTCAGAGGGTATGGGAGCCCTTCAAGGGCAACCAGCGAAGATTTCCACGGGGCAGGACACTTCAGCTGCATGTCAAACAATGAAGAAATATATAGCAGGTGGATAAAGCCAAGAAAAGCATTCCAGGCAGTGGGACCCATACACACAAAGGTGTAAACGTCCAAGAGAGCATCGCAAGCTGCCAGGTGTGGTAGGAACAGTGGTTCTCAAGCCTGACAGTGCATTACAAGCACCCAGGAAGCTTTAAAATTAGACCCCTGCCTGGGACCCACCCCCGAGACTGCTGTGATTAGCTGGAGTAAGGCCCAGACACTGGCATTTTTATCCCCAGGTGATGCTAATGTGAAACCAGTATTTCCAAGTTTCTGGTTGGAGTGAGACCTGGGAGAGTAGGTGAGACTGAGAAGGAGTCAGATGCATTGGATGCTGCCCTCTAGAATTTGGACTTTATCTTTAAGGTAAGAGAGAGACCCACAGGTGGGTTTTAAGCAAAGAACAGGCATGGTTGGATTTATAAGGTAGCAGTGTGAGAGAAGAGGGGAGGTGTGGGGTGGAGAACACCGGACCAGAGCCCCTGAGACCCAGTAGGAAGAAACTGTAGCAGTTCAGAGAAGAAATAAGGGTTGAAACTGAGGCAGAAACCAAGGCAGCGAAGAATGAGACGTTGATGTAGTCGAGAGGTACGGGGAAAGCAGGCTGGAAAGGGCTTAGGAACCGTCTGGTTCTCAGGCAGGAGAACAATGGAGAACATCATGAGTATGTCCACTGAAATAGGAAGTCAAAGATGGACTCAAGGGGAAGATAATGAGCTCCATGTTTAACAGTTTCAGTTTGAGGTCCCTGTGGAAAGTAACCATAATAATAATAATCACAGACCACTCCATGAGCACTCCCCAGGTGCCAGGCCCCTGCTCCATGTTTTCTGTGCTTCGTCTTATTTAATTGTCAAAGCATTCTAGGAGATGGGTCATCTGCTTATCCCCATTTTACAGAAGGGAAAATTGAAGCTTAAAGAAGCTAAGTGAGTGAAAAGAAGACTGATATCTCTGATCGCGGGCACTTGCCCCTCGGCACAGAGCAGGGCATGTGGTGAGGGCTCCAGAAAGGGCGATATTATCAATGACGACTATCTATCCTCTCCTCCATGGGGAGGAAACCCCAGAGCCGTCTGCAGAAAGGCAACCAGTCATATTGAGGAGCCCTGTCTACATGTAGGTGGATATGTAAATGCCTTAGTGTGTGGTGTGTGTGTGTGTGTGTGTGTGTGTGTGTGTGTGTGTGTGTCGATGTGTTGCTAGACCCATACCCAGTCTCTTGCTGCTTTTTAGTTCTGATTCTCTGATCTCCCATGGCTCCTGACCTTACCCATCCTCCCGCCACATCCTGTACCCACCCCATAATTATTTTATTTTTTGAATTTCTTCTCCCAAAGTTAATCTCAGTCAACTCACATTTGTTCTGCTCTGTGAGGGAAATTATGTTGCTGGCCAGGCAGCCAGAGGAAGTTTTTTTCTTGTGGAGAGAAGAGGAACTTTATTTATTTATTTTTAATACAGCTCCTCTTGCCCACTCCAGTGCTGAATAAACAAAGCTGCTATTCATTTCAGCATCTCCCCATCTCTGTCGTGCCCAGAGTCATTTTATAGGCAGAGCCTCTCAGGCTGTCTTTCTGAGAGCCGGGAACAGCAAATAAGAATGTTCTAAAAGTGAGCGCTGCTGTGAAAATAGAATCCTGTTTAATGAGGCCTCTGAGAGCAGGGCTGTCGCTCTCTTGGTGAGCGCAGGAGCAAACATTATGTTTAAACTCTTGGTTGGAAAATGCTGGCTTCGTACATGTGGCCTTAGCAAAAAGCATCAGCCAGCCCATCACTAGTGTGTGACTCAGGCAGGGAGCTGAGGCAGCTGGAAGGAAAACTTAGAATCGGGCCACACTCTCCTGAAGACCCTGTCCTCCTGGGCCCCCTGGATGATATGTCTGCGTAGCCCTGCTCTTCTTCTTAGTATCACTGTCTATACTGCCTTCATCCCATTCACTGACTCCCAAGTGTCAGATTGAAGGTATGGGCGCCAAGTATCTACCCAGTCTCCTTCAGCGGTGACGTGGCCTTGCTCTTTGGTCTCTGAGCCCTCTGTCCAATGAATAATGAAAACCCTCTGTATATAAACCAGATCCCTGTGAAGTTGCTCAGATGGAGGAAGGAGATCTAAAGTCCCACCTGACTGGACTCCTTGCACGGAGACCCCCAAAGAAGGTGCCCCCAAGGCTTCTACAGGGTACAAGACTCCATGGTATCCAGTTTGAAAACTACTCCCTTAGGTCAAGAGTGCCCAGAGACCATGGTCAGTATCCATTTGTTCATGTATTCATTCAGAAAATAGTTCCCAAACACCCATTATGTGCAAGGAGCAAGGGATACAGTAATAAATCTACCAGGTAAGTCCCTGGCATCTCAGGACTTATATTTATATTATATTGTGGGGGGTATAGACAACTACAAGAAAATTTGAGACCATGATAAGTGCGAGAAAGAACTGGAGACAGGGTGATGTCATAGAATATGAAGAGGGAAAGAGCTGCTTTAAGACGGGAGAAGGATCAGATGATGCCACTTGAGGAGGTGTCAGTGGAACAGAGACACTGAGAAGGTGCCAGGTGTTTGCCTGTCTGCAGAAAGGGCTTTGCTGGCAGAGGGAACAACAAGCACGGAGGCCCTGAGGCAGCACTGAGCTTGGCAAATTGTAGGAGCTGAAAGTGGGAACAAAGGAGCAGGGGTGGGAGGTGAGGTTGGTGGGATCAGCTGGGGAAGGCATGTTGGCCCTTGTCGGTGCACGTTGATGAAGCCCTGCAGCAGGCATGGGTTTAGTTCAGACGTTTTGGGCACCAACCATGTTGGTGCTTTTGTTTCCTGTTGAAATAATGGAATCTGGAGACATTCCTCTGTCATAAAGGAAGGACCGGATGGGAGTGTTGGGGGTCCTCACTTTTGGAAAATCCCTCCCTTTTCTTCCAGGTTCTCGTCTCTTCCTTTCCCTTTCCAGAAGCTATCCCATCAGAAGCAGAGATGCTATTCCTCCTCTTGGGGGCTTCAGCTTCCTCTTCTGTAACATGAGCTGATGGGTAACGTGAGAAACCCAGTGAAATCCTACATGGAATGTGAAGTTATAACAGACATAAAGTAGTATTACATTACACAATAAAACTGTGTAACTTCTAATTAACACATTAATCTATCATCAACTCTTTCAGAACCCTGAGGGTCTTTTAGATGAACTTGGTCTTGTATTGGCCTCAGCCTCCAAATTACCTTTATATTTTGTGTCCTTGTAGAGCACAGTTTTGAGAAAAATCACCAGTTTTATTAGCTTGCTCTGCCATGTCAGGTTACTTGTCCAAATAAACCAGGACAGGAGAAGCCTTACTCTGAGGGTTCCACAAAAAGAATTGTCCAGGCAGCCCAAGTTCATGTGTATTAAACATTTGAGTGTGCTTTTTTGGATGCTTTGAAATCAAACTTTAAAATATTTTATTTTAACAGAACAGTATTCAAATATTTGTTGCAACACTTCAGATCCTTCATGCGACACTGAAAACCAGTCATCATAAACCATCTTCCAGCCAGTGGTATGCTGGCAAACTGATTCTTAGGAGTGGGGGAGGCACAGCCCTCATTTGTAGTGTTTGCCATTTCTGGGGTATAAATATTTCCACTGTGGACAGTTTCAAGCTAATGATGGTTTAATAACCGGCTCACAGCATTTCTAAATACTTAACAATCGCCTCTCATAAGCCAGTATGAGCCGGCTCCAAGACACCACTGCTTTCAGCCCCCATACAGAGTGGGTGTTTCTGGGTGGAGCCCCTCGAATGCCATCACCCAAAAACCAACACCTGCAGTGACACACAAGGCCTTGGGACTTTGGGCGGGAACCAGGGAGGGACAGTTAGAAGGGGGCAGAGGCAGAGGAGCAGAAGGACAGGAGCTGGAGTCCTTAAGACCGGGAGTTAGTCTGTTGACAGAAATGGCCAGTGTGACCCCAGGGACAGGCATGGTGACACCTCCTTAAGCCAAGTCCTTCCAAACCCATCTGTACTTTACATACCTCAGATCATATCTTGCGATGTCTACCCCTTGGGATTTATCCTTCTAGACCCAATTGAAGCGACTTCTCCCCTTTAAAGCCTTCCCTGTCTTGCCCAAGCATGATGACTTCTGTCCTTTTGCCCTCCTTTGAGCTAGCTCTAGACCTAGCATAGCTCTCTCATTGCCCCATATTTCCCATGATTCGAGCCCCAGTGCCTAGCATGGGGCCTGATGTTTTTGGTAATTTACTCAACAAATATTAATCAAGCCCTACTATGTGCCAGACAGTGTTCTGGCCACTAGGAACACAGTAGAGAACAAATCAAAGTCCCTGCCTTCATGAGGGTTTTGATTTTAGAAGAGACTCAATGCATATTAAATGATGGTGTCATGGTCAGTCTGCTGTGATCACTTCTCTTAGGAAGACTAGGAGAGACAGCTTTCACTGATTTGATCTTAACACTAGCATCAAACCTGCACACAAACAGAACCACTCTTCATAGTCTTTTTAGACTTTATTTTTTAGGGCAGTTTTAAGTTCACAGCAAAACTGAGCAGAAGGTATAGAGATACAGGGTATATCCCCTTCCCCCACATATCCATAGTCTCCCCATTACCACCATCCCCCCCCAGAGTGGTACATTTGTTACAACGCTAAGTGTCATTCAGTGCTAGAAAGGAATGAGTTATCAAGCCGCGAAAAAACATGGAAGAAATGTAAAAGCATATTGCCAAGTGAGAGAAGCCATCTGGAAAAGCTACATACAGTTTGATTCCAACCAAATGACATTCTGTACAAGGCAAAACAGAGAGACAGTAAGAATATCAGGGGTTGTCAAGGGCAAGGAGGAGGAAAGGATGAATAGGCAGAGCACAGAAGATTTTTAGGGCAGTGACAGCATTTTGTATGATACTGTAATGGTGGATACTGTCATTACGGCATTTGTCAAAGCCCATAGAGTGAGCCAAGAATCAACTCTAAGGTCACCTGTGGTCATTGGTTGATAATGATGTCATTGTAGCTTTACGGTCTTTTGATTTTACTTCTTCATTATGAGTATGAGATATCTGAAGGCCTATTACTGTACCATTGTAGTAAACTTATGGGTTGTAGGAGGAGGCTACTGTAACCCATTAATATCTTAGGCTGAGGTGTTTCACAGGCCAGGCAGCTCTGGGAAGAAAGCAAATAGATGGGATAAGTTTGAAATTTCATGGAGGTAACATGAGAAAAAGGGCCAAGGCTTTCCTCAGCATCTAGGGCCCATATGAATCCTAGCCCCTGGGATGGGGAGAGCTCACAGATTAGCCTGGGGCCAGTGATTCTCACTGCCCGCTGGTTATTCTGGACACTGGGGATCAGAAGGAAGATGACAAAGGGAAGGGGAGGAAGAAATGAAGAAAAAAGCAGAATGAGAGGATGAGGTGAAGGAGAAGGGGGTGTTGGCAGAAGTTTGCTCCTTTGCTAAAAACAGCAAATTTTAGGAGAACCTGAAAGGGTCATCCCAATCTTGCCCCTGTAGCACCATAAGCCCTAAAGATGGGGCGGACTGTAGGCATGATGTGTAACAACCCCACTGGTCACATGTTCTGTTATTTATCCAACATTTTTAAAACAACCCCACACACACATGCTCCCTCTATCTTTGCTTAACTGAATGCATTTTAAATGGCAGTTTATATAAGTATCATAGATTGTAAGTGTTATGGGCAGTATTTGTGAATACACATTGAAATAAATATGTGAGTGTTCATTTGTGTAACCTCTAAGTCATCCTGCAGACCACCAATACCATCCACACCTCACTGCTGCACACTGGTAGAGAGAAGTTGGCACCCCTGTTACTAAACAGACTTGGAACTAGTCTTGAAGCTTAATTTATGAGCAACCCTGGGCAAGTAACCTGCCCCTTCCTGTGTGTCAGTTGCCTCATCTGCAAAATGAGAGGGTTGACCAGACACCAGCTGAGGTCCCTTCACACTCTGAGATTCTGAGTTTTTCACTCTATAAATAGAGAGCATTTGAAGGCAGCACATACAGGTTGGAGATCTGAGCTTGCTGCCTCACCCCTCCCTCATATGCCTCCCCCTACCATCCTGTTATACCCCTTTTCCCTACTGCAAGGCAGAAGTACCTGGGAGAGAAGCCTGCACAGATCTAACCCCAAAATTAAAATTAAAATTTTAAATTGGGAGAAAAACCCTCCATGTTTCCAAACCTCAGCACAGCACTCTCGCCTCTGTAACCCTGATGAAGCGAGTGACACTCTGCCAGGGAGTCACATCCTAAGCTACACAAAAGGAATCTCTTTATTGTTTTTGAAAAAGTGTTTACAGTGGACCTTAATATCACAGGATTTCACGAAGGAGTCAGACAGACAAGGAGTCTAACTGTTCCCTGGCAGGACCCCCCTTCCCCCGCCCCGGCATCCTATCCTCCTCCACTGTCTGGCTGCAGACAGACACCACCCAAGTCCTTCAGGAAAGTCAGCAGGTTTTCAAACCCTCCCTAAAAGGGCAGTATGTGGAGGCCAGGGGTTAAATACCATGTTTAACCGACCGCAGAATCTGCACATGAGGAAGATTAGGTATGATATTGCTAACCCTAACACATGTCCAGCAGAGCCCCCATTGAAACCACTTTCTAGAGCACTGGGAGAGAGGCCTCCACACACAGAAAACAGAAAACACCAGGGCCAGGGAAGCAAAGGAAATACCTTGAATTCTACTATTGTGTATCAGACTTAACATAATCTCCCAATACCTTATCCATAACTTAAATTTAATGACAAGCAGCAACTTTCATTCATTGCTTTGTGCCAAGCACTGTTCAAATGGTTTACATGGTTTATCTCACCAAACCTTTGCAGTAACTCTCTCTGAGGCATGTACTGTTGTAAACCCATTTTATAGACAAGTGAGGCTTAGAGAACTTAAGAAATTTCCCAAGGTCACATAGCTAGTAAGTGGAATAGCCTGATTCCAAACCGATGCTTGAAGCAATACCTGGCATTTGTGGGTCATTCTGTATTTCCTAGAACTCTAATGCATGTAATAATAACTTAAAGAAATAGATGGATAGATTATAGATTTGATAGACAGATATAGACAGAGAGATATGTAATTTCTAATCCAATCCTGTGAGGATGGGTATAAATACTATCATATCCATTTACACCTGAGGAAATTGAGCCCCATAAAGATTTAAGAACTGATTCTAGCATTTATAATGGCATTTCTAAGTGCCTAATCCAGGATTTGAACCTAGATCAGCCCGACCCCAGTCCATGCTTTCACTCTGTTGCCTGCAGAATCTCTTCTCATTTTTCTGACAGCTTTGTGAGTGTGTGTGGGGTGGGGGTGGGGGGGGGAGAGTGTGGGCAGGGGAAGTATGTGTAGTAGAGCCCAGACGCTGTTAAATGGAATTCTCCAAACCTGCCCTGACTCATCAGCTTCGTGAGGTCTATAAAATTTCAGTCAACACACAGTAGTACATCCTCCTTCACAGTCTCCTGCTTGTGTCCTGCAAACTGGCTGTTTCCTACCTATTTATTACCTGTCTTTCCATCTATCTAACATCTCTTTATCTATCTGCTTATGTATTCTCCATTTCCCTTAACTAGAATATCCCCTGTATCGGCCTCTTTTTTTACCATATGCTTACTGCCTAGCACAGTGCCTTCCATAAATAGTTGTGGACTAAGCAAACAAGCACATGCTCAGAATTAGATGAATAAATAGTAAGTACCCCAAGGGGTGTTGAGCCCTGTGGGAGCTCAGAGGAGGAAGGAGAAACGCCTATGAGCCGGGGCAGACTGGGAAGCCTCCCCTGGAGGAGGTGACGGATTTTACAGCTTTGGTGGGTGAGTAGGTATTAGGTAGATGAGCAAGGAGAGATCCAGGAAAGAAAGAGCAGAGTAAAGGAGCGCCAGCTGGCATCCTCCAGGCCCCCGAGGCAGAGCTGCCTCAGAGCCCCAGAACTGCTTCATCCTGCACCCTCTTCCCTGCCTCAGTGGCGTCTTTTCTCCTGTTCAGAGTTCGTTTTATCTCTGAGCTCTGGGTCTCGTTTCTGCCCATATCCACTGGGACACAGCTACCTGTCCATTCCTTCCCACCCTGGTTCTCAGTGCTACTTCTCAGCTGGCACTTTTCAGCATGAAGCAGTGCAAGTCTCGCTCAGATTTAACAGAAGTATGTCTTCAGCCAGCAAGTACGTCTTGAAAGAAGAGTCTGGGTTGTCTGCCTCCACTAGCTCAGCTCCCCACCACTCCCCAAAACTATCTGGCAAAGATCATTCATGACCTCCAGCTAGACAAACTGATAGAGTCTTCAGCCCCTTGTCTGGCTCCTTGCCATTTGCCACTGTTGACCTGAAACGCAGTTCCGCCTTGCCTTCTGGAACACCACTCTCACCAGCCTGTCTCCTTTCTCTCCGACCAGACTTCCTTCGCTTCCTTTGAAGGCTCCTCTTCCCAGCTGTTGTCCCTATGCCCCGGCCTCCCATCTCACTGTCCCTCCTTCTCACATAGAGTACCTAGAGTCCTCAGGCCTGCACTGTCCAATTTGGTGGCCACTAGCTACGACTATGGGTGTAAAATACACATCCAATTTCAAAGACATAGAAAACCTATCTTATTCAAAATTTTGATAGAAATTACACAAGGAAATGATAAAAATTTTCATGTATTAGGTCAGGTAAAATATGTTCTTGAAATTAATTTCACCTATTTTTCCTTTTTTAATGCAACTACTAGAAAATTTAGAATTACACATATGGCTCTAGGGACGGTGATGCTGCAGACACTCACAACCACTCCTGTGGTCTCACCTCTGTCACAGTGACATGGTTCAGCATAGTGATAAGGAGTGTGGTCCAGTAGCACCCCATCTGAGCTCAAATCACAGCTCTGTTACTTACTAGCTGAGTAACCTTGGGCACGTTCCTTAGAACAATGCCTGGCCCATAGAAGGCACTCAGAAGTTAGCTATTCTTTAGATCGGCAGCTCTGCGCGAAAGGTACAGCTGGGAGCTCTGACCCAGATTGCCGGGCAGGGATCCTCTCCTTTGCTCACCAGCCGTGTGACCTTGAAGTTGCTCCACCCTCCCTGGGCCTCAGTTTCTTCATCTGCAAATGGCAGGAGTCCCATTTGGTTCTGTGGTTTGGCTCACTCACTTCCACCACACACATTTCCTGCACTTGCCCGCCTTTCTCTTCCCACTGCCTCTGGCTAGCTCTGCATCACTTCAGGTCTAACCTGCAGCGAGCTTACTGCCCAGTGATTGCCAATCCTGGCTGGCCCTTCCCATCCACTTCCACAGCCGCTGCCGAACTGCGGGTCCTAAAACCCAGAACTGGCTATATCACTCCTCTGCTTAAAGTCCAACAGTGGCTCCATGTTGTCTGAATAAAGCTTGCAGGATCCACCAGGATCTACCAAGGATCCTACACCCAGGGCTCTGGCCACATCCAGCCCCTCTCTAGTCCCCAAACATGCCAAGCTGTTCCATGCTTCTCTACCTTTCCCTCCCTCTTTTATTTTCCATGAGCTTCCCACACTGTGTCAGCCTCACCAATACCAGATTCAGCTGAAGCTGGAGAGTTTCCCGAACTTCTCCCCGACCTCTCAGTGGTTGTAAGACCCCCCCACCCACTTTGGGCCTATGCTGGGTCAATGCAGAATTCTGCCGCCCCATCTGTGACCCACTAGTGGGCTCTCAGTTGCCATGCCTGACCACCCTTAACACCAAGAGCATCTTAGAAACAGCAATGATGATGAATTTTTTGACAGTGTTCTCTGTGCCCTCACCGCCTGAGGACTGGACTTGGGCTAACTTATTCCTCTTACCTATTGCGCCTCTGAGGTGGGTACTAGTTACTACTTTACAGTTGAGTGAGGTGGAAGATAAAAAGGTAGGGTAACCACCCCCGGCCCCTGGGCACTTGGTGAGCCCGAGTTCCAAGCTAGGTGGTGTGGCTTCAGAGACCACAGTTTTAAATTCAATTTACTTTTTTTTTTAAGTCAAAAACATAGTTAACATGTAACAATGTACAAGTTTGAGCTGTACAACAAGTTGCCGTGATCCATTTATCACAATAAGGAGGGACCAGTGCAGCATAGCTAAAACCTCCATCACATACTTACCATTTTGTGTTGGTGAGAACATTTAAGACCTGCTCTCTAGCGACTCTGGAGTGTATAATACAGTATCGTTGCCAGTTCGCCATGCTGTGCATTATATCTCTAGAATTTCTTCATCTGGTTGCATATTTGAATCCTTTAACAACATCTCCCCAATATCCCCCCTTCCTAGCCCCTGGTAACCACCATTCAACTGTCCACAGCTAAGAATTTGGCTTTGTAGATCCCACATATAAGTGATATCATATAGTATTTGTCTTTCTCTGTCTGACTTATCTCATTTAGCCTAATATCCATGTTATCATAAATGGCAGGATGTCCATCTTTCTCGTGGGTAAATAGTATTCCTGTGTGTGTGTGTGTGTGTGTGTGTGTGTGTGTGTGTACACATACATCTTCTTTAACCATTCATCCATTAATGGACAACTAGGTTGTTTCCATATCTTGGCTATTGTGAGTAATGCTGCCCTTGATTTACTTTTATAATCTAACCTAGTATGAGATTAATTTTTGAGCCAAGAGTTCAGAGAGGGAAAGTTACTTGCTCAAAGTCACCCAGTGAGGTCCTCTCCCAGCTAGAACTGGAGTCCAGGCCTTCTGGCTAGGTGTTCTTTTTCTCGTATTTGGTTGATCATGTATCCTTCCCATGAAAGCCCAGGCTGATGCCCCCATCAACAGGAAGGGGGGACCCTGGTGGGCTCGCCTGCAGACATGGTCCAAAGCAATGAAATATCCAGCTGAGATTGAAATAATAAGCACGACCAAGGGAGCATCTGCTTTGTTTGCTTGGCTTGGTGTGTTTTCATTACAAACAGTCTGGAATCTGATCCTGCCTGGGAGGCACCCAGGCTTCCTTTATTCTCCTGTTGGGCAGAAAAGGGGAGGGTGGAGCAGCTTACCCAAGAAGTGCTGACAGGGAGGCAGAGCCGGTCAAGTCCAGGGTCGGGGCACTCCCGGTGAAAGCCCAGACAGAGAGGGCGGTAGGCAGAGCCCTGGGGGAGATGAGCTGTCAGGGGCCATCATTTCATGGTGAGTAAGGCCCCTCCAAGCCAACCGAGATGGAGCCTTGCCTGAAGGTCGAGTTCTCAGACCCCAAAGGGAAGATTTACTACGGATGGCTTTGGGCAGGGAAAAAGCAAATCTTACAGCTCTGCAAGCCTGCTGCCCTCTCCTCAGCCCAAAAGCCAGGGGGTCATGCAAGAAAGGTGGAAAAGGGCAGGAGGGGAAGGGTCCAACTGGGCCAGGGGAAGTTTCCAGTTTTATAAAACCATTAGTAATGGTGTAATTTGATATTCACTATGCAAGATCTCTTATGAGGAACCACTGAATAAGTGCTTTTCAGAATTGTGAGGGGACAACAAAGTTGTCTCTTCCAGAGAACTGAGGCAGCTCCCTTTATCAGAAAATAAAACCACTGGGTCTCAGATTGGAAGAAGCATTAAAGGTCACCCACCTCATGCTTGACTTCTTCCTACAATAAGCTTCTGACCAGTCAGCCATGTTGCAGGCTCTGTGTGAGGTGCTGGGTTGTAGTAAGGGTAAGGAAGTTTAAAAATCAAATATAGTACTTTCGTGCAAATAAAGGAACGTGGCTTAGGTGTGCAGGCAAATGGGCTTTGCAGTGTGCACATCAGAATTAGGCAACATACCCAGCCAGCACTAGGCTGCCTCGCGCTTCCCCAGTTAGGGACCTGCCCTGAAAGACTTACAGTCTGGGAAGCAACACACCTTTGATGCTGTCTGTGGGAAAGCCAGCTCCCAAAGAGAAAGGAGAGGAGAATGGGCTGGACTACTGTGCTTGCCCCATTTCTCCTCCAAACCCTCCCATCCAAATATGTCGGTCCCTCTGAGGAGGAGTGAATGACCAGGGATGGGCAGGCCCCAGGCACGGCTCCCTCCACATGGAAGGAAACTGCAGGATTTGGGAAGTAAGAGATTTATCCTAACAGCTTTCCTCCAACCTAACGGTGCTCTGCTGTTGCTGAAGAAGAAGACTCAGGGCCCCCAAGTCCCTCGGAGTGAAAGATGCTGTGCCTCAGACAACCCACGGGCCCGCAAAGCAGGTCTGGGCAACCAGCAGCCAGCCAATGCATCCACAATGTATCAGGATTATTTTGGCTGCAAGTAACAGAAAATTCCACCTTGAACTGGCTTGAACACTCTGAGGGCCTGAGATCAGCATCTCTGGAAGTCACCAAGGTCGTAGCCTCATCCCATCTGTGCTGGCTGCCGGTGGCATTTGGCTTATATGCTATGTGCTCCCTGTCCATATCCCTGTGGAGTAAGACATTGTCTTCCATCTGATCAGGCCAGTTTCTTTGCGTGTCCTTCCCTGAGCCATTGAGAAAGGAGTGCTGTGTTCTACTGACTTAAGACAAGCAGGATCCCCTTCTCATATTGGGAATAGGGTCAGGTGGGCGGAAACGGGTAGAAATTTAAACAAAATCGGGGCTCCATCAGGATGGAAGAAGGAGGTAGAATCTGAGGTGGAGATTTGATGCAGGATGTTTACTGGGGTCTGCACTCGAGGTGGTCTGCACCAGGAACGTGAGCATCAGGCCGAGGGAGAAGCTAAACTATAATGCATTCCAGTAGGGACCTCGGTTGATACCACAGGGAGTCTAGCACTGAGAAGGCCCTTCAGAACTGTCACATATCATGCCATGGGGCCTAGGCGGGTGACCTTCTGCACCGTCAGTCATTGCATGTGGGCTGCCCAAAGAATGTGGCACAAACTTGGGCAAGGCTCCACCCCTTAGCTGAGGGCAGCTCCTGGAGATGGACTCAGCCGCGAGCCATCAGCAGCTCTGCACCAGACTACAGTGGGTGGGGAACAAGCACCGTGGTCCTGAAGGGGAGTCCAGGTGGCTCATGACAGCTCCCACTGCAGAAGGCAGCAGCCATCTTAGAGGATCTCCCTTGGTCTGGCTTCTGTCTCTGCCAGGAGCCCATGATGGCTTTCCGGGATGACATGGCAGTCCGTCCCGTGATCTTGCTCTGAATACCCCTGGCTTCCCCTCCAGTGAGCAAACTGAACATGAAAGTACTTTGTAAGCCACACAAGCACAAGAAATTCTGCCCTGGCCACTAAGCTTCCAGAACACTTTGTTACAGCTCTCACCCTATCTAATTTCAGTTAGCCAGGTTTGGTCTGCCCACTTCCTCAACTACATTCATGCCCGAGCCTGACGTGGTGCCTGACGCGGAGGAGGCATGATTGGGGCGTGAGAGAAGGTGTAAGTCTGTGCTTGGCGAAGCATTCTGTTCTGCAGCCTCCTGCCCATCTATACATCCATGACTCGTAAATGTATGTCCCCAGGCTAGCCCTTCCTTCCAAACCAGGCTTGGGTGTGGAGGTGTCCGCCAGGATGTCTGACATTGGACACACGGAGCACTCAGTTTTCCCATCTGGGGAGAGGGCAAGGGGGTCAAGGGGAAATCCATCCTTCCAGTTGTTCCAATCAAAAACCTTGAAGCCATTCTCCACTGCTGCATTTCTTTCACATCCTGCATCCCACCCATCAGCACATCCTTTCAGCTCCACCTTCAAAATATTTCTAGAATCTACCACCCTGGTTCTTCACTCATACCTGTGTATTTAAACTGACCTTCTAGACTGGTCTCCCCGCCCTTTTAGCCCTGGCTTGAGTCTTCCTCAAAGTAAAGTGACCCTTTTAAGCCATAAATCAGAGCATGTCATTCCCATGCCCAAAACCCTCTCTGACTCCCCACATCATCCAAAGACTGACACCCTCACCCTGGCTCTGAGACCCTACAAGACTCATGCCCCTTCCCACTGCTCTGACCTGCCTCTGCTGCCCTGGACTTCATCCCCCCGGCGCCTCCGCACCTGCCCCCTTGCCATCCATCAGATACGCCCAGCAATCTCAGGTCAACCTCAGGTCTTGGCACTGGCTCTTCTCTGCCTGGTGCAGACTCGCTCCTTCACTTCCTACAGGTCTCTGCTCAGTGCTGCCCTCTTAGGGAGGACTCCAAAACACTGTGATGGAATAACATCCCCACCCTAACCCCCGTATGCCCTCCACACCTTAGCTTGATTTATTTTCCTGGTAACACTCGTCTCCACCAAATATGTCATATACTTACTTGTTTGCTAACTTCTCACCCCACCTCACCAGTGCCTACAACAGTGCCTGGCTTACACGGGGCTTGATAAATATTTGTCAAATGAACGGCTAGGCTTTGGGGTCAGACAGCCCTTGGGTGGAATCTCAGCTCTTCCCTCTGCCAGCTCTGAGTACTATCAGCCAATTTCACAACCTTGCTGGGCCACAGTGTTTTTATGTGTGAAATGGGGAAATAACAGTATTTACTACATAAGATCAATATGAAGACTAAGCAAATTAATACAGCTGTTAGAATAGCACCCGGCATGTGAAAAGCACTTACTAAATGTAGCTGTCCTCATGCACCACTGTTGTTACTACAGTCGTCATTATTATTTATTCACAGGATAAGACACATGGTCCCAGCCTAGTGCCCACCCCAGCCCCCAGCCTCTTCTTTCCACCAGAGGTGGAGTGGGTGATTTGGTGGTGGCAGCCAGCCCTGAGCCTTGGCCACACCAGGGTCCCCTGGCAGAGCTGCCTTGGGTTGAATCACCAGGGCCACGAATCCAGCTGAGGGGTACCTTGGCTGTGGAGTTTGACCCTCCCCAGGTCCTTCTGGGAAGAGACAGGGCACCTGCCCCATGTGTCCTCAGGGACTCCATTTGCCAGCTCAAGGCCATCTGTCAAAAGAGCTTGCAGAAGGGGCAGGCAAGGAAAAGTGGGAAAAGGAAAAAGAGAGGAAAAGAGAGAAGGTGCCTGGATCCTTTGCTTTTAAAGCAGGGGTGTGGGACCCACCGCGGGGTTTCGGACCCACCGTGGGGTTTCGGACTCATCAGGCCTGGATTCGAGTCCACATCCCTCCACTTACTTGCTCAGGGACCTTGGACAAGCCCTTTCCTTTTCTGAGCCTCAACT
This sequence comes from Smutsia gigantea, assembly GCA_032199065.1. NCBI lineage: Eukaryota > Metazoa > Chordata > Mammalia > Pholidota > Manidae > Smutsia > Smutsia gigantea. The sequence continues at coordinate 65,075 of JAVSCE010013217.1, read as the reverse complement.
GTGAAATGGTGGGGACAGTATCTTCCTGTCAAGGTTACTGGGAGGATTTACCAAGTAGACATATGTGTCTTCGAGTCCCAAATCCTTCAAGAAGGCTTCTCAGGGCTGCCCTACAAGCTCTCTGGGTTTCGGTAACTTTTATAAAAGGAGAGGAGGAATTTCCTCTCTCCCTGAAGGGGAGGGGACATTCTAACACATCCTCCCTTCCTTCCTATATTTAACAGCTCTTTACTGAGCACCTACTGTGTGCTTCATGCCGTGCTAGGCACTGGGTATAGACAGTGAATAAGTGAACAAATAAATACAGTTGTAAACTGTACTCAGTACTAGGCAGGAGAAGGACAGATTGTTAAAAGGAAGAACAGCATATGATAGAGTTCTCAGAGAACACTTCTGAGGTGGTGACATTTAAACAGACATGAAGAATGAGCCAAGGAACAAGAGGGAAGAACCTTCCAGGGAGAGAAAACAGCACATGCAAAAGCCCAAAGGCAGGGAAGGGCTGCGTTGTTTAGAAGTACCAGGAGGCCAGGAGACCAGTAGTCCGGGGTGTGTGCGGAGGGACATGAGGGGCAGCCGACCAAGGGGCCAGGCCTCCATGGACTCACCTTCTGAATTTGCTCCCTGTCAGGGGTTACTGCCTATTTCCCACTGCCTCAAAACAGTTGCCTCCTACATTTTTTCCACTTTTATAGTTATTCGCAGAGATAGGGTTTGCGTGGGTACCTTGTGGCCAGAAGCCCTGCAGGTTGTTTTTGGAGATTAATAGAGATAATATATGTAGGCTGGGTGGGGTTGTTCCTAGCATATAGTGCCCATTAAAAAATAGGCAGGTATCTTGAAAGAATGAGTGGGAAAATATTGAGACATGTGAAGTCCCATAACAACACCCGCTGTGAATTGTTATTTTGTGATTTAAAAGGGAAGAGAAGCTTTGATTAAATTCACCTTCCCTTCCATAATCATTACAAAGAAGGCTGGGGCAGAATCCGTCTCCTCTTCTGGAAACCTTCCCTTCCCCCCAACCCTGGAGTTGGTGGATCGGGTCCTGGCCGCAGGCCCAGGCGTCCTGTGCCAGCCTCTGTCTTAGTATTGGCCACCCTCTGTTGAATTGTCTGTTGGTGTATGTATGTGTCTCTCCCTCGGACTGTGAACTTCTCAGTGACAGGGACTGTGCCTTAATTATCTGTTTAATACAGCACTTGGACAACATTATTATTTTATTTCAGATAGAGTAGTTGAGGGCTAGTCTAATGAGTGAGCTTTCTCTCGCTGACCAGCCCACGGCTGTGCTAAGAGCCCTGATGAATCAATCTCTAGTACAGTTTATGCCATCTTAAAGAGCGTAATATCCTCTTAATTTTCCTAAAGGAGGGGCCAGTTTAAAGTGTAGATTGGTGTACAGGATCTTCTGCCCAGTAGGGTTCTCAGGCCTACATTTTCCATGAGGAGGCCGCCTTTTTGCCAGGGATATTGCCCCAGAGGTTTCTGTTATTCACTGCTGGGGAGAGCGCCAGGAGTAACAACCTTAGGCCCGCCACCCAATGCACGGATGCCCTGCGGCAGCACGGTATAGTTTACATTTCCAAGGGAAACAGCAATTCTCGACATCTGCGTGGGACACCATGCAAATCACTAGCTGAAGTACTTCACAGTTGCAACATTAGATTACAACACGCTCCTTTCAATGACGTCGCATCCTTGCAAAGCTGGGATTTTGGTGGTGCTGCTGCTGAAAAGCAAGTACCGCACGAAAACCAGTGTGGAACAGGAAATGTGGGCGATGATGTCGGATCTGATTCTAAGGTTTGGGAATTTGAGGGGTACCAACAAGCACCCACATCCTATTGGGAAGTAATTGTAGTTACTTACAATGAAATAAAAATACTATGTGTATTCTTTTCAAACAATTACCAAGTTGTTAAGACATAAATACTTACAAGGCTATGTACCTCTAGCTACTTAGGAAAGCTGCTTCATATTTCTTTTGGCCTAGGAACGCCATGAAATAATTCGAGGATAGGAGCTATAAACCCAGAGAGGTTGGGAACTTCTACATCAGGTTATTTACAACTCCCATTTTCCTCTTTTAAGCTTTCGATGCTGAGCTCACGAATTGATGCTGAGCTAAACTCTGGGAGCATGGGCTGACATGAATGATATATGCACAGGACCTAGACTTCACCCTGCCTTGAGAATTCTCGGAGCAGCAAGACTGGTAAAAATTTACTGGGAGGTAAAACGGATTTCGCTCATCTCTCTTCACCCCCTCTCACTAGTTTCTTAATGGCCGATACCACTGTGGAATGAGTTGGACACATGCCCTCCTGTTATAAAAACAGAAAAACAAGCATCCACTTCTGTGCCAGGGTTATGGTTTTATTATCTCAAACTAGGAGTGGCCTTGACTATCCAGCTGGTTCTGCCAGCAAATTATTGCCAGAAAGAGAGGCCACAGAGCAAGGGTTCTGAAGCTCCAGTTATTATTTTTGGTAAATATCCTCCCAGCTTTTAGCTAATTCGTAAATAACCTGGCTCAGTAAATTGCCTCATGTCATTATCTTTGTTTGAAAACAACGAGTTTGTCTGGCCTATCGCACCAGGAGGGAGCATGCTCCAACCTGGGCCTTCCGTGGGAACTGGGCAGAGAGGGACTTGACCAGGATGAGCCACAGGTCACACTTGCCTGTAAATGTTTTCTAGGCCATTGAAACAGGGCAGCGGGCTTCAATTGCTCATGTGTCTCTGTATTAGGGTTGATCCCAAACCATTTCCTGAGAAGGATCTTGGCCCCCTTCCCTGGGTTCACCTCGAAGGGTAAATAGGATGGCCCATCTTCAAGCCTGAATCCCTGTTAGACCTCAGCTTCCATAGGAGATGTGAAGGCTCAGTTTTCTGTTAATGTTTATGAGTCCCTTTCCAACAGGCAGCATCAGCCCCAGGCCCATTGTATGACCTTTCCCCTCTGCCTACACTCTCTTCACCCAGCTATTACCATGAGGGGCCCCTTCATTCATTCAGCAGATGTTTATTGAATACCTACTGGGTGCCAAGCACTCTGCTGGGTGTTCAGGGTATAAGAGAGAAAGGCGATGCCGACACGGAGCACTTACTGAATGCTTGTGATGAGCCAAGCGCTCCTCTAGACAATCTGCCTGTAGTGCCCCACTTACTGCTCAAACGCAGTCCAGCAAGTTATCCTCATCTGAGGTGGAATGGCTACTTTATATGAACAAGTTGTCCACATGCTGCTGATAAGGAAAGTGAAACACAGAGGCCGAGTACCTTCCCCAAAGCCACACAACTAATGCATGATGGAGCTGCAGTTTGAGCTTACGTTCTCAAACACTCCATTATATTGTCCCACTGGCGAGACACAGGAGGTTCCTGGTCTTCTTGGCTTACATTTTAGTGGAGGAGGGAGACAGTAAACACATTAGCAGATCAGAAATTTCAGATAGTCAAAGATGGCAAGAAAAAAATGTAATAATAATGAACCAGGGTAATTCGGTAGAGACTTCCCAGAGTGTGCAGGAAGAAGAGTTGGTTTACATCAGGTAGTTGGAAAAGCATCCATGAAGGCACCCTCTGGGCTGAGACCTGAAGAATCCAGCCATGAGAAGGTATGTGGGGAAATTGTTCCAAGCAGAGGGAGTAACAGGTTCAAAGGCAGGGAGGCAAGGACAAGTTTGGCTGAGTGCAAAAGAGCAATCACCAGCCACCAGATCATATAGGGTCATGCTTTCCAACCTGAGTGGCACACAGCTGCCTGGGGACCTTCCAGAAATACTGATGCCTTGGCCCCTGCCCAGAGACATGAGGAAATCAGCCTGAGGTTTGGCTTGCACAAGAGGAATTTTAAAAGGAGATGATTGTCATGGTCCAATGAGGGATGATGGTGAACTGGACCAGGGAGGTAGCAGTGGAAGTGGCAGTGTCCTTCAGCCACTGCTCCCCCCAGCAGGATTTTAAATGGCTCAAGGCTGGCCTCTCTCCCACACAGCCCACCTGGGGTCCACGGGAAGCACCCACATTCTGGGATTGGATGAACCAAAGGCTGGAATGCTCAGCTCGCTGTTACCATCATCTTGGCTTAGATAAAGCAAAGCTGCAGATGGCCTGGGAAGGAGTCTGCACCAGTGCCCCAAGCCTGCCTTGCTGCTCAGACACATATCAGCCTTGCTGAGGAGCTCCCTGAACTTCTTACCAGATGTATCAAAAGGAGTAGTGAGCACAATTTTTTCCAAAATATCATCATCTCAAAATCTCTAATCTCCAGCAAGCCAACCTTCTGATGTCCATGTGGGGGAGTCTTCCCCAGTTCTTGGCCCTTGTGGTCTCTGCCGCAGCTCGCTCTGAGAGGTAGCCTCTTAGTCTTGTTGCTTCAGCTCTGACTGAGTCATGGCATTCATCATTGTTGTCCCAAGAAACAGAAGCAATAAGAAGTGGATATGGAGAGGGACAGAGGTTTATTTTAGGGAATTGTCTCTGATGATGGGGGCTGGCAAGTCCAAATTCTGCAGAGTAAGCTGGCAGGCTGAAGAGCCAGGGTGCAGGTCAAGTGACGGCTGTCTCCTGCAGAACTCCTTCTTGTTCAGAAGAGGTCTATTCGGACCTTCAGCTAATCGGAGGCTCACTCAGATCATGGAGGGCGATCTGCTTCACTCACCATCCATGATTGAGATGCAAATCTCATCTGAAACCCCTCACAGAAGCATCCAGAATAATGTTCGATCTAATATCTGGATCTGGGCACCATGGCTCAACCAAGTTGACACATGAAATTAACCCATCACAGCCAGGAAGAGACACAGCTGATATCCTCTTACATTATTATATTCATAGAATATTTCCAGAAGAGTACAAAGAAATCTTAACACCAGGAGGCTAGGGGTTTAAAATGAAAAAGATATGTACTTTTCTTGGATCTCCTTTTCATATCTTTGGCTTCCTTCCTATATATATGTGTATATATAGTAGTTTTTCAAAGAAAAAGTAAACTATAAAAAATTAAGCAAAGTGATCATTGGATTACATTTTATTTAGCCATCTGCAAACTGCTTTCTTTGAATCATGCCTTAAAGAGATGACATGAGTACAGGAGGATATTAGAAGAAACATTCACTCATTGGAGAGCATTATCCACGTTGTTACATGCAACACTGTCCTCTATAGGAGGAGGCCAGGAGTCAAACTGATTTTAATTCCAAGAATGGTTGTAATTCTCTTAGGCATCTGGCTCCTTTTCCTCTTAGGGAGACTGAATTGTGTTACTGACCAGTTTCCTTTCCTGCAACAGACACAACCAAAGGGTCACATCTCTAGCCAAGCATTACTCTCATGCACTTTTAACCTCACTCTAAGCACAATTTTATGTCCTCACCCTTATTTGTCTTTCTTTTCTAAACCTTTTATTGTGGAAGGTTTCAAATAGACACAAAAGAAGAGAAAATGATAAACTGTATCCCCATGTATCAGTCACCCAAATTCAACCATTGTTCAGTGATGGTCAATCTTGTTTTATATACTCCTTCGTAATTCCTTTACAACACCACTGGATACTTTTTCGTTTTTTTTAAGATGAAATCTAATTCTCATACTATAAAATTGGCCCTTCCAAAATATAAAATGCAGGGGGTGTTCAGTTCATTGACAAGGTGGAACCATGACCAGTATCATCCCCTCCCCGAGCCCCCTTTCCCTCAGCTCTTGGCAGCCACTCATCTACTTTCTGTCTCCATGGATCACTGGATATTTTTAAGCAAATCTCAGATGCCACATAATGGTAAATATTTTAGTATGTATTTCAAATACATAAGGACTTCTTTTTTTCTTCTTGAACATGGCCAAATACCATTATTACACCTAAAAACTTGGTAATAATTCTTTAATACCATCTAATACATTGTCAGTGTTCAGTAGCCCCCTGTAAGTCGATTGACTGTCCTTGTGTCCAAACAAGGCCTCCATCCTTCACGTGGTCAGTGTGACATCAGTCTCTTTTGATCTGACAGTTTCCCTCCCTCTGCTTTTTTCTCTTGTCATTTATTTGTTGAAAGAAAACAAGTCATTTTCTTGTAGAATTTCCTACATTCTGAATTTGGCTGTTTACAGATCCCTGGTGTTCCTCTGGCGTCTGCATTTCCTACAAGCTGGTGGTTGGATGTAGAGACTCGAGCTGACGCAGGTTTTGGGTTTGGGCAAGACTACTTCATGGCTGGTCATGGGTGTGTCTTTTGCGCATCTGTAGACATAATCATGCCCAGCTATCTGACTTGAGATTTGAGACTGATCTGTGAGTTTGGGTGCCGTCTGCCTGACCCAGACCTGGGGAAGTTCCCCAGCAGCCTTTGTCAATGGCCTTGGCGTTGATCACTGTTGCTTAGATCCATCGTTGCATTAGGGTGACTGTTGCAAAGGGATTGATGTTCTAATTCTCTTACTCCTTCTGCATTTATTAGCTGGACCTCATCTAAAAAGAATTTTCTCATCAATTTGGATGATTATACGAGAGGTAGATATGTAGCTTGATGAAAATTGTGTAAATAACTATAAAATAAAGTGTTGATTGACGGTTCAGTGTAAGCAAAGAATCTCAACAATTATCCAACTAAACAGAACCAACTTTTATTGAGCACCTGTTAGGTTCCAGACACTATGCTAGGTAGGTCCTTTGACATTCATTATAATTTCATTTGAAAACCATCCTAATCCTACCAGGTAGTTGTTATCATCACATTTATCAGAGAAGGAAACTAAAGCTCCAAGAAATAACCTAAATAAGGTCAAACAGCTGGAGCTGGGGACAGGAAGTGTGCACCAGAATCATGAATGACATGGAGCTGACAGGGACAGTTAACAGGTTACAGGTTAGGTGACAGAGTCAATATTGGAAGATAAAAGTATAGCAACATAAGAGCTTCTTTATGGGGGATAAATGGAAAGTCGTGCTCTGGAATTAAAACCACTCAGGTCCAAGCTCGGAGAGACATGGACTCTCAGGACCTCATGTTTAAAAGTGAGCTGGAGAGGCAGGCTAGCTTAGAATAAGCTGCATTTGGATCTTAGAAATGCTAACATTAATAGGAGATGATAATTAATAGGCTCAAAGCTCCATTTAGATAAGAATCATAAATCTCTTGTTGTCTATTGCATCCCCAGCCTCCAGCATGGTATCTGGAAAAACAGTCAGTCGTTATCTGGACATAATGGGTTCTCAGTACATACCTGTAAATACTAAGATATATTTACTCAATCATTAAATGTATTGGGCACCTGTTGTTCCCTGAGTGCTGTTATGGGTGCTTGAAACAGAGCAGCGCTCTTGCAGAGCTGACATTCTCATGGAATGGTAGGGGAGAAAGGCAACAGTTAGACAATGGTGTGGACTCGTGGTGAAAGTGATGGAGAAAATGAAGCAGGGTCAGGTGGATAAGGAGTGCTGGCTGGGAGCAGTGACTTCATATGACAGTCAGAGAAAACAGCTCCGAGAAGGTCATGCCAGAGCAGAGATCTGCACGAAGTAAAGGTGTGATCCCTGCAGGCAAGGAACAGCAAGCACAAAGGCCCTGAGGCAGGATTATGCCAGATGTTTTCCAGACAGAGATGATTTTATCCAGTCTCAGCTGGTCAAAACACATCTGGAGTATGGTGTGTAATTTGGGGTACTGCATAGTTTAAGAGATTGTCAAATGAGAGCAGTTCAAGGTAGTAAAGGGTCTGGAACCAGCTCATGTTAGGGTGGGTTAAAGAACAGAGTGACCTGGGCACACCTGGGTGACTGTCTTCAAATGGATGCAGAGCAGACACAAGGCAGAGGGCTGAGACTCTCCTGTGGGGACCATTCCTTCCCTCTGGGTGTACTGTACAGGGGAACAAGTTCTCCCAAAGTGGCATGATCTGCCTCACCCAGTAATGAGCTCCCTGTTATTGGAGGTGTTGAAGCAAATAGCGGACAATCCAGTGAGGATGTAAAAATGACTCTGCCATCCCAGGCTGGAAGTTGGAAGAGGAGACCTCTAAGGTGAATCGCTTTGAGGAGATTCAGGATTGTATTCTATCCCCTCTCTTTGCTGCCTGCTCACCCTCAGGACAAAGTACACATGCCCACGTGCACAGGAACACACACACACACACACACACACCAGAAGTAAAGCAACTCAAAGCACAGGAGAGGAGTGTGGGCAAAGGAACAGGATATGGCAAGGGGAGGGAGGAGGGGTAGGGATGAAGAAATCGCAGGAGGAAGGGAGAAGGGTCAGAGAAAACTGAGGAGGGGACGAGGGGAGAGGGAGAAACTGGAGGACGGAGAGAGAAGAAAACAAGCCAACAGGAAGAATGAAGAAGGAAAGAGACAGAGAGGAGACCACTGGCATTAAAAGTACAAAGAAAAGATGACAGAAGGCCAAGCAGTGGGGAGAGAGGGCAGAGGAAGGAGGGACAGAAGGGTCAGGCTGGATGGGAGAAGGGACAGGGCGGGATGTGGCTGTGAGTCTTCGAAGTCAGAGAGTTCACAGTGGCCCCGGGACAGGTCCCCAGAGCAGCAAACGGGTGATCTTGAATCACAGCTCATTTAGGGCTTCCTGTTTTCAGCTTGTCTTTGTGAGCCCTTGAAGGGGTTTCCAGCTAGTAAATAAAGCGGAGTGCCAAGACTCCCTGGGTCAGCAGCCATTCACCATCCCCCTGCCGCCCGTCCTCCATACCCTCTCATCCCACCTACCCTTTATGCCTGAGGACCAGGCCAGAGCCCCTCCAGCGCCCACCCCCCCTGGGTCCAGGCCACCTGCCCCCTTCTCCAGAGTCCCTGACCTCATCAAGTTCTCATGATGTAGGCTGTAAACCTCTGAGAGTGAAGAATCCAGGCTGAACGTTTACAGAAAATACCTTATAAAAGATAAGTTTCCCTGAGACACATTTTCCTTGCCTTTCCCAAACTCCGGTAGTTTTGCTTCCATTCCTCTGCCTTCTCTCGAGTTATGAGCTGATCTTTCTCCATCCTTCCTAAATTCGGCCCAGCAAACACATTTGGAGCATCTGCAGTGTGCCAGGCACTGCGGTCACAAATGGGAACAAGGCACATTGCCTGTCCTCAAGAAACCGGCAGTCTAATAGGAGATAGATACAGGAGGAGCTGGGTTTTATGGGGTCCAGACTTTATATAATTTGGGGGTCCTCTGTAAGGAAAAGAACATAACCCTGCTAGGAATGCTGGGCCAGGGCCTCTGCTGGAGTTTTGGAAGAGCCCTGGGTTACTCCCACTCCTGGAGGGGGCAGGATGAGCACCCCACCCCAAAACACCAGAAAAGGTTCACAAACTGAGGTTAGACTGACCACTAATTACCCCTACGTCTACACTTTCTTTGCTCTTTTTCTGTTCTGTGAATAAATGAATGCATGCATGCTGCGCTCAACAAATATTCACTTTGGGCTCCTATAAAAATTGGAGCAAAGTTCAGCTGTGTAACAAAGACCTAAGGTGGCTTCAACAAGCCAGGACTTTTGCTGTCACATAGCCGGCTTGTTAAAAGCAGCCCAGGACCAGTGTGAAGCCTGCTTGGTTTCAAGGACCCAGGATCATTCCATCCTGTGGATCACTCGTTCCTAGGGTATTGCTTTTCAGCCACAAGATCAAAGATGGTCCCCCACTCCAGCCAGCAGGAAGAGGAAAAGCCCTCCCCTTTAAGAACAGGCCTGGAAGTCCAGACCCCACATCTGCTCACATCAGCCTACTGGCTAAAACATGGTCACATGTCCACCCACAGACTTGGAGAGTTGACCACATCTACCTGTAAGAGAGTCTGGAACAGATCTTTAGCTGAGACTCCAGATGCTCAGATAAAACTTAAGCGTCCTATTTCTGAAGGAGAAAGGGACATCAAGTGGTCAGAGCCTTGTGGTTAGAAGACAGAACAAAGGGTACGTTTGCCATGAGTTCAACAAAGGAATAGCACACTGCCCACTGACACTAGGAGGAAGAAGTAGGAAAACTGATGGCTTGGAAAGGAATGGGAAATAGGGAACTTTTGCCTGGTCACCTTTATTTTCTCTACAAAGAGGGACTCAATCATCACTGAGAAGCTGGGACTCTCACAGAGCCAGGAGAGTGGAGATTTGCCAAACCGCTGTCACCATCTATTGGGTGGAACAGCAGGTGGGCACTCATCGATGCCCTGTGGATGGTTCAGAGAGCAGCCTGGCTTTTGGAGTCCTGAGTTTCATGCCCAGCTCTGTGCTTCACTGCTATGTGGCCTGGGACAAGGCAAGAAATCTCAGTTTCTGCATCTGTTGGTCATAGTACTGCCCACTTTGCCTGCCTCACCACCTGGTTGAGGTCCCACAGGAGAGCTGTGAAGATGCTTTGTGAGTTGTGAAGGTGGGGCAGAGATGGGTGGGCATCATCAGGGAGAGATGGAGTTGTCAGGGGGGCAGGAAAGGGCTGGGAGAGGTCAGAAGGGCAGGACAGCTGACCGCACAGGGGATCTGGGCTCTGCCGTCCTCTGGCCCAGCATCAGAACCCCCCTGCTGTCTAGTGGCAGTGACAGGAGGGGACAGCCGGCCCAGCTGTGCACAGCCAGTGGGAGTCAGCCTCTGCTCTGTCTTGAGATCACTACCGTGGAGCCTTGGCCCCATCCCCTGTACTTGGCCTCGGAAGCTCTCCTGAGACTTCTCTTTGACCCGAGGGCACCACCCCATATTCCTGGCCTCCGTGCAGTAAACAGTGTGGGTTTTTTCCCCAGACCTTTGGCCGAGCACAGCTGGCCTTGTCCAGTGCACGTGTGCATGCACACACACACATACAGCCTGCACACGCAAGCACCACGTATAACAGTACACATACAAGACACAACGCACATGCAAATAGAACACAAACCACACACACCACACACACATCTCCCACAAACTCCACACTCACACACATCCCACATGCACACACCCTACACACACACACCACACACATGCTTCTTTCTAACTGGTCTCTCTCTATGCCATGCCACACCCCTCTAGTCAAACTTCTCTACGACTGTTTGAGTGATTTTTCTAAAATACAAATTAGGCCACTTCCTTATGTAAATTCTTCTTCTTCTAGTGTCTTTCTAGAGCCTTCAGGCTAAAATTCTAACCCCTTACCAATGCTTTTGAGGCCCTCTATTGGTTCCCTGGCAACCCCTTCAGCTGTCCCTCACCCTCCTGTCCTGTTGGTCAGTCTGAACCACGTGCCTGGCCCCTCCCTGTGTCACTTCCCCTGCCTCGGCTTCCTCCAACCTCCATCCTCTCCAGTGAATGCCACCACTCCATAGTCCATCTGGAAAGTGTATTTATTCTTCCAAACCCTGTCTAGAGCTCACCTCTTCCGTAAAAGTCCCCTTGACTACCCAAGTGGAATGCTCCCTTCCTCTTCTAAAAATATGCAGTGGGGTGACTTGCTTCCAATATCTGTCTCCCCTGCTAGGCAGGCGACCTTCTCAAGATCACTATATTTGGAGCACTGGGTCCTGGCATTGGGGAGGTAGACCCTGGGTGGGTGGCACTCACCCCCTCATCCTCCCACACAGATCAAAGTAGAAAATCAGCATGACTACCAGGACATCACCAGCATGGTGGCTATGGCCAAAACCTATGCCACCACCGAGGCCTTCATCGACTCCAAGTATGACATTCGCATCCAGAAAATTGGATCCAACTACAAGGCTTACATGTGAGTGCCTGGGCAGGGGCTGGGAAGCTGGGAGGAAGGGTGGGAGGAACAGAGATTAGAGATGGGTGTCCAGCCCTATGTCTTCCACCCCAGGGCAGAGACCCCCATAGCACACCGCTCTTCTCCCTTTCTGAGTCCTTTAATGCCCCTCTTCTCTGGTCAGCACAGCTGAATGCTGGCCTTCCCTCATGGCTTATCCTAGCATAGAAATCTATCCAAACAAAGGCTATTTTCCCCAGAGGAAGAAAGGTGCTTGGCATGTTTGGGGGAACTTCAAATGTATAAGGCATGTGTGTCATAGGAAACAAAACTGAAGGAGAAACTTGAGGACAAATCAAGGAGGGCCTGGAATGCCTTGCTGTGGGTTTTAGATTTCCTTCTTTTCTCCTCTAAGCAGAGAAGTGGCATGATCTGACCTGTATTTACAAAAATATGGCTCTGGGGCCAGGGCTCCAAAGGGGTCTCTCTGGAAATAATAAGACCAGTTTGGAGATTACATCAGATTTCTCTGGGCTGCAAGCAACAGAAACCACATCTGACTAATCTGATGGGGCTTTTAAAAGGAAATTTATTAGGAACCATGAATGATCAGCAACTCTAAAAACAAACAAAACTACTAAACTATCAATTTCAGAGATAGTAGGATGCCAGGCAACCCCAGGAATCTGGGCAGCCAGAAGTCATAGATGATCTTCATGGCACCCCCATTGGGAAATAAACCTGTCTGAATCATTTTTAGTGCTTAACTCAAGAGGGTAATTCCATAGAAACCATGTTGATTAGTCCAACTTTGCTCACATGCTTATCGGTTAGAGAAAAGATGAGAAACCAGTATGGAGAGCCCCACCAAGATGACATGCAATATGAGCAGAGTCATCTTCAGTGGAGATGGAGGTGCTGTGACTGAGGAAAAAGGATTGGATGTTAGAAAATCGAGCACACATTCACCCCAGGGGTGGTCCGGGCAAGGGATGACTCAGACTCGAGCTGCAGTTACAAGGCAAGTGGAAGTCCTTGAATGGGAAGGAGGGCTCGGTCTTCGGAGAGGTCCTATCCGCTCCATGGCCTCTCTGTCTCCCACTTTGTTGTTGGTTCTGCTTGAAATGATGAGACCCCAGAGAACCACCTGGTGCCTGGCTGCCAAGCATTTACAGAGCACTGACCGTGTGCACAGCTCAGCATTTGAGGATGGCAACAGCTGGCCCTGGACAGCTGGAAATCTCTCTATGTGCTTCTGTGTGGTGGAGCTTGTGCTCTGGGTCAGGGTCAGCAAACCACAACCCACAAGCCAAATCCAGTTGCCACCTGTTTCTGTAAATAAAGTTGCATTGATCACAGCCATAGCATCCGTGTATGTATCATCTAGGGTCGCTTTTCTACTACCTGGATTGCACAGATAGACCAGGGTCTGCACACCTTTTCCATAAAGGGCCACATGGTGGTTTTAGGCTTTTCAGGCCATGCAGCTACCCCACCCTGCCATTTCCAGGGGGCACTGGGGAAGATTTCCAGGAAAGGGATGGAGCCCATTCTCAATAAATACTTCTGCCCTGCCTTACCAATCACTGTCTTCCACCCATGAGCCTGGCCAGACCTGTCGCTGCTCTCAGATGCCCCCAGGGTGACAAGACTGCCTCCTTCCCACCCCCTCTGAGTTGAGGAACATTCCAGTGCATTCCTGACACTGCCACCATCTGTCATGATATCATTTCCCTCCTCTCCTCACTGTTAGCGTTTCCACTTGACATTGACGACACCTTGTCCCAGTTTCTCTTCTTGGGGATTACCTCATTGCCAATCCTTTATGCTGAGCCTTTCTGCCCTGACAGCTCCAATTTGTCATTAGTTATGGCGTTTCCTGGACCCTGGGTTGGCCCACGTCCAAAGGAGGGGGTTCGTGTCAGACCTCAGGGTAGAGCGCCCTCTCCGCCCTGCCATTCAGCCTCCTCTGTGGCCCACTTCCTGACCTGCACTCGGGCCTGTGCGCTTGTTGCTACAGGGGCTGCACGGTTTCCGGGCCCTCTCAGCAGACAGAGCTAGGAAACAGATGCGTGTGTCTTCACCCATGTGTACGCACATATCCGTAATGATTTCTATATATATCCAGCTCTCTCTAAAGCTAGGTGGAGTTCATATTGATGTCTCGGGCTTTCATCTAGAACCTCATGGTGCATTCTGCCCCTCCCAGATTGCTCAGGTCTAACCTCCCAGTCCAACAGGGAAAAACCTGCCGCTCACCATCTGCCAGCCATGTACTTATTTGTTCAATTGCTGCACAGTTGCAGAAACATTAACCTGTAGCCCCTGGGGAGCAGCTTTACCATCTGCAGCACAGTGCCAACATACAGTTCCTTTCATATTTCATCATACAGCCTCCACTCACTGCCAAGGCTACTAGGTCAACCCCTTTCCACCCGCCCCTACCTTCCTCAACAAAGGGGTCGACATCATACCGACGTGACACAGGTATATTTCCATGTTACAGTCTACGCTCCGTCCTACATTCTACCAGCTGTGTTACATTTGGCCCGGCTGACTCTTTTCCCCAAGCCTGTGATTGCCTCTGCCATGGAGAGTCACCGTTAAGAGCGGGGAGTTTCTCAGATACGGTTTGGTGGCCTCCTCCAGTAAGTGGGAATGATGATCATGGTACAGTCCATCTCCTTAGGTTTTGTGGGACTGAAATGAGCCAGTGCTTATAAAGCCCTTAGACCCACGTCTCCGGCATAGAAAGCGCTCATCAAACCTCAGGGCTCACTGCCATTATCCTCCTGGAGGGGGAGGAGTCTGGCTTGTGCTCCTGCTGCCTCGAGCATTGGCACGCCTTCCCTTCTTGTCTCCACTTACTAAAAAATCATGGTGGCACCCATTGTACTAAGAGATCTATGGGAATAGTCCCTTTAAATCCACACAATCCTATAAGGTTGGTACAAGAATTATTGCCATTTTAACAATGAGAAAATAAAGATTCAGAGATGCTGTCCACGGTTATACAGCTGGTAAAGGCTGGAACCAAGATTCACACTCCTATCTGCCTGACTCAGGTCAGTTCTTACCTTTTACCACCATGCAGGTCGCACTATAACAAGCCCTACCCATCCTCCGAGGCACATTTCAGAGGCTGCCCCCTGGGGTCACAGTGAGTGACTCTGGGTTCTCCTTTGCTCTTCGTTCCTCATGTGAGCTGCTAACCTCTACTCTGGTTTTAGGCTAGTGCAGCCTTTCCGGTAGTGAGCAGCCTGAGGAGGTCATCTCTGCACGCTCCAACTCATCCAGTACTCCAGATACAGGCTGGCCAGGGGGCGTTGGGCAAACTGAGCCGAATTGAGTTGGGCTGAACTGAATGAAACTGAATTGACCAAAGCTTATCAATGTCCCTACACCCCTTAGTACTTCTAGCTCCTATCAACCACTGTCAATTATCAGCACCTGCTGTCCTCCGATAGATACATTTTGTTTTCTGTTTTAGAAGGGCATATTTTTGTAGTGATTCCCCTCTCTAGTCCACCTGCTAATCTTCACAACATGCTGAGTCCCAATATGCCCATGGAGAGAGTTTGTGTGGATTTCTCTCCAGTTCTACCCAGTTCCTGACCCAGTAAGTAGTTACTGGGCACCTACGCATGCCAGGTCCCACTGGACGCTGGGGGGACAGGAGATGAATCAAACATGCCCCCTGCCCTCAGGGAAGACAGGAAGGGAAGGAAGTCATTACAAGTGAGATGAGCATTCCTAAACACTGGTATAGGGTATAGCATCAGGGCGTCTGCTCTGGCTGGGGAAGGTGGACTGCCGCAAAGTCACATTTCAGGTGAAAACTTGCAGGAGGAATTAAGACTTAGGGAGGCGACAATGGAGACAAAGACTGGATCAGGCAAAGAAAAGACCCCATGTGGGAGCCTTGACATAGGAAAGAGCCGTGCACGTTAGAGCACCCGAAGGGAGGTCAGCTGCCGCTGGAACAGGAGAGGCAAAGGAAGAGAGGGGTGAGGAGTCCAGAGGCCTTCCCGTGCCTCACCATAGAACAGTAACTGCTTCTCTCCGTGGATCATTTTCCCTACATTGTGGGGCCCTTAAAAAATTCCAGCATCACTGGGGGCACTACTGCCCTAGTTCTTTAAAAATAAGAGGCCAAGTCTTAGGGGATTCCATCTGATGGTGAAGGCATTTTTTAAATTTGATTTTTGGATTTCAAAGGTGGCTTAGGAAAAGATACATAAGATCCAACAAATAAATAAGGCAGTCAGGACAAAGGGAAATAAACACAGGAAAATAAAGCTGAGGACAGGCTGTATACTTCAGAATACATGTCATAATGTGAGCCAGATATTTGCATTGGAACCTCCTGACAGCCAAAGTGAAGAAGGAGAGCAGAGCTGGCATCACTAACGCCCTCCATGTGTTGTTTGTTCTGATACAGGAGAACGTCCATCTCTGGAAACTGGAAGGCCAACACAGGCTCGGCCATGCTGGAGCAGGTGGCCATGACAGAGAGGTAAGAGACAAAGACGGTCTTCAGGGAGAAGCACCAGCCACAGCGGGAGGTGGCCGAGGGGTGCAATGGGGAGCCTGTAAGGATGCCGCCTCACCCTCCCGCCAGTGCCTCATAACCCACAGAGCACTTTCCGAGGCACCACAACCTGCAGGGCAGATATTTTAATAACCCCATTTTACAGGTGGGAGAAGAAAGTTCAGAGAAGGAAAGTGACTTGTCCAGGGTCACAGAGCTGACCGATGACAGCACTGAGAGTAGAACCCTGATGTCTTGACCCTTGAAGTCTGGGGTCTCTCCAGCTCTGCCCAGCTGCTGCAGGGAGACAGCAGGGAGTCCTCTCCAGGCCCTGCTGTGCTCTGAGAGCCGCAGGGAAGCATCTTTGTTAAGCGCCAGGGCTACCGATGTCCACTCCTCTCTCAGACTTATTTCCATCTCAATGTGAGGAGGGAGAGGTGGATGTCCCATGAGTCATGAATGTGGCAGAGGTGCGCTCTGGCTGCCAGCCCTTGGGTCCCTCTCCTGTAAACACTCCTGTGAGCTACATTCACCTGAAGAGGGGCCGGTCAGCTGCTCTCAGGGGCAGCACACACACACTCTTCCTGCATGCCTGGTGCCCTCTTCATGCAAGCATGCAGTGACAGTGGATAGAGTGTGGGCTTTGGGGCCAGAGAGACCAGGATGAAAAGATCCATTCCTTCCCTTTAAGAATTCTGTGTCTGTTGCAAGTGTCAGAACACAAATCAAATTAGTTTGAGACGAAGGGGGAATTTATTGGCTTGTGGCAATGAAAACTGCAGAGGTAAGATTTCAGGACTCATTCTACGCACCTCAGTTCCGCTTTCTTCTCTGCTGGCTCCATTTCAGCCAGCTCACTCATATGGTGTCAAGTCCAAGAGAAAGAAAACTTCTCTTTCCCAACCATTTGAACCAAAGCCTGGAATTGGGTCTTATTCACCAACTGGCCTAGTTTAGGTCACATGACCATGCCTGAACCAATCCCTACGTCCCAGAAGGCTGCAAGTCTATGATTGGATAGCTCTGTATCATGTCTCCGCCCCTGGAGGTTGGAGTGGGACCCCCCCCCCAACATAGCAATAATGACTGAGGGAGACTTGGGGAGGGGGGTATGACACAAAGAAATAGCAAGCACGCTTTGATAGGAGGGACCATAAACCTGCCGGCTAAAGCTACAGAGGTCCACTCCCAGCTCCCCAGCTAACGAAGGAGACACTGTGGGATGTTAGGGGAAAGTGAGCATAGGGTGCCTGGAGAGGGAGCGCAGGGAAGGGGCGGCCAATGCAGACTGGAGAGCAGGAGGTCCGGGAAGACTTCCTGAAGGAGGTGGTGCCAGAATCATGTTGTAAAGGATGAACAGGAGTTGGGAAGAATTCCTTTACTTCTTTGCCGGCTGAGCACCACCTGGGAGCCAATTCTTGAGCCAGGCCCTGGTGAAATGGTGGCAAACAGGACAGACGTGGTGCCCGCCCTCACGGAACGTCCAGCTAAAGGGCTCTAGGCTGAGGAGGTGGCGTGACAGGAAATGAGTGGTCCTGCCCTCCCCAACCTCTTACCTGGACTACGTCAACTAACCTTCCTGAACCTCTTCAACTCTCTTAAGCTCTTTACCTCTTACACGTCAGAGTGCTAAATGAGAGAGGTGTATTCAGCCCCTAACCCAGTTGTGGCCCATGGCACAGAGGGCCATTGTGAATGTTGGCTTCCCTCCCTTCCCGTCAACCGCAGGTGGCAGCTGCACCTCATTCTGGGAACCCACCCATGCTAACTAGTCTCATTCCTTTGCTCCCCTGAAACATCCAGTCCGGGGCAGTCCCCTCGTTCCCCCAGTGGGCATTCATGGGACACTCATGGCCCTTTTCTCCCACGGCCCTTCCAGGATGTGAGCCCAGCCCTCCCCAGCGCCTCATGAGCTGCTCACGGATGTCCCCAGCGGGCCGCCATGCCCCCGGCCCTGCTCAGTTCCAGGCCACTTGAGCCATCCCTGCAAGAGCCTACTATGCGAGTGGGTCCGCCGAGGCCTGGAACTCACATTCCCTCGGCAAAGTCATGGGCAGGGCCCCAGGCCTGGGACAGAGCTCCCAGGTCCAGTCTCCACAGGGGAAAATCCCTGTGGTCCCATAAACGGGCCCTGGTCCCTCCTCCTGCTGGCTCACCTGCCTGGAAGATAGCCTGACTCCTGGGCAAACCGACGGTGGGGGGGCTCGGTCAGCGCCAGTCCGCCTGGCTGGAGGGGGACATGGACTCTGTGCTCCTCCCAGGAAGTCCCTTCCTGGGGCGGAGGGCAGGGAGGGAAGGGCCTGTGCCCCACGACAGACAACCTGTAGGTGACCGGGAAGTTCATCATTTAAAGGCAGCCCCTAGAAATCAGCTGCCTGTGGGCCTACGTCCCAATTTCTGTCTTCCATCAAGAAGAACCTGATTTATGAGTGGATCTCAGAGCACCGGCCTCCCTTCGCTGGAGGTGCCCCGTCAGTCAGCCATTGGTGCCAAACACAGGGACCCTGATCAGAGAGCCCAGGGGGTTCTTAGAGCTCCAAGGACAAAGATTGCCCCAAATATGGCCGCACAGAAGAATCACATGGGTGGCTTTAAAAACTTAGATAAATTGTTCTAACATACGGCAGGCCCCCTAAGATCTGGCTATCTATTTGTGTGTTCATTTGCTTAACTCTCCTGGTGCTTATGATTCACAGCCAGAATCAGACCAAAGCCTTCCCATTTTCCAGATGAGGAAACTGAGGCTGCAAGAGGGAGCGGCTCACCCACAGTTACTGAGGAGATTGGCAGCCGGCTCAGGTCACTGGTCTCCTGTGCTGAGGTCTCCCTCACGGGCTGTGATGCATTCAGACTGAGCTGAAGGGTGACTCACTTGGACTGTGGAGTCAGACAGTATCTGGGTCTGGAAGCCAGCACAGTCACTTGTTAACATCTCAGAGCCTCAGTCTCTTTATGGGTAAAATGGGTCCAACCTTCCTAGCAGAGCTGTTGTAGAGGTCAGAAAGAATGAGAACCTCCAGGAATGCCTGGCACATGGTAGGAGCATAACAGGCATGAGTTTTCACCATTCCCTTTGTTTCAATGATCTCATTGAAACTCCTAGCTGCAGCTGAATGAAAGAACTGAACGAGGAACCCAGCGATCTGGGTAATCCGGACTCTGTAACTGTCTTGCTGTGTGACCTAGCCAAGCTACTCTCCCTCTCTGGGCTTCCGTGGGCATTGGTGGATACGATGAGAGAGTTGGTTCTAAGAGCACTTCAGCCATGATGTCTCCTCATTCCAGGCCTTATGGCTCAGAGACTCAAATGGATCTCAGAGCAGACATGCCCGTGTGACCCCGGAGAGTCGGGAGAGAAGCAAGAACATTGATACAAAGTCCCCTGTGACTCCCAAATCCAGCCACCACAAGGGAAACTGAGTGCAAGGCCGGGAAGACGTCTCCAGATACAGCGAGCTCCTTGTCGCAGGGTCAAAGTCCAGCGCTGAGCTCTCTCTCTCTCTCTCCCCACAAAGCAAACTGGCCTTGCAGCCCTCAAGTGGCTGGAAAGGGAGCAAAAGCAGTGGCTCTGGAGGGCCAGGACCCCGGCCCTGCAGGGGCAGCTCACCAGGCTCCCCTGCCTGCCCCCCCCAGGCTCAGGGGAGAATGGGCCCTTTGTGCCCCACACGCCCTTGTTGAGCTTGGAGGCTGGGGCTGGGAGGGCGGCCTGGAGCCCTTCAAGCAACTTTCCCAAGGGAAAAGGATGCAGGGGTGTCCCAGATGGCTCCAGACCGGGGCAGGGCCAGCTCCCCACTACTGTGAAGCCAGCAAGGCCCTCGGGGTGGGGGTGGGGAAGGGGGCCAGGTCTGAGATCCCTCCCAACTCATCCCTGCGCCCCAGGCCCTTGCTCCCTCTGTTCTCTCTCCCTCTCCCTGCCTCCTCTCTCTCACTGCCCAGCATGTCTCTGTCTTTTATTTTTTACACATTCTGTCTCTCCTTCTGCCTCTCTTTCTATGTGTCTCTGTCTCTGGCTGCTTCTCTGTCTCTTATTATTTCTTACCGTCTCTCTCCATCTCTGATAGGATGCCTGTGCTTCACAGTCTGCCCCATGGCCGGTTTTTCTGTTTGTTTCTCTGTATCTCCAGCAGTGTCTCTGCCTCCCTCCCTCTGGTGCCCCTGTCCTGCTATCTCCAGCGATACTCACTGTCTGTCTGTCTGTCCATCCCCACAGGTACAGGCTGTGGGTGGACAGCTGTTCAGAAATGTTTGGCGGCCTGGACATCTGTGCCGTCAAGGCTGTCCACAGCAAGGATGGCAGAGATTACATCATTGAGGTGAGGGACGAAGCGGGAGTTCCTCCTGGCCTGCTCCTCCCCCAGGCAGGCATGCCAGGGGCTGTGGTCTTCAGCCTGGCCAGCGGAGGCCTAGCCCACAGCCTGGGCACATGCAGCCCAGGCCTTGGCCAGCGGCTCCCAGAGGCTTTTCACCCACAGCCTGCATTCACCACCCCACCGCTGCCCCCAGCTGCAGCTAAAGCCTTCATGACCTGGGCCTCGGGAGTTCCTGGCATGAGGTTTGACAGCTTTCCCCAACCCAGAGCCCTAAAGGTAGGCGAAGAGCATCAGGCCAAACGTCAACAAGACTCTGTTCCGCTGGGCCTCTTAAACTTCCTTGGTGTCCCCATGTGTAAGGAGCGCACGCTTCCCTGGTCACCATGCAGAGATCCCTGCATCTGCTCTCAACAAACATGTACATGGAGGCTTGCATGGACTAGGCATGCATGCAGCCCTGTGGACACAGCCGTGAACAAGACAGACATGGGTGTGCAGGCCGGAGGGGAAGACGGAGGATAAGCCAGTCATGGCAGGGCACTGAAGATTGGGAAAGGGGATACAGCTGTGGGGTGTGGCTGGCAGGCGTGATGTAGGGAAATGTAAGAGAGGCTGGAGAGAGGTGGTGGCCAGCCCTAGAACCTCCCACACCCTCCTGCGTCTGTGCCTCCCCCAGGCCCACACGTCCTGCCATCCTCCAGAACTGTCACCTGCTTGTCTCTGCAGTCCCACACCCTCCTTTCCCCCACCCACTAGCTTCCTCTCCATGCTTCTCCCAACCCCACAACCCCTTGCCCCTCCACGATGCCTGGGTGTCCCCAGGTCCCACAATCCTGCTGTCTGCCCCGCTCCGCCCCGCACAGCTCTGCCTTCCCCTGAAAATACCACCGGGCTCCAGAGTGCTTCCCTCCCCACCTTCACAGCTTGGACGCACCCTCCCCAGCCTCCCGGCACTGCCCTTCCCCAACCTTCTCCTCACACCACAGCAGGGGGGCAGTGCTGACGCAAGGCCAGGGCACGTGAGGAAACCCTGATGCGGCCCCCTCCCCAGGGTGTGGGCGGCTAATGAGAAGCACATGGCTGCGGTGACCGCAAGAGCCAGCCAGTCCCCTGGTGCCGCATGTCTGCACCCCTCCCAGGACCACAGTGCGGCAGGACCAGGTGATCCGGTGGCGGGGGAGCCGTGCTCTTCTCCACCAGCCCCACCAGCCATGCCAGGAAGCCAGCCACATCGCACCCAGGGAGCAGCCGCTCCCGGAGGTGAAGGGGAGCACGTCAGGATGGACACAGTCCCTCTACCCTCCCAGGGAAGGCCAGGAAGCTCCCACAAAGGAGTTGTTTCTATATTCGTGGATTCAGTCCTGCTCCAGAAAACAGCTCTCCCCTCCAGTCCAGGAATCGTGTTCCCTCTGGCTGCCGTAACAGCATTCCCCCACGGGCCCCTTCTCAGAAGAGCAGAACTACGGGTCCGCGCACTTGCATCTGAGCCAAACCAGGCAGCTCCCCGGAGGAACAAGCCCCCACTTTCCTGAGGATGCCCGGAGCTGCAGACCAGGAGCGGCCCTGCCCCTTCTGGCCCTCCTGCCTCTGCCTCTCCTTGCTCAGACTGCAGACACGAGCTCAGCTTTAGGACACAAGCAGTCATTCATTCCTTCACTGTTGAGCCCCTACACTGGGCACAGGTCCCGAGCCAGGTGATGGGGACACAGCAGTGAGCATGGCAGCAGGGACCTTGCCTCCTGAGCTTCCACCCAGAGAGGTAACTGGCAATCAACAGATGCTCTCCTGGGTTT
Organism: Smutsia gigantea; assembly: GCA_032199065.1. NCBI lineage: Eukaryota > Metazoa > Chordata > Mammalia > Pholidota > Manidae > Smutsia > Smutsia gigantea. The sequence goes on along the minus strand of JAVSCE010013217.1, from coordinate 42,767 downwards.
CCCTCTCCTCCCAACTGTGAGTTAGCCCTTCCCCTGTGTTAGCATGGTCTCTGCCCCCCAAAAGCTCCTGTCTTTCTGACTTTCCACACCTTTCCCTCTTAGGAAACACAAATCTGTTCCCGTGGGCCCAGGCTTCCTGCCTCCAGACATTCAGTGGGTCAGGGATGAAAGACCTTTCACATTTTTTTTTTAAAGCCCAATTAGTGGGTTTGGACTTTAAAAAACAAGAAAATAACTTCTCAAAAATGTTCCAGAAAAAAAAAAGAAAGAAAGATGGCTTTTCAGATTGTTTTTTTTTTTTCTCTCAGAAACATTGTGGAATTGTTTCTCTTGCTTTTGGGTTTACAGCAGGGTCAAGGGAGATAGGGAGCTTGCTACCAGGAAGATAAAAGGCATTTTTTTCCTAGTTAGGAAAAAAAAGCAGACGCGATCTAGAAATAGTGTTTTTTTTTTCAGCCACCTCTGTGGTGAGAACAGAAAATTTGTGTGACATGTTTTGTGAAGATCCTTACAGCAGAATACTCAGGGGGAAACCCTTGAACTTGTCCTCCATGACCTGTCCAGGGGATGACATTGCTCACTGGAAAACATGTTTCCCTGGGGAGACCAGAGTGTCCACTTCCTTCAGCTCTGTCCTTCATGGGGATTCCAGAATGCTCTGACCTCAGGTTCCTTGTGGTGGCCGTTTTCCACTGCAGGGAACGTAGGAAACAGAAACCAGAGCAGAATGGGGTGGGCAGGGGCAGAAAGGACAGGCTGTGTGCATTTCATTTAGACAGACTCCACATTCATTACTCAGCTCAGCCCACATTGACATACAGACTGTCCACATGCCAGGCACTGGGATCCAGGATGCCAAGGCTCCAGGCCCAAGCCACGAGGAGCTCGATTTGAGGACAGTTTTCAGGACCAGTGCTAGAATCAGCATTCCCATCCTTGAGTCTGCTTTTCAGCTTCCCAACCACGGCAGGACCCCTAAAAGTCCCAGCCAGCAGGGTCTTCACAGCTGCCCAAACCCCTCAGTTTACGCTTGAGGAACACAGTGGGCCCACAGAGGGAAAGTGATCTGCCTGTGGTCCCACAGCAAGTCCGCAGCACACCCCGGTTTCCTGTTTCCAGAGTGGACCACAGAGAGCTGCTCCAGTGCTTGTGGAGAAAGGAAAGGCCCATGGCTTGCTAGCTACACCCTTGAACTTGCTTACTTCTGTGACCCTCAGCTTCCTTATAATTATGATGGGGATGGTAATAGTACCTGTCTGAAAGAGCTCTTCCGAGCTTTGTGGAGTCACCCACACCCGTGCTTATAATAGTGCCTGGGACAGACAGAATACTCAGTTATAAACATGGCACTTCATAGTGCCTGACCATTATGAGCCCGACTTACACAAGGACATCCCATCCCTCCACGCAGTAGCTGTGAGGGCAGAACTACCTGCCAGGACTCAGGGCCCATCCCTGCCCGCGGAGGCCCACAGTCTGGCCAGGGAGACACAGTAAACAGGAGGTGACAGCACTGAGGCGTAAGCTCTCTGGTGGACAACTAGTGAGGATGGGAATACAGGTGAGTGGTGACCCGTCAGAGCCTGCTCAGGCAGAGGGCTTCCCAGAGGAAGGATGAGGAGGTAGGTAAACAGTGAGCAGAGGAAATGGCCTGCACACGGAGAGAGAACCTTGGAAAGAGGGAAACAAGCCTGTGAGCTTGCTGGGGGTGGGGCAGGGTGAAGAGGCTGGATTCCTGTAGTGAAGGGGAGAGAGGGCGCGCCCAGGCCTCACGGCCCCTCACAGCCTTCTCCAGCTGCCCCATGCCTGGGAAATCACCTGGACCGCTGGCCTATCTGACTTTGCGCAATCCCTTCCCATCTCTGGGCTCCATCTGCAAAAAAGAGCAGGATGGGCAAATCTCTCTCAGGCCCTCTGCCAGTGTCAGTAAGCACTTTGCCCCTCTGAGCAGCAGGCCTCTCACTGCCGGGGAATGTGTTTCGCTCCAGGCGTTATGTCCTGCAGAGCCCTGGGGAACAGGCCCTTCCTCTTCCCTCTTCTCTCTGAACCCTGGGTCAACTCCAGTCCATGTCTTTTTTCAATTTTGTCATAATCGAGCCCCCACCTTCACTGCTTCCGGCTTTGTGGAAAGCCTTGCCCCTAGACCAAAGTTCAGGAGGTCAGCCCCAACCCTGGGCAGGAGCCAGGTGGGAAAGGAGGGGGTGGAGACCAGCTCCCCAAAGAAAAGAGCAGAAAAGGTCAGCAAAGGCTCCCTGGCCCTCAGTTGCGTTTCTGTACTCCAGCAAATGTAGGCTGAATGTCACTGAATCCAGGGAGTTGAACTGCGTCTCCACCAGGGACTGTTCCCAGCTGGAGGCGCTGGACTGGGGGTTTGCATGGACAGCATTGCCACCTAGTGGTCACTTCTGTCCTAAACCCTGAGCCCGCCCTCCTGGGTTTCCCCGCCCAGATGCCAGGCCACCCTAAAGGGGAGTCCCTCAGGCCTCCCCACTTCTTTCCTGCAGGTGATGGACAGCTCGATGCCCCTCATTGGAGAGCACGTGGAAGAGGACAAACAGCTGATGGCCGACCTCGTTGTCTTCAGAATGAGCCAACTCCTGATGCCAGCGGGGACAGTGCCCTCACCCCTGAGGCCTTGGGTAAGGTCCTCAGGAGCGAAGGGGACTTTGTAGCCATGAGAAATGCCGGGTGGTCTGGGCTTGGGCAGACCAAAGGAGATGCCCCAGGAAGGAACCACCTTGGGGAGAAAGGAATGGGGTATGGACGGACGCTGGGCATGGGGGAGACCATGTACCCCTGCTCTTAATGGGGGAGGCTGGGAGGCTGAGGGGTCCTTCCTCCTTCCACCGTCCTGGAAAGAAAATGTCTCGACTGCGTTTTGGGCATCTGTGGGCAGAAATTATTAACATAAGAAGCCAGTTGTCCCCTCCATGCCTTCCATTCTGGCCTGAGCAGGGAGCAGGGTCTGTGTGTGTGTGTGTGTGTGTGTGACTGTGTGTGCATGCATGCGCATGTGTACACACACGCCCTCTCTGTGCTTCCAGGGCACCAGTCAATGGAGGCGATTGTGTCCTCCCTTTCCCGTCCCCCCACCTCAACAAGCTCCCACATAGTTCCTCCCTTCCACAGTCCTCACCACAGATTACCAGAATATTCTCCAAAGAATTTGTTAGCTCCCTGGCTTTCTGGAAAAGCAAGTCTCAAAACCTGCTCCCCACTCTCCCCATAAGAAGGAGTCTATGATAACAGACCTCAGAAAGATGGGTATACTTGAGGGGACCACTGGCTGGAAAGGGGCATGGGGCAGCCCTCTCCATTGGAATGATCTGTCCTGATCTGAGTCGTGATTGCACAGATGTGTAAATGTGTAAAAATTCATTATGCTGTGAATTATGCACTTTACAAAAGTTTTACCTCAATAATAAAAAGATCTTTATAAATCCTGCCCTCCCACCCAGGCAGCAAATGGCTGTGGTGATCACAGCAGGGTTCTTTTCTCTCCTGCGCCAGGCTCCACAGATGAAACCAGCGAAGTCCCCGGGGCCCGCCCAGCTGGGGCCTCCACCTGGACAGCTGCAGCCACGCCCACCCACACAAGGTAGCCGCCCCCCCAAGCCCGCCACAAGTTACCGAGAGAAACATCCAGTGGGGATGCTGAAAGGTACTGAGGGATCCAGGTGTGATTTCCAAAAGGCTGTCTGGGAAGATCCTTCTTAATACCGTATCCTCGGAATACATGCCCTTGCAGAATGTATTCTACCTGCAGAATGCATGAGGCTGTGAGATGTCAACTCCATAAGGGCTGGAAAGGAGGAAGGGAAGACAGGGAGTTGACTGAGTACCTAGCATGTGCCAGGCACTGTGCTAGGAACCTTCCCATCTATGTTCTCATGTTCAGTTCCCAGCTGCTTTGCCGCCCAGCAGTATTTCCATTTTATGGAGGTGGACGCTGAGGCTTTGCCCAAGAAAGCACAAGAGAATGGCGGGTCTGGCCTTTCAGGTCGTCTAGAAAGTGTCTGTTTCCTAGCCTTCAGTGGTACCTAATTATAGATTAATGAGCCAACCAGCTACAGTGAGAGAGAGAGAAATGGAACATTACCCTTGTTGATTGAAATTCTTCCTCAAAAAGTATTCCAGCATTACTGCGTCGATGCCACCATTTATTAGAAAATGGATAAACTTCGGCGGATGAGATGTAAAGAAATGGTGGGAATGACCACCTTCCTCACGGCCTGGCGGCTGCTCAGGTCTCTCACACACAGGCCTGGGGAGAACATCCCCGGCCACCTCTCTTGCCTTCCAGGCACATGCACTGCTCCGGGGCCCACTTGGAGCTTCAGAACAGCTTTGCATCAGGAAGCCAGGCCAGGCAGTGCCACAGTAACTTTTTAAACATCTGCTTAAAAACCCGTCAGAAATAAAGCATTGCTCATGTGTTGTGGGCTTCCCAGTGGCTTTTAGTGAGGTAAAAGAGTCACTGTTTGGGGGAAATCGGCCTTTGGCACTGCTCGGCTCCCTCTCCCACTGGTCTTAGATAAATGCCCCATTCACCTTTCTTGTCTGTGCTTCTTTTCTTGGAAAAGCAGAAAGCATTTAAGAAAAGGGAAATTGCCCAATTTATACTGGGATTCTTCCTCAGGCAGATAAACACGTTTGAATCTGCCTCCGTGTCCTGGTACCTTTGCAGTCTTACACACGTTATGTCACTTTTCTGAGCCTCAGTTTCTCCACTGATAAAGGAGGAGGTAACAGCTGCCCTGTTCACTTATGGGGAGCTGGCCATGACGTAATGCAGGTAAAGGTGTCTGGCACCAAGCTGGTGCTTAGTAGATAATGGCTCTTACTACCAACAGTTTACTACTCATAACTATAATCACTTTTACTATTATAAGCTTGCCATTAATAACTTGTATCTTACAATTACATGTTCTTAATGAGTATCATTTATTAATAATTATTGTAACTAATACCCTTCTACCCTTCTGCCATAATTCTTTGGTTATAAATGTTCAAAAACTACTTATTCATCACCCTGCCACACTCCTGGCTGTGCCTCCGCCCTACCCTCTTCTTTCCCACTCTGCCCTAGGACTTACTTTTTAAAACACATTTGAACAGAGCACTTCTAAAACAGAGAGCTACTGTATTCTGCTTTCCTCTCTGGCTCAGAGTAGAGACCTGCTTGATAAAGAGATATTATTTTAAGGGACATGAGGCTAAACACACTTTTAGTGAGTTGAAAAACAATCAATTTAAAACCAATTAAGATAATTAAAGAAAATGCTCATTGAATTAACATTCAGATTAAAAATAACAAGGCTAATCAAAACACACTGCTTTCATTGAGTTCACAAAATAACAAGATCACATTAACTTGTTTTTGAACTCACTGTTCATTTTCAACTGAGTAAAAGTGAAGTCCTCCTTTTAATGAGCCTCATCATTTTTAGCACCAATCCTGTACTGAGGCAGATACTTTCTACATATAAGTTAATGTTTTTGGTACATGCTCAAATAAAAAATACTATGTGATTTGGTTTACCAAGAAGCCGAAAGAAATAACTAGTGTATCTAGATGAATCCTAGGTGTGTAATAAGGACTCAACATATAGTTATGAACGAATGAGTATCCAGATTTTCCAAGATATTATTGGCCTGGGGAGGGGGCACTTAAGATAAAAGTAGGAAATATGTTTTCTTTGACCTGCAGTGGGTTTAAAAAACAAAAAATGAGCCAACATTTAAAAATCAGGAGCTTTTCCATAAAAATCTAGATTTCCAGCTTCTTTTGAGAGAGCAGGAGCTCTAGAAGCAGTGGGCCTGCTCTCCTACGTGGCAAGTATCTGCTGACATGTAGTAACAGCTGCTCCCTGGGACGGGTCAAGGGCTCCTCCATTTGCCTCAAGCCCTACTCCTGCCTGTTGTCCCTTTCACAGTGATACGGTGTCAGTTGCTGTTTTCTTTATGCTTGCACCTCTTTAGAGAGAAATTGGCCTCTGAATTACATTTTTATCTCAAATAGGAAACATTTTAAAACCATGTGATTTTTCTGACATGCACCTGCTTTATTTATTTATGCACCTGCTTGGCTCTCTAGGTGTTTGAGTTTGAGATCAATGGGCCCTCCAGTCTACTGGGACACAGTCATGAAAGAGGTCGAGAATGAATCAAAGCCATGTACAATCAATTGCTATTTTGGTGCTGCAGTTCAACCCAACTTAGAAAGTGCTGCACAAGCTCCCAGAAATGTTCAAACTGGGCGGGATGTTTGATGGCTAGTCCAGTGACCTCAGTTTACAAACGACAGCCCAGAAGCCAGAGAGAAGTGACTTACCCACGGTTGCAGGGCAAGTTAATGACAAGGCCTGAGTCGAGACCTGGGACTCCTGGTGCCAGTGTGGTGTCAGAGCCACCAGACGTGCAGGTTGTGTGCCCTTGGCAAAAGTGCCCAGCTGCGATGGCGTCTGAGCAGGGGGTCAGCTGAAATCTAGCGCTAGCTCCCCCTGCATCTGGCTCAGAGCTGCCCCCACTGGAGGAAAGCACCTTTTCTTAATCTGAACAAAGATATAAGGATTCTGGGCAGCCCTGTGGGGTATAGTTTAAAAAAAAAAGGAAGAAAGAAATAAAGAAAAAAGAAAACAGTGCTTTTGAGTCAGAGATCTAGGTTCAAATCTTGGCTCTTTATAAGTGACACCTTGAGCAAGTCACAGTATGTATGGGACCCAGTTTCTTTGTAAAATTGGGAATAATAGTGCTGAATCCACAGAGCTATTGTGGGGGCACCCAGCCCAAGGCCAGGGATATAGCAGGTGCTTGGAGAGACTTGAGAGCTCAAGGGAGTGGAAGCCACACTATGAAGGAGCTCAGAGACGGGCCCTGGCCCCTTTTACTCTCAGTCTCCCAACCTATGGAAAGTGGTGTTGGCAAAGCCTGGTGAGAGTAACTGGGGCACCCACTCAGCCAGGAGCAGGCATGCCCTGGGAGCAGGGACCAGCAGGCAGAGCCGGTCTGCTTTGGCAGAACATGATCACATCGGAGCCCTGACCCTCAGGATTCAAGGGTGAGGAGAGGGCACCTTGCTTGGGGCCTTGGAATTCCACTCAAAGTCATTTCTGGGTAGTTAACGTGTCCCCAAGCTTATGATGCTCCTTGGCTCAAAGGTGACGCCTCTGTGCTCTGTGTGAGACAGGGAGAAGCTAGGCTCCTCGGGGGACTCTGTGGCTAGTCCTTCAAGCCTTGAAACCTTTATAAGGCTCAGTTTCCACCTCTGTATGATGGAAACAATGGTATCTTCCCTACCACCCTTTCTCTAGAGCAAATGATACATTGCTTTTGAAAGTCTTAGAAAACTTCAGAGAGCTATTGTAAAGTAAGGGATAGTCATTGTCTCAGAAGTAACACGCTTTCAGTGTGGAAAACATGAGTGAGCGAAAGGACAAGAATTAAAATCCTTTTTGGAATCTTTGCTCAGTGCCTCGTGACTACAAGCATGGTAAATGGAAGCCTGTCACAGGGGAGCTCGTTAGAAATGCAGAATGACAGACCCATCAGTCCTAGCCAGCTCGGGCCGCCATGACAAAATGCCACAGACTAAGTAAGAGGCTTCAACCACACACATTTATTTTCTCACAGTTCTGGAAGCTGAAAGTCCGAGATCAAGGTGCCAGCGAGGTTGAAACTTCTCTCCATGGCTTGCAGAGAGAACCTTCTCTCTGTCTTCGTGTGGCCTTGCCCCGTGTGGGCACGGCCCTGGAGTCTCTCTCTCTCCAAATACACACTGTGGGTTTGGACTTCAAAACATGAGCTGGAGGCGGGTGCAGGGTGTGAGGGGGTGGGGGTGCACAGTTCACCTCATGGCACCACCATGGACCTCACTGTATCAGAATCTTTATTTTGATAAGATCCACCAGTGATTCATATGCACATTAAAGTTTGAGATGCACTGGTTTTAGCGTAACCTTCTAGTTTTTTTTACATAGCTTTATATTTGTATCAGAGTGGAATAAAAGTGTATGTAATGGTTTATAAAGTTTTATTTAGCAGAATATACTTAGCATATATTAACAATACCCCATGTTCCATATTATTCTGACACATCATACATGATGACCACAGCATATTCGTTCATATAGATGCATCTTAATGTCGCTGATCAGTTTCCCTATGGTTAGGCATTCATACTGTTTTCAGTTTTTCACTGTTATAAAAAAACACCGTAATGAGCATCCTTGAAGCAACATCTGTGCACAGCCATATTTAGCCTGAGAAAAATCTGAATGTAATAATTGTTTTGCCCTATAGGGGGACCTCGCCAAGCTCAGTCTCCTCAGCCCTCAAGATCTGGAAGCCCCTCCCAACAGAGGCTCTCCCCACAAGGCCAGCAGCCCCTGAGCCCCCCATCTCCACAGCTGTCCCGGGCATCCAGTGGCAGTTCTCCAAACCAGGCCTGCAAGCCAGGCTCCCCCCTCACCTCACAGCCCCGGCCCCCCGCTCAAGGCCGCAGCACCTCCCAGCAGGGTGAAGAGTCCAAGAAGCCCGCACCGCCCCACCCCCATCTCAAGTAAGTGCTTTGGTTTGGGAAGGAAGAGGGTGGACTGGGGTGTGGGAGAGCTGAGCTGCCTCAGGGTCAGGCACTCAGGGACAAAAGCCCACAGAGGCCTCGCACAGACTTAAATGGGTAGGAGGAGGCCTAAGGGATGGGACTCAGGTGGCAGGCAGAGCGTACAGATCTGGCCCCACCATGATCCTCCACACATAGATGCATCTGTTATCTCTTGCCGCATAACAAACCGCCCTGAAACTTAGTGGCTTAAGAAAACAGCTATTTCCTTTGTTCAACGATTTTGGCTCAGGTAGGTGGTTCCTCTGCTGGTCTCCTCTGAAAAGTTGGCAGATAAATATAGGAAGCCCAGTTACATTTGCATTTCAGATAAATAATGAAAACCGGGAGTGTAAGTATAACCTCAAATACTGCATGGGATATGCTTACACTAAAAATATGTAGGTTTTTCATCTGAAATTCAGATTTAACTGGGTGTCCTATATTTTTATTTACTAAATCTAGCAACCCTACCCTCCTGGGACCATTCACATGGCTGCAGTCATCTGGCAGCTTCTGGGGCTGGAATGTCTAAGAGGGCTTCACACACACACACACACACACACACACACACACACACACACACACACTCCCCTGGTTGGTGTCAGCTGTCAGCTAGACTTCTCTCTCTACATGGGCCCCATTCTAATTTCATTGCTAGGGTCTATCATCTACTTTGTGCCAAGCATTTTACATAGTGGGTCCTTTTCTTAATTTTCACAAGCTTAAGAGTTAATAACTATTATTATCCCCATTTTACAGATGAGTAAACAGTTTTAGAGAAAGAGATCAATAATTTGCCAGTTTCCACCATTAAGTAAAAGAGCTAGGATCAAACACAAGACTTCTACTCCATAGATCATGCTACTCTGTAATTTTTTTAATTAATATATTCACATGGTTCAAAGATCTAAAAGATGTCAATGATATCAAAAGTATGTATTGAAAAACTTCACTCCCACCTCATTCCCAGCCAATGCTTTCTTGCCTCCTGCTCCCCAGAGGTGACCAATTTTATGAGTTCCTTATGTGTCCCTCTAGTGTTGCCTTATGCAAATACAAAAATATATGTTGATTTCCTCCAATTTTTTACACAAGTAGTAGTAATCACTATCCTCACCATTCTGCTCCTTGCTTTTACATTTAACAAGGAGTCCTAGAGCTCTTCTACTCAGTTCACTGACATCCTCCCTTTTCACAGCTGTATAGTATTCCCATGTATAGCTGTACCATAATTTATCTAACTAGCCCACTATACAGGGAAATATGGTTTGCTCTTACAAAGACTGTGATGAATAACCTTGAACACATGCTAATTCTTATGTGCATAGGATCAGCTGTAGAGAAAATGCATTAAATGGTATTATTGGATCAAAGGATAAATGCATTTTTAGTTTGATAGCTATGAGCAATCAGCCCTCCAGGCAATAAGGCAGAGTGACTGACAGCACAGATTCTGAGTCAGACTATCTGGGTGCAAATGCCAGCTCTATCACTTAAAAGCTACATGCCCCAGAAAAGTTACTTAACATCTGTGTTTCTCCTTCCTCACACGCAATATGGGGACAATAGTATTTACCCCACAGCGTATTATAAAGGTTAAAATTAGTTTCTTCACAACTAGTGCTTAGAACACTGCTGGCTTTATACAGGTGTTTTCTGAGATAGACTCTCACCAGGTGAGAAGATGCAGCCCAGCTAACTACGGGACAGGTGAGGGCTTTGGGACTTAGGCCAGGTTTGGACACCACCGTTATGGTAATGTAGCTAGACACACTTAAATCTCCTGATTTGTGGCTCTTAAGTATTATTTGGTTCAAGTCAGCAGGACTTATTAAATACCTGCTCGGTGCCCAGTCCTGGATAAGGCTTCCCATGGAATCAGCAAGGGGTAAAAGACAGCCCCCGTTTTGAAAAAGATTTCAGTTTTTACAGTGATGACAAGAACGGGTGTGGATCTCTTACACTTGTGACCAATTTATATCATCTCTTCCCATGTCTGTCACCTCCACTAGACTGTGAACCTCTTGAGGGCAGGGCCTGGATCGCATTCATCTCTACAGCCCTGTTACCTCTCGCTAGGCTGGCACAAAGTTCAAACAGTAGGTCCCCTGAGAAGCTCAAAATAGGCTGGAATCAGCAACAAAGGCTTCAGGAAAGAGGTGAGACTTGAAGCCCAGAGAGACAGAGCTAGAAGAGGCCTGAGGGTGGGCTGGGCCGACCTCACTTGCACGGGTGAGGTAGAGGAGGCCCTCAGCGGTGTTGCTTGCCAGAGGGGTCGGATGGCAGAGCAGGGTTAGAACACAGGCCTCCCGATTTCCCACCTAGAGCTGGAAAGTATAGGAGGAGCAACCATAGCCTGATATTGAGACAGCACCTTCCCGTTTACGAAGTGGGTTTGTACACGCGGGCGGAAGAGTGGTCGGGTTGCTCCCTAGTAACGCCTGCCACCTGGGCAGCCTGGGCTAGTGGAAAGAACGTGAGCTGTGGACCCTGTTGCTGTGAGCCCCAATTTCTGACCGTAAAAAAGGTGGATACCATTTGCAGGTTAGAGAATGTGTGTGATGCCCCAGCAGCATGCAGGCGCTAGAATGCCTGCTTTCCAGGCTTAACCCCTGTGAGGACCGGGCTGCCTGGCTGGCTTCCAGGCAAGCCCCTGCAACTCACTCCCTCCCGAGTCCAGGCCCCGTTGTCCCCAACCCCCTCGCCTTTCTGTTTCAGCAAATCCCAGTCCCTGACCAACAGCCTCAGCACATCTGACACCTCCCAGCGCGGGACCCCAAGTGAAGACGAGGCCAAGGCCGAAACCATCCGCAACCTGAGGAAGTCTTTTGCCAGCCTGTTCTCTGACTAACGCTGTCCCCGGCTGCACGGGGGATGCTCTTAACTCTCCCTTCCGCTGCCTCATCTTCCTTCTCAGCCTCGGTTCCTAATGGGACCAGAATGGAGGGCCTGAGAATGTACTTTCTAAATGCCTTTGACCCAGGAACTGAGAGCATCTGTACATGTTCCCCTCTCCTTTACTCTGACCATCAGCATCATCCCAGTGCTGGGCCTGCGAGCGCCTCCAGCTTCCTCCACATGGGCCTTGCAGACAGGCATCGCATCACCCTGCCCACCCAGACGCTTGCTTCTGTGCCCCAGATAACCAAGGGAGATGTCTGCCAGCGGCTAGTTCTCATTTCTTCTTGTAAGGTTTTACTTGCCTTTGGGAAAAGGCCCCCTCTAGGACTTGCCCCACCTCTCTCAAACGCAGGGGCTGTAGTCAGACCTCAGCAATACTGGAGGCAATAACCTTTTTGCAATCAAAAGGGGAAAAGCCCAGCGAGGGGAACCTACCACCTTACCCGTGCTAGTTCCATTCAGGCTTGAGGCCGCCCCTTGCCAGGCAGGCAAAGCCCCCGACGCCTGGCCGATGGTGGGAGTCCTGAGGCCCACAGAGAGAAACTAGACCCCATGTGTCAAGTGGGCCTTTCAGAACACAACAGAAATGGGGGGGAAATGTCTTGAATGCAGCTCACGCCCAGATTGGACAGCTAAGAAGAGACCACAGGTGCCTCTGGGAATCCTCACCAGTTCCCAGAGGAGGAAGAGGCCCTCGCTTTCCCCAGAACCAGTGAGATTAGGTGTCCTCCACTCATTCTGTGTTACACTACCAGGAATTCTCTCTGAATTCCCAACAGGAATGGTGTTCCTCCTCGAGGATACATGAAGGCCCAGAGAATCAGTCGATCAATGACACAGGGTCAGAAAGTGCAATGCTCATAACTCCTAGGTTGGCATTTCACAAACTGTGCATACAGCGAGGAGTTGGTAGGTTATTCAACTGCACAAGAGTCTCATGGTCAAATGTGTTTAAAAACACTATAGTTCCTTTTTTAAGATTGGGTAGTACACATTCCATGTCAAAGGCTCTTGGAAGTCCTGCAGTCAAGAAATTAGCTTTAACCCAAGCTAAGAAATCAGCTGTTTAACCCAAACTTATTTGACTCAGCACATGAACTGCACAGCTGTCGAGTGTAGTCCTGATTCCCTGTCAGCGCTCCTTCCCCAGCCTCAGACTGCCTCCCATGATCAGACCGGGTGCAGGGGTGTCCCAAACCACCACACTCCTGGTGCTAGAGACATTACAGGGGCCAGAACCAGCCTCCTGGTCCCAAAAGGAGCCCAGGATATCAGAATATAGCCATGCTACCCCCTTACAGCCCACTTAGCAACTTGAGACATGTCTTCCCCTTGCTGTCCACTGGGAAGGAGAGAGCGAGGTAAAAGTTTAAGGTCCTTGGCCTGGAGCTACATTCTGAACAAACGTGTGGGAGAAAGCTTGTAGGGCCAAGTGGAACACATTTTAGGAGGTAAAGAACACAGAAAATACCTGAGGCCGTCATCAGTCTTCTACATTGGAGATAACACTCAGAAACGTCAAACACTCTCACCTGACTCTCATTTAGTAATAAAATAGAGCTTAAAACACAGAAGGTGGTGGTGGGCTAGACAAAGTTGCTCAGTGTGGGCCATGGCTAGTGCATAGCTAACTTCATTCCAGACCAAAGGAGTCAGGATTTCTGGTCCTAAGGCCCAGACCCTGTATCTGTCAGTCTCCCCAAATGCTTGGAATGCATATTAAAGCTAGACCAGCAGCCCTGAGCCGCACCATGTGGGAAAATCACTACATGAGGTACATTACAGCCAGGGACTCCTTTGGTGAGCAAAGCTAGTGGCCCCATAAACAATGACTGCGTGGCTTAAATTTTCTCACATTCCTATATTCTGTCCCTTGTCCCTAAAAACACCTCAACATTCAACCCATTTGTCCCAGATATTCCAACTACAGTAGCACAGACTCCTTTATCTAGCCAGGAACTCTGATTTTTATAACCATGCACAGATGATCCATAGCCTAAGACTAGTTTGTAACCAACACATCTAAATAAAATTTCCCACTGGTCCGTGCATGAATGTGGAGACCAACAAGGGTCTTGTGGAGACCACGGATTCCCAAATGGACTGTTTCCTCAAGTAGGCTGGCACATGTAACTTCCAAATATTCAATAATTGTGGCATTTTTTAAATGGTAAAGGACAAAAAGAGGAGAGGGGAGTCACTCTGTAGATTCTGAAAGGTTGTTTGTCATTTTTCACTTTGTTTCCTGACTTTGACGCAAGGAAAGGCTAAGTTTCCCTCCAGACTTGGTGAGGCTAGAACATAACAAAGACCCATCTCGCCTGTGCTAACGTGTCGCTCAACAAATAGGGATTTAAAAATGCAGCCTCAGTGGATACCTGCACCAGCCAGAGAAAACACTGCTTCCAGATCTTCGTCATCTCAGCATGATAAAATGTCACTATAGTTTAATTAAATAAAAGATCAGCTTTCCAGGGACACTGGATTACACATACCCTTTCTCATTAATTCTCTGTGCTCCTTTCATCATTACTACAGATGGGTCATGTAGTTACACCTTTCCAAAATCCCAGGGGTGATGGGCCATCACTCACGTGGCAGCCAACATGACAGCAAACCTCAGGAGCCTGAACAGCGACCTGGAAGTCCTCCTCTGAAGTTGCTATGAAAGGAGTCAAGGAGAAAGCGAACTGGTAAAGGTAGCACATGAATGAGCTCAGAGAGCAAAGCATGGAGCACACTGCTTGGTCACACAGCAGGTGTTGAGGTTGGCCTTCCTAGAAAAGTATGAAATTAATAAAATGTCAAGTGTTAAGACTGAATAAAAAGTCTGTTTTCCTGAGAGTACCAATGTGAGGAAGTCACTTGCCCAGGAACAGAATCAAACCAACAGAGAGATTAGGATGATGAGATAAAAAGCTAAAGACATCTACGGCTGTTTTTTAAATCTCAAAAAGATTTCAGGCTCTGCACTGAGAGGAAAAGGAATGGGAGGAAGCAGAGTCAGGGGCCCATGTGACCTTCCCGATGGCGAGCATGGCCCACATGGAGGTGAGCTGAGTGTAGGGCTGCCTAGGCTAGGAGCCGAGGGACGGGGCCCACAGTCAGTGTCAGGGGAGGCTGTGGTGAGAGCGCCAGGACCATACTGAAGCTGGCATAGCCGCTACCCCACCCTGCAGGGCAGGCTGCAGCAGAGCTGGGCAGACAGCAGGGCTCCGGCTTGAGCCATCACCCCAACCCTCCAGCACCGGAGAGCAGACTGAGCACGTGGGCTCTACTCACCTTCATAACAACAGGTGGCGGCTCGTTTTGTATTTAGAATTGGTGAAAGGATGCAGATCAGAGTCCCAGTTTAAGCTAATGAAGTCTACCTTGCAAATACAAGCAGTAACTTACTATGATTATCGTGTCATGGCCTAAGAGCACTTTCTCACATACTGCATGTTCTCTGCCCTACAGAGCAAGCCGGCTGCTTACTAATTATACTAAGTGTCAAGGAGCTGTCCTTGATGCCTGAGCAGTTACTGGCTGATCAGCGTTTCGGTCTAATACTTAGATTCTAACAAAGGGTGGCACTTTTCATTTGGTTCAACACAAATTGAAAGGTTGGGCAACAAGCAAGTCCGATCCGTCCATTAACCAAACACAATGCATGAAGGGCACAGAGGCTTCCTTGTTTCCATAGGCAAAATATGCAGCTGAAATAGATGCAAATGGCTGGAAAGTGTTTCTTGAAATCAGGCATTCCTTTGAGGGAAAACCTGTCTAAAATCAAACAATCTTTCTACAACATGTGTTAATCCTTTAGATTCCTAAATACCTCTCATTTTTATTCCAGTTGGCCCCCACTTTCAATTTCCAAATTCTCACGATAACTATCTGCTATCTATAGTTTCTCACTGAGTCTGGAACAGAAGCGAGTCAACATCTGGCAGCCACTGCCCAGGGGAGGAGAAAGGCAGGCCTTGGTGCTGGACCTGAGTAGGGAGCAAAGCAAGGAGAGTCCAGCTCCAAAGGCTGAGAATTACAGAGATACTCAGCTAAGCCGTGACCTGAGGGGCTGGAGAGAGCCAAGCAAGAGTGAAAGAAAACAGAATTCAACTTCTACATAAGGAATCACAAAACCCTAAACTGGAGAGAGAAGATGCCTTCTGATTTGTTATCCAGCCATGCCAAACCATAGCTTTCATTTATGAACAGAGGAGGGGTAAGGACAAGGGAGGTGGGGGGCAAGATCAAAGCGGAAAATAAGAGGCCCCAGGAAGTCGTAGGCTACAAGCCAACGAAGAACCACATTTTACCAAAACACCACTGCCTCTTCTAAACTCTATTACTTTCATTACAATGTTATCAAATTGATGTCAGAAAATCCTGCAGGAACAGGCTCCTGCCAAACCATTCTTCTAATACACCAGCTATACATAAAGCTCAGCTGTCTGTCTCATGAAAAGAATGTAGGACTTCACAAGCTTCTAAGTTTAGCTATTCAAGAAGAAAAGTTCGAGGGCTAAGAATTCAGAATAAACTTGTGAGAGGACTGCAAATTCAGGTGTGTGGCACACTGCCCGCTTCCTAAACTAAGGGAGATTTGTCAGGCAGGCACTCCATGAGGATGAAAAGCAGCACCTGTTTCCACAGGACACCAGCTCCATTCACACACCTCTAAAGGTCCATTCAAATGACTACACGCTCAGACTCATTGCTTTGTAGCATTTGGTGCTTCTGGTCATCACCATGTCCTCCCATTCCCACCCCACACAGTGCAACCTATATTACATGGCCACAAAGAGGTATATTCAAGAGCTAGGACACATTTGGACCCACCAAAGCTTCAAGGTGGTTCTTGCAGCCCAGACCCAAGTCATGTGGCTCCAGTAGACACTTGTCTTTAAAAAGCTGTCCTATAGCTCAGATTATAAAATACCACAGAAAGAAATGTCAACTGCCCCAATCCATTACCTGTACATTAGCTATGAAAGGTGACATGGCCTCTGCAAAACCCGATTATTGACTGAATTTTCTTCACTGTGATGGAAAAAAAAATTGTATGTGTAGCAAAATATATATGTATATATATTTTCACATCTATGTAGGACTCAAAATATTCTCGCAGCATATAACATCCCAAGCCATTTCCTTATATGCAAAATAAGATTTTTTTTAAAAAGCAGGAAAACATTGGCAATATTCCTCAATATTTTCTGCACATACTAATTGTATTTTACCTGTGTTGTGATTCAGATTTTAATGTCACTATAGCATGTTTCTGTAGTTGTTTGTATGATAAGACATTTGTGTTTGGCCTTTTTCTTGTAAGAAAAATATATCTTGGTTTTTGTGTATCTTAAGTCTTAAAAGCAAAATGTTCTTCAAATAGTGAGAGGCTATCTTTGAAGAACACGTACCTGAATGGCACTTTGCAAAGCAGAACTTTGTTGTTAAAAGATGTCATCTACTTAGATCACAAATTAGGCACCATGTGTTCCAAAATAAAAGAAAAAAACCCTAACTCCACTCCAGAAGCAGCCAGAAACAAGGGTCCGTATCACCCAATGGTCATCCAGAAGGGCTGCTCTAGAGCCCAGAGGTCTCACCACCAAGCCAGAGAAACAGCTGCAGAGAGGACGTGGATCCAGATGGGTGTGTCCAAAACACCCAACCCCAGCCCAGTTCAACCAAATTAGCTCTTTTATTCATTTTATAAATCAAGCTTCTGCAATTTCATTTGAAGACAGGGTGCCACTAAAAAGTAACTTTAAAAATAATCTGATGACACTGAGATTCTCTGATCATTTTGAAATGTTCAAGTAATGTTATGAAGTTGTTCTGAGTATTTATTATATCTTTCTGTAATAAAAGGCAGCCATGTAAATTATGCTTAATTTTTTTCCTTTATTCTGGTGCAGAACATTATCAGTGAACAACTTCATTCTAGAGGGAAACTGAGAAGAGGCAAGTCAGTAACTGTCAACTATTGCCAAGGCCAACCTTGTCATGCAGCAGCCTTTGGGCCCTACCACCCCTGGACCTTTAGCTGTATCTACTGAAAGGCTCCTGTGAGTGCATCTCTTACCACCACAATCAGAAGAGATCAGCACCCCCAACAATATGACATCTGTAGTTTCAAAAATGAAAACCAAACAAGCTCCAGAAGTGAGATTACAAATCAATCACATGAATGGCAGTCGGTTGTCAGTTGACCGGCCCCTGCTGGGTCTTAAGGGAAATCTGTCATTGGGGCCACCTCGCCCTGGCAAGATGGGGTTAGTTCCTGGAAGTGGGCCAATTGGATCAAAACGTGGTCTGAGGGGAGGGAACTGACTAGGTGTCTCCCCAGGCCCAGGGATGAGTGAATTGATGGGGTCCCCAACATAGGGAAGTGTTAGTCTTTGATCGTATTCCCCACCAATAATTCCTGGAGGAAGGAGAGAGCTGGGGGGGAAAGGCCGAGGGTGTAAGGGGTTGGGATAGAATGGAATGGGGTGGGGTGATGATGGCAGGAACATCACATGCCGCCCTCTCTGAGCTTCTTTTCTTTGTTTGTGCCTCTTCCTGTACAGCTGTAGGAAAACAAGAACAAAATACAGTAAGTGATTGGGCAGTTTCCTACAAAGTTCCAATGTGCTCTTGTGGTAAAGATCTACCTATTCTTTTCTTTTCTCATGCTACCGAGGTAGACAAAGATACCAATGCACACAAGAGAACTTTCATTCTGAATTTTTATTCACGCAGTGTCTATCCGCATGAATAACATAGCTCTGAATACAATGCCAAATGAACTCTTATTATTTAACACACTGTGGAGCAATTGTGCTGATTTGGAGTAAAAATAAATCCAAAGGAGGTAAAATTGAGTGGCACATACTTCCGAGACTGCAATCTAGGGCTCTCAAGCTGATATGCAATTTTAAGTCAGCCTGTTTTCAAAGTGAAAACTTTAATATTTGTCAAAAACATCATGCCACAAAACATACAGTTAAGGTACTGAGGAGAGTGAGGGCAGCACTTTAACTCTAAATTATTATAAATTATTTTTCACCTAATTATGTCCCCAATGGTTCTCAATTTATACAACAAAAAGATACCTATTTTAGAAGATGGAGCATATTCCTAAAGAACAGTAATATGTATTGTGTACACATTTGAGGACTTCAATTGAATCTTTTTCTTCTCTAGTTCCAAGTTTTTCTCAGTCATAACATTAGGCACCTTCAAATAAAACATGGTTTATTCTTTTCCAAATGTACTCTTCTAACTAGCTCAATAGCTGAAGACTACTTTAGCACAAAAATAACTCACCTAAGTTTTTTTTGCAACAGAAGGCAAAATGTTTTGTATTATTTGAAAAACAATCATTGTGTTAAGATTCTTTTTCCCTGTGCAATTACAAGAAAATGAAGGCTGAGTCCAAAATAAAAGTTAAAAATATTTTCATTAAGACTTCTGGAAAGATGGTGGCGTGAGCAGGGCAGCGGAAATCTCCTCCCAAAACCAAATATATTTATGAAAATACAGCAAATACAACTATTCCTAAAAGAGAGACCAGAAGATACAGGACAACACCAGCCTCCAGCTACACCTGAGAGGACTCGGCACCCCGCGAGGCGGGTAAGATACGGAGCCGCATCCCGGCGGGACTTGGGCACTCCCACACCCAAGCGCACCGGTGGGAGGAGAGGATTCAGAGCCGGGAGGGAGTGGAAGTACAGGCCCGCGAAATAACCAGCCCTGATGATCTGCGCCGGGAGCACTGACACACATTGCGTGGTGAAGCGGAGATTGGAGACACAGAGGGTGCAGGAACTGAGCCGGGAATGCACCCGGGTTCTCGCAGCTGGTTCCCCAGGATAAAATAAAAGTGCGCGCTTTTTTTTAGCGGTCGTAAAGAGGCAGGGGCCCAACAGAGGAGTAGGATTGTCCCAGCACACTCAGCCCAGCAGGCTGGGAGTCCAGGGGAATTTCAGACCCCTTGGCTGGCGACGGGGGAAAAAGTAGCTGCACTGAGACTTACACAGAGATCAACAGCCTCCCATTCGTTCCCGCCCCAGCCAGAGCTACAAAGGGCCCTGTAGAGTGGCGCGGCAAGGGCGCGGTTGCAGAATAGTGGAACAGCGCCACCTACAGCATCCTTACACAATCTACTCGTGGCGGTCTTTTTTTTTCTTTCTCTTTTTTTCTCTCTTTTCTTTCTTTCTTTTTTCTTCTCTTTCTCTTCCTTCCTTTTTTTTTTCTTTTTAAAAGTCTTAAAAAGCCCAGCTGACATACGTGGCACCTCCAGCGACCACTTCTATCGCCATGAAAAGACAGAAGAATATGGTCCAGACTAAGATCAACCAGACAACCCCAGAGAGGGAGCCTGAAGGGATGGAAATGCACAATCTTCCTGAAAAAGAATTCAGAATAAAACTCATAACCATACTGATGGATCTATAGAGAAATATGCAAGGGCTGAGGGAGGAAGTGAGGGAACTCAGGAAAGACAATGCAGAAATCAGACAAGCGAAAGACAGGCTTAACAGCAGACTGGACGAGATGCAAGAGACTGTTAATGGAATAGAAATCAGAGAACAGGAATACAGAGAAGCTGAGGCAGAGAGAGATAAAAGGATCTCTAGGAATGAAAGAATATTAAGAGAACTGTGTGACCAATCCAAACGGAACAATATTCGCATTATAGGAGTACAGAGGAAGAAGAGAGAGAAAAAGGGATAGAAAGTGTCTTTGAAGAAATAATTACTGAAAACTTCCCCATGCTGGGGAAGGAAATAGTCTTGCAGTACACCGAAGCCCACAGATCTCCCAACACAAGGGACCCAAAGAAGACAACACCAAGACACATAATAATTAAAATGGCAAAGATCAAAGATAAGGACAGAGTATTAAAGGCAGCTAGAGAGAGAAAAAAGATCAACTACAAAGGAAAACCCATCAGACTATCATCAGACTTCTCAACAGAAACCTTACAGGCCAGAAGAGAATGGCATGATATATTCAACGTAATGAAACACAAGGGCCTCGAACCAAGAATATTGTATCCAGCACGATTATCATTCAAATATGATGGAGGGATTAAACAATTTCCAGACAAGCGAAAGTTGAGAGAGTTTGCCTCTCATTAACCACCTCTACAGGACATCTTAAAGGAACTGCTCTAGAGGGAAGCACTCCTAAGGCTAAAAAGATGTCACCAGAGAAAATAAAATCATAGTAAAGAGAGTAGACCATCCACATACTAACTGAAGGCAAAGAATAAAACACCTAGTATATAAAGAATGGAGGAGTATAAAGAATGGAGGAGGAAGAATAAGAAGGGAGAGAAATACATCAGACTGTGTTTACAATAACTTAACAAGAAAGTTAAGTTAGATTGTTAAATAGCAAAGAAGCAACCCTTGAACCTTTGGTAACCACACATCTAAAGCTAGCAATGGCAATAAGTACATATCTATCGATAATCACCCTAAATGTAAATGGACAGAATGCACCAATCAAAAGACACAGAGTAATAGAATGGATAAAAAAGCAAGACCCATCTATATGCTGCTTACAAGAGACTCACCTCAAACCCAAAGATATACACAGACTAAAAGTGAAGGGATGGAAAAAGATATTTCAGGCAAACAACAAGGAGAAAAAAACAGGTCTTGCAGTACTTGTATCAGACAAAATAAACTTCAAAACGAAGAAAGTAGCAAGAGATAAAGAAGGAAATTACATAAAGACAAGAGGATATAAGCATTATAAATATATACGCACCCAACACAGGAGCGCCGGCATATGTGAAACAAATACTAACAGAATTAAAGGAGGAAATAGAAAGCAATGCATTCATTTTAGGGGACTTCAACACACCACTCACTCCAAAGGACAGACCAACCAGACAGAAAATAAGTAAAGACACAGAGGCACTGAACAACACACTAGAACAGATGGACCTAACAGACATCTACAGAACTCTACACCCAAAAGCAACAGGATACACATTCTTCTCAAGTGCACATGGAACATTTTCCAGAATAGACCACATACTAGGCCACAAAAAGAACCTCAGTAAGTTCAAAAATACTGAAATTCTACCAACCAACTTCTCAGATCACAAAGGTATAAAACTAGAAATAAATTGTTCAAAGAAAACAAAAAGGCTCATAAATACATGGAGACTTAACAACATTCTCCTAACTAATCAATGGGTTAACAACCAAATCAAAACAGAAATCAAAGAATATATGGAGACTAATGACAACAACAACACAAAGCCACAACTTCTGTGGGAAGCAGCAAAGGCCGTTCTAGGAGGAAAGTATATTGCAATCCAGGCCTTTTTAAAGAAGGAAGAACATTCCCAAATGAATAGTCTAAAGACACAATTACTGAAATTGGAGAAAGAAGAACAAATGAGGCCCAAAGTGACCAGAAGGAGAGACATAAAAAAGATCAGAGAAGAAATAAATAAAAGAGAAGAATAAAACAACAGGAAAAAAATCAATGAAAACAAGAGCTGGTTCTTTGAAAAAATAAACAAAATAGATAAACCCCTAGTCAGACTCATTAAAAGAAAAAGAGAATCTACACACATAAACAGAATCAGAAATGAGAAAGGAAAAATAACGACAGACCCCACAGAAATACAAAGAATTATAAGAGAATATTATGAGAATCTATATGCTAACAAGCTGGAAAACATAGAAGAAATGGACAACTTCTTAGAAAAATACAACCTTGCAAGACTGACCAAGGAAGAAAGAGAAAAACTAAATAGACCAATCACAAGCAACGAAATTGAATCGGTAATCAAAAAACTACCCAAGAACAAAACCACCGGACCAGATGGATTCACCTCTAAATTCTACCAGACATACAGAGAAGAAATAACACCCATTCTCCTTAAAGTTTTTCAAAAAATAGAAGAGGAGGGAATACTTCCAAACTCATTCTATGAAGCCAGCATCACTCTAATACCAAAACCAGGCAAAGACCTCACCAAAAAAGAAAATTACAGACCAATATCCCTGAACGTAGATGCAAAAATACTCAACAAAATATTAGCAAACCGAATTAAAAATACATCAAGAGGATCATACACCATGATCAAGTGGGATTCATCCCAGGGATGCAAGGATGGTACAACATTTGAAAATCCATCATCATTCACCACATCAACAAAAAGAATAAAAACCACGATTATCTCCATAGATGCTGAAAAAGCATTTGACAAAATTCAGCATCCATTCATGATTAAAACTCTCAACAAAATGGGCATAGAAGGCAAGTACCTCAACATCATAAAGTCCATCTATGACAAACCCACAGATAACAGCAAGAAGCTGAAAGCTTTTCATCTAAGATCGGGATCAAGACAGGGATGCCTACTCTCTCCACTGTTATTCAACATAGTACTGGAGGTCCTAGCCACGGCAATCAGACAAAACAAAGACATACAAGGCATCCAGATTGGTAAAGAAGAACTCAAATTGTCACTATTTACAGATAACATGATATTGTACATAAAAAACCCTAAAGAGTCCACTCCAAAACTACTATAACTAATACCTGAATTTAGCAAAGTTGCAGGATACAAAATTAACACACAGAAATCTGTTGCGTTCCTATACAATAACGATGAACTAACAGAAAGAGAAATCAGAAAAACAATTCCATTCACAATTGCATCAAAAAGAATAAAACACCTAGGAATAAACCTAACGAAGGAAGTGAAAGACCTGTACTCTGATAACTACAACACTCCTAAGAGAAATTAAAGAGGACACTAACAAATGGAAATGCATCCCATGCTCTTGGCTAGGAAGAATCAATATTGTCAAAATGGCTATACTACCTAAAGCAATCTACAGATTCAACGCAATCCCTATCAAACTACCATCAGCTTTCTTCAATGAACAGGAACAAACAATTCTAAAATTCATATGGAACCACAAAAGATCCCGAATAGCCAAAGCAATCCTGAGAAGGACGAATAAAACAGGGGGAATTGCGCTCCCTGACTTCAAGCTCTACTACAAAGCCACAGTAATCAAGACAATTTGGTATTGGCACAAAAATAGATCCACAGAC
Organism: Smutsia gigantea; assembly: GCA_032199065.1. NCBI lineage: Eukaryota > Metazoa > Chordata > Mammalia > Pholidota > Manidae > Smutsia > Smutsia gigantea. The sequence continues at coordinate 19,192 of JAVSCE010013217.1, read as the reverse complement.
CAGTGGAACAGAATAGAAAATCCAAACATTAACCCAAACATATACAGTCAATTAATATTTGATAAAGGAGCCTTGGATATACAATGGGGGGATGACAGTCTCTTCAACAGCTGCTGTTGGCAAAACTGGACAGCTACATGTAAGAGAATGAAACTGGACTACTAACCCCATACACAAAAGTCAACTCAAAATGGATCAAGGACCTGAATGTAAGTCATGAAACCATAATACTCTTAGAAAAAAACATAGGCAAAAGTCTCTTGGACATAAACATGAGCGACTTCTTCATGAACATATCTCCCCGGGCTAGGGAAACAAAAGCAAAAATGATCAAGTGGGACTATATCAAGCTGAAAAGCTTCTGTACAGCAAAGGACACCATCAGTAGAACAAAAAGAGATCCTACAGTATGGGAGAATATATTCATAAATGACGTATCCGATAAGGGGTTGACATCCAAAATATATAAAGAACTCACGCACTTCAACAAACAAAAAGCAAATAATCCAATTAAGAAATGGGCAGAGGACATGAATAGACACTTCTCCAAAGAAGAAATTCAGATGGCCAATAGGCACATGAAAAGATGCTCCACATCGCTAATCATCCGAGAAATGCAGATTAAAACCACAATGAGATATCACCTCACACCAGTGAGGATGGCCAACATCCAAAACACAAACAACAAATGTTGGCGAGGATGTGGAGAAAAGGGAACCCTCCTACACTGCTGGTGGGAATGCACATTAGTTCAACCATTGTGGAAAGCAGTATGGAGGTTCCTCAAAAAACTCAAAATAGAAATACCATTTGACCCAGGAATCCCACTCCTAGGAATTTACCCTAAGAATGCAGGAGCCCAGTTTGAAAAAAGACATATGCACCCCTATGTTTATCGCAGCACTATTTACAATAGCCAAGAAATGGAAGCAACCTAAGTGTCCATCAGTGGATGAATGGATAAAGATGTGGTATATATACACAATGGAATATTATTCAGCCATAAGAAGAAAACAAATCCTACCATTTGCGACAACATGGATGGAGTTAGAGGGTATTATGCTCAGTGAAATAAGTCAAGCCGAAAAAGACAAGTATCAAATGATTTCACTCATATGTGGAGTATAAGAACAAAGAAACAAACTGAAGGAACCAAACAACAGCAGACTTACAGAACTCAAGAATGGACTAATAGTCACCAAAGGAAAAAGGACTGGGGAGGATGGGTGGGAAGTGAGGGACAAGGGGGAAAAAGGGGCATTACAATTAGCAGATGTAATGTTGGTGGGGCACGGGGAGGGCTGTACAACTCAGAGAAGACAAGTAGTGATTCTATAGCATCTCACTATGCTGATGGACAGTGACTGTAATGGGGTTGGTGGGGGGGGGGCGGATGAAGGGGATAGTTTAATAACCATAATATTGCACAGGTAATTGTAGATTAATGATACCAAAATTAATTATTAAAAAATATTTTCATTTACTGAAATAAGCAATAATAAATTTAATGAAAACCAGTTTCCATTATATCACAGAAAAAGCAAAACATGCCCTTACTCATGCCCTACTTATTTCTATGCTATGAACATTGGCCTTGACTTTTTAAAAACACCTACTTCTTTCCAATCTGTGTCTCGACCTCTGACAGTGCCATCTACAAAAGAAAAACACAAAGTAAGGATTTAAAAACGCTTCATTCATTCAGCATTGCACAGTCAGTTTGCTCGTCTTAAGGAAAATGAAGCTTACCCATTAAGCACAAAAAGGAACTGCAGTCATTTAACACACACATTATCAATGGTATCTTCTTGACTCTAACTCAGATCCTTTCTTGATGGCTGAGGCACTCATTGATGTTCTGCGCTGTGGTAACTCAGGGACGTGGGGGGCTACATGGCTGCTCCCTCCCCGCACTGCATCTTCTCCCTAATCTCTAGGAGATGTGTCAGCTGCTTCTGACACCAAGTCCCAGGTTACAGCAAACGGGTGGCAACCTCTGAGTGTCTGTATTACAGCCCATAGTCATTCCTAGAGGTAAAGCTGACTTGAGGTTTTCTTGTTTGGGTTATTTTCTCCCAACCATGTTCTGAATCATTTGACTTTCAGAAGCACATTCATGACACATTTTTTTATGTACTTATTTACTTGAAATATGAAATGAGGAAAGAACTCCTTCAAAGTTAAGTTTAATGAAGAGTTTGATAAAAGATAGTGATGTAGTCTCCAGAGGTATAAAATACAGCACTGGCACGGAAGGTTTATAAAAGCTCCAGCCCCACAAATTATCTATATATGGAAATTCAAATAATATAGGGAAATTCATTATAAAATCTAACACTCAAGTTTACAAATGGACTTGTAGACCATGATTTGGAAATGAGATACAAAGTGTTTGTATTTTTAAACCTGAACATACAAGTAAAAGGACATTTGTTCCTTGTATGACTTTTTATCTTAGCCTGCTTTTTTTGGTTGGTTCTTCCATATATTTCGGTCATTTTGTCTTTTCATTTTGAGTTTAATTTTTTTTTTCTTGAGATGACACTTGCTGCCCCTGGGACAAAGTAAAATTTTAAACTTGGATCCAAGGGAATGAATAAACTTGAACAAGGGTGTCAGGAGTCAAGGAGGAGGAAAACAAAAAACCAGGTCACTCACACTTCTTACATTTTGGAGTTTCTTAAAATAATTTTTTAAATAATCTAAGTAATTACATGATACTATTAAAAGAAAAGAAAAAGGGTGTCTACCCACTAGATTTTTATAGATGCTAAGGTGGTGTATGTTCATATGTGACATCATCAAACTTCTTTGATGTGAACCACAAATTTTTACATTGCAACACAGTGCATACCTACACACACATAACCCAGACAGAAGTTTACTTCTATTTTATAAAATACATACTAATTTTTCTTTTTCTTTTTTTAAGCAACTTATTAAATTGATTTTGAGACCCACCACAGGGTCAAACCACTGTTCGGGTCTTTTTGGGTTTCTTTTGGCTGTAATATTTTTTTAAGTGAAGTATAATTGACATACAATATCCTATTAGTCAAACCGCGGTTAAAAAAAACAGATACATAGTAAAATGGTGGTGGCAGAAAAGAAGTTCCACAATCAGGCTTCCAGCCTTACATCTAGAAATCCTGATGTACCAGGCAAAGGTCGTTTACATTTTGGGTAATTCTTCCTATGCCCAAGTCATCACTGTTACAACGATCACCAGGGCAGCATGACTGTGACCACACAGAAGCAAAGCTTCCCTAGCAGTAAGCCCCCAGCCCCGGGAAGCAAGTCTCTGAACTTGGACTCTGGCCACACCCATGGAAGTAATTTAGAAAAGTAACAGATTTCTAAGTCAGGTACTTAGGATATTATCTACAGAAAGAGAATAAACCTGCCTTCCCTCCATTCTTCTATCCTGAATAGCTGACTAAGTCTAATGTACTACTTCTGGAGAACACAAAAATGAATGGGGGGAATTTTTAGGACATAAACAAAGGTATACTTAGAAGCTCTTTCTAGTAAGGCTGTATGTTATGATTATTTGCAAATCTTGAAAATAAAAAAAGCTTACAAATAAAAACTTTTGGCAAGCTGGGTAATAAACACCTCAGTAACAAAGAGCCCTTTTCTTATGAAGTCATCATGGGAATCACCTCGAAAATCCCGAAGATATAAACATCTCCACAGAAGTTGATCATTTGAAGCAATAAAGAGGTCACGGCAAACTGCAGACAAAGACAGGACAGACCGAATATCCAAGAGTCGGAAGATCCGTAGTTTCAGCTCCAGTGGAAGGACTACCAACCCAAATACATCTGGCAGATTCAGCGCTAAAAGGGAAAAAAGAACAGGCATCACTGAGTAAAGAACATCCAGCTTTCCCTGAATATTTGACAAAAGCTGCCACCTTGTCCCTCTAAAGAGGTGACAAATTAGACAGTCTCAACCGTTCAACTATGTGTCATCTAGAGCCCCAGACTGACTATATACTAACTCCAAACCCCTTATTCCCTTTACATTTTAGTGGCAAGATACTTATTTAAAACAGATGAAATAAATAACTATATAATTTCTAAGTACCAGCCAATGGTCTCTTTTGAGCAAATAAATGCAACAAAAAATTCTCTGTTCAACTACAGAAAATGGATAATTCATTGCCTTTTATAACTTGTTCTCAATGCTGCCACTTATTAGTTGTGTGCCTATGGACAAGTTATTAGACTCGAACTCAATTTCCTCATCTGTAAAATGGATTAATAATATAATGTACCTCACTGAGTTGAGAATTAAGTGTGTTAATAACATACATAGAGTGCTTACAATGTTTGGCCCATAATAAGCACTCAATTACTATTGACTTTTGTCCAGCAGTATGAAAAAATGGGAGGTAGATAAACTTCAAAAGCAAAACCAAGAAAGGAAAAGAAAATATATTCCAAAGTCAAATGAAAATTATTTTTATTACCTCCTTTGAATATGTGATATAATTCTCCACTAGCAAAGATAATCAGAACCCAATAAAGGGTTTTAAAATTCATATTATTCTCTTCCCAAAAACTATGGTAATAATACCCTTGGCACCATGAAACTTGAGATCTAAAATACCATTTCTCTACACAGAGAGCAAATAAAAGCCACATATCTTTTGTATAAATGTGAAATTATTTACCAGTTAAAGGATTGTGGTAATTATGGTTCTCAGTCACTTTCCACCCTATAATTATACTTCCCCACCCATCAGTCTTGGCCATTTTGACTTGTTTTGTCCAGCAAAATGTGAGTGGAAGTGGCATATCATTTCTGAGCAAAAGCTTTAAGAACCAACACACGGCTGGGCCACTGGCGCTCTTCTCTCAGCCACAAGAGCATGTCCTGAATAAACCCATTCCTTCATCCAAAGCTAAACCACACACAGTGCGAAGATGAGTGAGAAACAAATGTTTGCTGCAAGTCACTGAGATTTTTCTTCCTACAACACAGGAAAAGCTAATACAAGATACTGAGTGAATTCTAAACCTCACTGCATTTGTTTCACCATCTATACAATAAGAATAAAATCTACCTCACAGTTGTTGGCATTAAAGAACACATGTGAAAAATCCAAAGTACCTAGCATAGAGCTCTAATACTGTTTAAAAAGTACAAACATTAAGACTCAATTTACAGAATGTACATTATTTATGTATGTGTTTATTGAATGCCTGTTATGGGCCAGATCCTGTGCTCAGCCACAAGAATACACAAGCATGCTTTCAAGGCATTCATATGCATAACCTTAGGTGGAACAAAATGATATCAACAATTATGATACACTGGAAAAGGGGCTACAATAAAGATAATATACAAAATGCTGTGGAAATACAAAGAGGACATGAATAACATTTAAGAATTAACACTAAGTCTTAGAAGAGCAGAATTTCACAAAGAGGAGAAAAGAGGGAAGAATCACATGTCATAAAGTCACAAGTATAGTATATAAACTTGTTATTCTTTCTAGCCATTCAACCTGTGATAATTTATCCTTTCTCACCTTGTCGGGTAAAAGCCAGAAGAGGATATACCAGCTGGTCTTTGAAGAGACGAGAGAGCTTCTGAAGGTCTTTGTATATCTTGGCTACATTTTCCCCTAGAATATTTTTTAAATGAAAAATTAAAACACAAAATCAAGTAGAAGAACTTGAAATGGTGTCCTCTACTTCTGCCAAACCAAATCAAAGTGGTAAGTAAATTTTCACAAATAATTACTACATGCATAGACATGAACCAGTCTCTAGTAGAAGTGTGTGACTCTGAAAACAGGATCTTAGATATAGAGCTAAAACTCCCATAATATCAAATTAACAGAGCTGTACTCAACTCATAGCTCCAATTATAGTAGGAAATACTGGTGTGAGACTCATTCACACAACAAAGACTCACTGAATCTCTGCCAATCTTCTGTGAGCTGTGGGCACACAGTGGGGAGCTGCTCTCATGGAGTTTTGATCATAGTAGGATTACAATAGTACTTATCACATGATGACAACATGTCAGCAGCTGTGTCAAAAATTTTTCAAGCTCTTTCAAATCAATACTCCCCTAGGAGATAAATACTACTATTCCCATTTTAAAACAGAAAAACATATAGAGAGCCCACCCAAGTCCTCATAAAAAATAAGTGGCAGAGCAGGGTATTAACCTAAGCCTGGCTCCTAAGCACTCATTTTAGCCACTAAACTGCCACTCGAAGTGTGGTCTAGGGATCACCAGAATTGACATCCCCTGAAACTGTTTAGAAATGTTGAATCTCAGTCCCCATGACACCTCCTTACTCAGAACCTGCATTTCAGTAAGAGTCTCAGGTGATTTACATGTATATTACAGCATGGGAAGCACTGCCAAATCACACCTGAAGTTCCCACTTCAGTTTTGCTATGTATTTACCAAGAGTATAACCGTGAACTCTCTGATCCATGTGTTCACTCACCTGTTTAAAAGCGACACAACCACTGCACCAGAGTGGTTAAAGTTCAAGACTTCACAGCACCTAGTATATCAGTAGATAATCACTGTTTTTGCTCCCTCTCCATTCCGCATGGATGTATTTCACCATCTTAGTAAGTGAAACACTCAGTATAACTTGATTATATATATAAGAAATATATGTAATTTATTCTTACATATAAGAAAAGATATGCAGCTAAACTCTAAATCTTTGTTGAAATCTTGAGTTGAAATCAAATGTCAAGATATTTAAAAAATGAATTCGGCTCATGACTTTCTTCCAAGTGTAAAATCTGATTTTCTTTAAACAATTTTTTCCTTTAAGTGACTATTACAAAAGTAATTAGGAACTTATACATAAAAGGACAAACAAGAGTACCTAGTATATAGTAGGCACTGTATTATAAGCCACAGTAAAAATTAAAATGAGTCGTCAAATGAGCAGCATATTCCTAACCAACATAAAAATATTCACTATAGACAAGTATCAAATGATTTCACTCATCTGTGGAGTATAAGAACAAAGAAAAAACTGAAGGAACAAAACAGTGGCAGACTCACAGCACCCAAGAACGGACTAACAGTTACCAAAGGGAAAGGGACTGGGGAGGATGGGTGGGAAGGGAGGGATAAGAGGGGAAAAGGGCCATTACGATTAGTACATATAATGCAGCGGCAGGGGATACGGGAAAGGCAGTATTCATAGAGAAGACAAGTAATGATTCCATAGCATCTTACTACGCTGATGGACAGTGACTATAGTTGGGTATGTGGGGGGGACTTGATAATAGGGGGTCTAGTAACCATAATGTTGTTCAAGTGACTGTACATTAACGATACCAAAAAAATATATATATATATATATTCACTATAGCCCACAAACTTGTAATATAGCAGTATTAACTTTCTTCCTTCCCTTTCATTTTAAAGAATATGAACCTGAGCTTCACTCCTATAAAAGTTGTTAATGTAGTCTTTTAAAATGTAGGAGTAACATCTATTCCAATCCTAAATTCCTAAATTTACTAGCTTTGTGACCTTGAAGTAATTTAACCTCCTCTAGACCTTTTCCCTGATCTATAAAATGGACATTAATCAGCTCTACTGCTATAAAAGGTAGAGTATCTCTACTCCCTGTAGCAAGGTTCTTCCTAGTATGAAGATGAATACAGTGTTGTAGCCAAGGGATTTCCACTTTTCTGGTCCTAATGGAAAGACCATCTTTACAGACTTATCAGTCTAGTTTACGCATTCTCAACAGAGGCAATATTGCCCCCAACAGGGCAAAAATCAGTTCTTGGAGAGCAAAAAAAAAACCAAAAAAAAACCCCAGCTATTACATGGGTTTATGACCCTCCAAAGAGCCACAGAATACAAATAAACACACAGTGTATCTATGGTATTAAAATTTCACAGAGGAGAGTCACTAGGGATAAAAATGTGTACAAAGGCTCCTTAGGGTACCGGTAAAGAAAAACAGTTGAGAAACACTGGTCTCACGTGACATTAAGTGCTCAGGACCATTATAAATATGTCTTCTGATGTCTGCTTTTCCTATCAATGTTAGTTCATATAAGTCAGTCTCTCCAGGCCTAATCTCCCTGGGGAAGACTTACTTCCTAAGAGTAAGTCTCTCAGCCTTCAAAGCAAAGATCTAGCTAAGCTTCCCTTAAAAGATGCTGCTGTAAATGCCACCTCCCCACCACCCCACACCAATCTCCACCAGATCTGAAAGCCCTAAATTTACCTTGAGGATGAGGTGGAGTAACATCTGTAAAAGCACACCAGGCACAAAATAAGCACTGAAAAGGTGTTTGTTCCCTCTCCACCTTGTCTCTTCTCCTTCAACTACCTATCTGCCTCTAATACTTTGGGTTTAACTGAAAAAACAAGAAGGAAAACCTGTCTTCTTTATATCTTAATAATTTTATGGAATGTAAGCAAAACCATGCCTAGAATGCAGTGTTTTGGTAAAATTCCAATCTGCGTCAAACAGCAACCATATTTATATGGGCTTAAACAAATACTGAGTGCAGTTTTTCCTCCAATAATCTTCAATAATGAGGTTGCATTGTATGGTTTCCACAAAACACAGATCCTCATGCTGATTAAATCTACATACTGGTTAAATACACTGCTAGAAAAATCCACAAAGATTAACTCAGAAGTCATGAGGCATCAATAATACAGTGTGCAATAATACATACTAGTATCATCGTAAAACAATGTACACATAACTGAACACTCCAAGACCCTAAGAAACAAGAAAGAAACTGCAACATTGTCTTGAATTTGCTGTAATCCCATTTAGATGTTTTCAGTCTTTTGAACATCATCTTTTAGTTTTTTAAGTGAACCTTTCAAAGCTTCATCCCAAAAGTTAAATCATGGTTTTATTACCTGGTTCTTCTTTGCAAATAAAAGATTCTGGCAGCAGCTGCAATCTTTTCACACTTATAATCTCACTGTTGATTTTTAGTGTAGCTATAAATAAGCAAAAGAAACATATGAATAATTCTGTTACTTCATCAACTGCCTTCACTTTTTACTATGGGCTTGCATTTCCTTGCCCCCAATGTACAAAGGACAAATGATACAAAACAAACTGCTCAATATTTTCTTCCCTCACAGTAAAGTCCAAAGCATAAACCTGCCACTGCACTAAGTAAATCACTCTCAAATGCCACCTTTAAAAACTACTAAGCACCTTTATAAAATCCACTATTATCAACAGCAGCTTATTAGCGATTGAAAGAGATGCAACAAGGTTAATAAGAGACAAACATAGTAAAATCATTATTTCTAACAAGGTCACTAAAATCTCCATTTATTTTTATTTGACCCTTGGCAATGAGTCCTCCTTGTATTAAAAGAATCCTGCTAGTTTTCATGGCATCATCTCTCTCTAGACCAGAAGACCAATATTCTTGACATCACCAATTTTAATCATATATACAAAGGTGCTCTTCATCTCAATCCATGCAAGAGTCAGCAATGCACTTATATGCACATGTGCACCAAGCAGGATGTTTTGAGTGATGGGAAGATTTATGGACCACTGTTTCTTTTCAAAGAATCCAGCCTGGAATGGCCGCCACACAAGTCTACAGGTAGCTGATTTACCAAGAATAGTAAAGGCACAAAATATCAGAAACTAAGAAATATCATGACATTTAGCAGCTCTTCTCTTTATATTAAGCATCCTGAAGCTAGTAAATAGAGGTTATTATACCCATGTTATTGTTAAAGTGTTTTACATAAGAAAAGTGAGGCAAAAATGACCACCTCACATTTACTGTTTAACTTCAACATCACAAATTAGGATGTGATGTAACAGATGACTAGGTGAAGGCAGGACCTGTAGACCCTCTACGGACAGGAAAGCCCGACTAGAAGTCATACTTGCTGACCGGCATGAATTGTCAGAGACACTGCTAGGTCCTAGGGCCATCAGACAGTCACATGCAGACAAATGTGGGAAACCACCAAAGCCTGTTAAAACTTAAATTCTGAGATTTCTAAGTGACATTTCAAAGAATCTAGTGATTAAAAGGAAATAGAAGAAATTATACAATAGAGGACCTAGAACTCTTTCACTTCAAAAATCAAGACAGTATAAGTCAGGGGCTTTCAAAATAAACTGTGGCAAAAAAAAAAAAACCATTTTCAAACAAAAGCTTACAAGGGACCTCAACAAATGAAACAGACAAAAACATGCTGCTGCTCGAGATTTAAGTGGCCACAGGGCCTCTACTAAGGGGCCTCCATCCAAGCAGAAGCTAGTATCCGCACATTTTGAACCACAAAGCTCAGACACATCAAACTAGTACAAAGGACAAGCTGTGAAAAATCAAAACGCAGTCATTCCAATCTCACTACACCACCTTACCTAGCTAAAAGGATAAACCTCAAAAATCAAAGATGCTACTCAAATGGCTCTCCAGAAGCATGATTGTGAAACTGTTCCACAGACCACTGGTGGTCGGTACAGACCTCTGGGTGGCAGCTGAGCTCAAAGGAAATGCAAAAATGGAATGTATTGCTTTGCCAGAAAAATTTCTTAATAAGAAAGAGTAGAACTAGAAAAAGAAACTGTTACTGGAGTGACTTTCTTTGTCGGGGGTAAAATATACATGCCCAGGCCTCAGAACTCTCAGCTGTGTTTCTGTGCATTAGAGATGCCAAACTGGCTAAAGAGTAATACCAGCTCAATCTCACCTCTCATCATCTCTCATTTCAAGACCTTGGTTAAAAAAATTAATATTAATATTAAAAGCCATCCAGCAGCATAAAAAAGGAAAATGTTTTCTTCAAGGAGCTATGTAATAAATTCATCTCATTATTACCACAACTCCTCCTAAAGCAAAAAAATTACAAGGTTGAGACAGCAAAGGAAGATGGCTGTTACAAGAGGGAAGGCTGCTGGCCTCAAACCATATTCTACAACCTTGCAGACTCATGTTCAGTGGTCTGGGGAGTAAACAAAGTTGAAAAAGACACATAACTGTGCCATGACAGACAATCACTGAAGTGCCCATAAAACGTTTGGAGAGAAACATTTAAGTACTTGTAAACTAAAAACAATGACTGTGCCATCCAATTACCATTTATGACAATGAGCTTTCCCAAAGGCACACAGGTGAGAGCAGCAGCGCCGCCCTCACAGAGAGGATGCGTGTACTGCAGCTTATACACACCGCCCAACCTCCAGTTCTCCGGCATGGACACAGCTTTGGCTTCAGTCCCCTGGGGAATGAAATGAAAAGGGAACAATGAAGAAAGGCATTACTCTCAAAAAGATTAAAATTCCAAGAAGCCCCTAATTTGTCGAGAAATAAGCATTTCATATAGTTAAATAAAATTTGTCAATCATTAATATTGCTATTAATAAAATTATCACAGAAAAATGTTACAGTGTATTATCCTCCATCAAAATTTTTGTTCAAATAGATGAAACAACATGAAAAAGGGGGACTGATTTCTCTCTTCAAGACTCACTTCCCTGCCTAGCAAAGCCATATATTAATTCTAGATCCCAGGTCAAATATCACTTACTTTGTGAAGCCTTTTCCAAAAGCAAACCATCATTTCCTGTCTTATTCCCTAACATTCTGTTCACATTTCTATTGTTACACAGTTCTATTATGTTATTTATCATAATACATAATTGTTTCTCTTTCTGACTTATGGACTCCTTGAGGACAAGGACCGTCCCCTATCTTTACATCCTAGCACCTGACTCAGTGCGCGGCATGCTGCAGGTGTTCTACCATCACCGAATTCCTCTACATCTTCATTACTCATAACATGGCCCATAGGCCAGCAGCATCCCTCCAAGAGTTATAAAATCAGAATATGCATTAGGTAAGCTCCCCAGGTATTCTTATGCACATTAAAGTTTGAGAAACTCTACTCTAAATGTTCTCCTCTGTGAATCTATGGCATCCTGTATGTGTATATGTCTCTCCTAGAATTAACTAGTGTAGGATAGTAGTTTGTGTATTGTGTCTCTCCCCCACTCTGGGACTGTAAGCAACCTGAGTGCAGAGACAAAGCACTGCCCCTGACATTGGTAGGCACTTAGCACATGGATTAACAAATGAATGAGGGTAAGCAACTACAACTAAGAACGCCACTCTTCCTAGCTGAATATTAGTAAGTTATTGGCAATTCATACAGGCATCCACATAAAAAAACAACCTAATGAGCCAATTATCTAGTCATGCCCACTTCACACCCACTGACCACATTTTATCTACATATTACCATATATAGTCTTTTTTTTTTAAACCATAGTTGTCATTACTTCTATGACACAAACTAAAAACTGACAAAAGAAATGGAGGAAAAAAGGAGACAGAAGGGAACGTTTACTGGCTGCATGCTGTATGCCCATCACTGTGTTCCCCACTTTACATTTATTTAATCCCAAGCACAATTAATAAAGAAATCTAGAATACAACACTGCAGTGATATTTATTTATATACCCCTTTCTCAATGGTAAACTTAAACCCTACAAGATGTTTGTTTTCTGCTTGTAGCCTTACCTGAGGTATGTAGCCCGACTCCAACATGAGAAGATGTATCGACACTACCAAGGCATCACTGGGAGTCAAACAGTCAGCTGACTGGTACAGAGTCTCCAAAGAATGGGGCACCTGCCCATCCACCGATTCACTGCAGAGCATGGGCTCCGAGGGACAGAAACCTGTGCCCTCTTCCACATCCACATCTTGAACTAACTCGGCTTCAAAATTTTGACTAGGCCCTGACTGAAAAGGATAACAAAAACAATTCACTAAATAGACTTTCATTATTACATAGTACATTTTGTATCCTAAAGAGAACTGAGATTAGTGCTCAAAGTACATTACTAGGTTCAGAAATGGGACACATTTTAAGCAAGCCCTCCTAAATAAAAGAGCCTTTAGTCTACTCCATCCTGAATTCCTTATCTCCATTAATTCTGGCTGATATGCAAAAACCTGGGAATCATCATAGACTTCCCCTCTACCTTACTACCCCATGCCCAATCTGCTCAGTCTTCAAAGTTCCACTGAATCTATTTCCTGAATATTTCTACAATCTGCCAGCCCCTTCCTCCTCCAATGATACTTCAACTCTACCTCCTGACTTCCAGCAACAGCCTCCCTAAGTATCCGACTCCACTTTCTTGTCTTCCAATACATTCCACCCACTGCTGCCAGTTTTTTGACAGTTAAGAATCCAGTAATGTCCTATGTCCCAGCTTAAAGCCTGACAATATTTCCCCAATGCAGACAGCATTTCCCTAAGCTGTGCCTTGGAACGTCACCCTACAGCCACCTAACCTCATCCTCTGTAGTCACAAAATACATTTTGACATTATAAAGCCCTGAGAAGTCCAGTAATAATAATGTGTGCATAACATTTACCAAGAAACGCTATCTACTTTCCTCAATGCTCAACATCCCCATAATACTTACAATCTTTTGAAACGAGTTTTTCATGGAGGACATGCTGAGCAATGCAGGCCTACAAAACCAAGTCCAAACCCCTGAACTCCCTGGCGTACAAAGCCCTCCCTCACATGATCCCTATCAAGTTCACTTTCAGCCAGTCCCTTCTTCCCCACTCTAGCATTCCCACCTCTTCAACAGAGGCAGCGTGGTCTACCACCTGCCTTGCAAAGGCCTTGATTATTGCACTTTATCACACTGTATTGTGATTTTCTGATTACACATCTACAGCCTACCACAAATGCAAGCTTAGAAAGGAACAGACTTTCACCCATTTCTATAATGTGTCACCCATTTCTATAACCATGGTACAGTACCTGGCTCATAGTAGGTACTCAATAAATACTTGAACAAATGCTCACCAATAATACAATTTCATGTTTTTGCTTTCAGTGTTTTCTTATCTGCACCATACAAAACTTCTATAAAATACGCAGGACAGATGGTGTCACTTTTTATATATGCTATAATTGTGACTTAAATTAAATAACATCATCAAGGTTACCAGCTAACAAAAACTTGAAATGAACCGAGATCTCCACTCACAGTCCAGGGATTTTAAGCATAATATAATTCACTGCTTAAATAAGACTAAGTTAACTATGTTAATTTTGCTCAGAAAGTTTGTTTCCTCGGCATGTGCCTAAACTGTTAATGTAAAGCACGTGTTTCTTCTTTATAAATTCACATTTCCATTAAAGAAGGGGCACATAGGATTAAAATTACACAGTGTGAGTGAAAGGGTAGAACATAAGGGGGCAAGAGGCTATTCTTCTAAAATCCTTGAGGATCTAAACCCTGACGGCTTACGGAAAAGATCTAAATTCACTAAACCTAGAGGCCAATGACAATTTTCACAATACATAAAAAGGAAGCTCCATCATATTTCTGAGCAAACAGAACTTATGTATTAAAACCACTAAATAGCTAATAATGAAGTATATAAGCTCTGCTTACCTATCAACTATGCTTAACTTTTGGCCACATACTACTTACTGACAGTTGTGTGGGAAAGAATATACATGGAAAAAAATACAAAAAAGGGTTAGCCAAAACTGATAATGACATGGGAGGAAGATATCTGAATCCCCTGATGTACTTATCAAACCTCACTCTCACTCCGTGAGAAACACTGACCTTCTCTGAGTCATTCTGGTAAGATATGAGTATTTATCATATTCTTCGCACATGTGGAAATGAAAAAATAAATGTTCAGCACCACCTCTCGAACAGATCATTTGTCATGTGTCATTTACAAATGAATGGAACAAGTGACTGAAGTGCAGTTTAGATATTAGAGTCAGATACCATGTTATCCCTGCTTCCCGTTAAAGACTCAACAGGTACTAGATGGGTTCCCGAGTTTAATGAAACAAAAAAGTTAATTTATACTTAATTATAAGAGTTGAGTTTTTCGATTGAAAAAAATTCCTATTCAAGTTTTACCCATCTAGTTCCCTCTTCTAATGCTCCATTCTATATTTAATGAGCAGATCCTGCAACTTTAAGTACTTAAAGCATTACTTGAGATTTCAAGCTCAGTTTCCACAAAGATAGTAGTCATCCTATACACATCCTAGAATACAAAACAACATGCTTTTAAAACTTAAGTTACTGACTTGAGGCAAGGTTAATTTCTCAAAATTTTCCAAAAGGAAACTAGTGAAGTAATTAACACATACACCCTGAAAAGTTCCATCTTACTAGACAATTTCAATAGTACACAAAAGTAAAAGGAATGGGCCCTTCTACCGCAATCTCTGAACAAGTCTATCAGCAGAAAAGATTCAGAAATGTAATTTAAATATATGGTTAAACAGTCTTACTAATTCCCTAGACTATCTCTAATGAGATAGAAACACATAATTTCTAAAAATAAAAATAAAAAAATAAAAATACTTTAAGCCACATAAAAGCTTTTTTGACTTGCTTAATCTCTCTGAATACCATTAATTAAAATCAGAACACAGATGATATTCATAATTTACCAGTACATTAGAAAGTTTACTATCTGTCTATACTTAATACCATGAATTACTTATGTAAGTGAATGAATACTTATGTAGACCTGCAAAAAAAATTAAGTTGGTGTGGTTAAAAGAATTAAGTATACACACACAAAACAATTAACATATGTAATGGGATTAAAAAATTAATAAAGTGATCATTTGTGGCATACAAGAAACCAAAAGGCAGGTAATAAATAATGAGGCGTTTACAAGGCAATAAAGATAATCAGTACAAAGAAACTAAAGAAAACTATTGGGCTGTGGTTGGCAGAGCCTTTGGAAGATGGGTGAGACAAACACAGGAAAGGAGGTAACGCAGGGGATGCCAGGCCCTGGGGGAAGAGCAAAGGCGTGGAGGAGTCCCTAGGCTGTATGTGTACACACATGTGAGCCTGCAAATGCACTGGCTGGAAGAGGGAAAATTTAAAGGAGACTGGTCTGACTGGCGATGATAGTTTACAGGAGGGAAGAACAGAAACTAGCTCCAAGAAGGTTGTGGGGCAATCTTTCATACAGCTTTTAAGACTAGGTACAGGAGGCTAGAAAACAGTTTCCTCCTCTGTTAACATAACAGGGTTGAACTAGAGACACCTGGTCTTTTCCAGGTCAAAAACTGTGAGCACAGGTATACCTATGACACAGAGTTACTAAAGAGCAAGGAAACAACATAATCAAAAGTCACAGGAATAAGATGAACATGGACTGAAGAACAGATATTAGAAGCCTGGAATGGAGAGGAAAAGCTGACAGCCCTTACTAAGGGGTTAGAGGTAAGGGATCAAAACCACCAAGGTTTTAAGCTCAGAGTAGCTCATTTAGAAAGAAGAGAACATCAAGGCAGAAATTTTCAAATTTATGTTAGCATAGAATCTGAGGTAACAGTTTTTTAAATCCAGGTATAAATGTCCTCCTGTAAATCTTCTGGAAATAACTGGTCTACATAGTACAGCCTTATGGGGTAGTGTAAACCAGAGGAAGCAAAGCTGGGAATCATGAGTCAACACCAAAGGCCAAGGGATAACTCATCTGGAATGAGTGTCTGAAAAACATAGGTAAAAACTGGGTTCTTTGAAATGTCAGCCCAGTATTGGTCCAGGCACCAAGCCCTAAAAGATAAATTCCTGTAAGAATATAATCTGTCATCTACTAATGATAATTACCCTGATGGGTAGAGAATTCAACCAAACTATTCAGTATAATGATCAACTACCCTATTTCTTGTCTTGATATTAATACCCACCATACTGTCATCGTTCCAGACATCAGATTGGGCTGCCTGTCCTTGGAATGAATCACTCAGTTGTTCATCCTGTGTGCTGGACTGACTGGAGCTGGCGGCCAAAGAGGGTTGGTCATTATGCTGGAGTGAGGAATGCTCTGAATCTGTGGATGAAGGTAAGTTAGGTGCTGGAATGGCATCTTCAAGAATCAAACATATCAAGTCCCCAGAAACAATCCCATATGAAGCCAAGGTCTCTTCATCTCCAGTGAGGGCATCCTTGTTGTTCAATGTAATTGCAAACCGGGTATCAGAACTGCCAAGAAAGACGGATAAGGATAGTAAGAGCTACCTACTACCATGACCTTCAAGGATACATTTGGAACATATAAAAGGTATGTGGTATGACCCTGGAAGAACTAAGTAATGAAAAACAAAACAAAAATAATAAGGAAGCTGAAGTTTTAGAAAAACTATAAAAATTATTTGTTCTTATCACCAAATGCCTAAATTATATTTGTCTAATGGCTATAAGGCTGGCCTGGGGAATAGGATACAGTAATTCTCTCTAATCCATGTTTTCATCAATTCATTTTTTATATTCTGACATCTTTGAAATAGGCATGTTCTTAAACACAATGACATTTCACAGCTTGACAGTATTTTTCCTTTAGTGTTACATAAAGCGAAGTGCGTTTTAAGATTGACAGCAACTGAGATGCAATGAAAGTCTTTTTAAAATATAAATTAAATCACATCATTCTTCTGCTAAAAATCCTCCAATGGCTTCTATTTGAACTTGGAACAGAATCCTTAATTAACCTAGCCTCCAAAGCCCAACACATGACTCCCACCCACTCCTCCAACCTCATCCATCCTGTGCCATCTTCCTCACTCCCTGTTCCCTACTCACACGAGTCTTCCATCTGTTCCTCGAAACAGATCAACCTCATTGCAGCCACTCGGCCTCTGCATTTGCTCTCATATCTTCAAATGGCTGACTTTGAACATTCAGGTCTCAATTCAAATGCCATCTCTTCAGACACCCTCCACCCAGCCTCCACCACTGTATTCCACTCTCATTTTATTTTTAATTGTGACACCACTATGTGAAAATGTCCTCTTCATTTGTTGTCTCGCTTCCTTTTACCCCCACCACCAGAATTTAAGTTTCATAAGATCAGGTATCTTGTCTGTCTATCTCAAAACAGTATCTCCAGCACTTGGCAAATAGAAATATTTGTGGAATAAATGCATCCAACAAACATTAATTGTGAAGATCAAGATGAGACTGAAATCAGGGCTACCGAATTCAATGTCCTTATAGGACAGTTAGCTTATGTTAGTTCCACAATACTAGATCATGTCCTAAATATACATTCATAATCACAAAAAGTTAAACGAATGTATGTAGATAACTGAGTATAAACTCATCCTTCCCACTGATAAATTCACCCTTCTTACTGACCACTTATAATGCCTTTTATATGGAAGACAGCACAAATCTAAAAATCCACTGCTAAACAAGCTAAGAGTTCAAATTTTAGGCTGAAGCAATGAACTCCCATCCTTTCTGCATCACAGATTATCAGACTTTAAGAGAATAACCATTATTTTGTCACACAGTGGTGAGGAATAATTAACAAACCATCGTAAAACATTTTATGACATTTACACTCAGCACTGCTGACTTCATTAACTTTTTGAGAGGTTAACGAAGGACAAAGTCCTCTGAAAATCATGTTTATTCTTACAATACTGCATTTTCAAAACTGCTTGAAATAATTTTTTTCTTTCATATGTAAGCACATTTTTTTACCAATTAAAGTGTCTTTGGTAGAGAAATTACTGAAATTTCAGAAACTACTCTTACTGAAGTTAACATGCCTTCCAGTTAACCAGCCTCAACTGTAAAAAGAAACCTGAAAGAGAAACTAACTTGGGCTCCTGGGTAAACAAAGACTCATATTGGGTTTCACAACCTTTCAAGACTGTCCCAACTAAGTAAAAAATAATAGTAACAAAACATACATACATACATATGAAAATACCTTAAAAGGAAAAGTTAATTTTGAAAATTTAGAGCGGGTAATGATTCCAGCATGCAAAACACTTAGGTTTAACACTAAGAAATAACAGGCATGCCACTTGATATAATGTTTAAAAGGAGTATGTCCATACCTCATTTACTGCTTTTTTTTTTAATTTGGAGAAAAATAGGCTTACTTTTAATATAGTAATGCCTTAGCCTGAAAAATGAAAGGGTAAGAAGTTCAAAATATGGCCTCATTTTGTTGAATTCCCTAAAAATAAAATGAACGTTTATAAAAGGGACCACTTAAAATTAACAAAAGTTTTCTTTCGAAGAATTTCACCTAAAAAGCCCTAGCGAACATTTTTAAATTTTTCCTTAGCACAAATTCCAAATTCACTAGCTCAGTTTTTAAAGAGGGGCACCCTTACATTCGTCCCT
>JAVSCE010013216.1:0-78149 GCA_032199065.1 Smutsia gigantea | reverse complement strand
CCTCCCGAGCAGCTCGCACCCCCGCCTCCTATCGCAGCGTGCCAAGAGTTTGGAGCGCGCGCACGCACACAGGGCACGGTGTTCTCGCGTATCCCTCCGCCTCCCTCCTCCTTTCCCCGCTCGGAGCTCGGCAACGATTTGGGAAAGGAAGGGAGGAGGGAACTACTTTCCTGAAACTTGCTATGCTGCACACGACTTCGAGTTGCAGTGATTCGCCCGGGGGCCGCAGCTTTTAGTTCTCCTGTCCACAAGCCCTCACAGCTCGGGCACCCCGCTCGGCAGCCCCACTCTGTGCCTGTCTAGTTCCCCGGGGGAAGCAGGCGGCCCGGAGAGTCGCCAGGGACTACTTCGCCTCCTTCTCCCGTGGGCGCCCCCGGTTCGGGCAGCGGCGGCGGCGGAAGGAGCGGGCGGCGTGAGCGCTTCCGCCGCCCCCCTCGCGGCTCCCCTCCGGCGGGCGTGAGGAGCTGGCCCGCCGAGCTGCTGGTGGGGAACGGCTGGTAGGGCAGCTGCGGCCGCGCTCCTCGCGCTCCGCCGCCTTTCGGGACCTCGCCCCCGGGCTCGCGGGCTCTCCCCCGACGCGGGCGGGGACGTTGGCTACCGGTCCCGGCCCACTCGCTCCCCACCGCCTCCTGGAGGCGTCCCGGCTGGAGCGTGCCTGGAGGAATCCGCCGCCGAGGGGCCCGTCGCCCGGCTCTGCGTGTTCCTGAGAAGCGCCCCGGTCGCCGCCGGCGAGGCGGGAGATGGTGGGGTGGGCTCCAGCAGGACCG
Source organism: Smutsia gigantea (assembly GCA_032199065.1). Taxonomy (NCBI): domain Eukaryota; kingdom Metazoa; phylum Chordata; class Mammalia; order Pholidota; family Manidae; genus Smutsia; species Smutsia gigantea. The sequence continues at coordinate 77,382 of JAVSCE010013216.1, read as the reverse complement.
CGCCGCCGCCGTCCGGAGCCTGGGCTCGGCACCCTGCCGCCGGCCCCCACCCAACGGAGCTCGCCTTCCTCGTCGCCGCATCCCTGAGGGAAGCGCCGCCTCTGCTCCCGGCTTCTCCGGCCGCCCGCCGCGCTCCACCCCAGTGCCCGGAGCGGCAGCTCTCCGCTCCGCCTGCGCAGCCCGCGGCCCGCTCCCTCCCCACCCACCGTCCCGGCCCCCTGGGTCCCTCGCTCGGCCGTGAGGCGGGGGAGAGGCCGGGGTCGCCACGGCCGAGGTTGCTGCCGCCCCCCTGCGGGGGGGGCCGGGGTTCCCGGCGGGGGGGGCACCGTTCCGGGTGAGGCGTCCACCATGGTGAGGCCCCTGAGCCGCTGCCCCCGCGCCCCCCCCGGCCGCCGCCTGCCCCTCGGTGCTGCTCCTCCGACTGCTGTTGCTCCGCCGCCTGATCGGGTCACGGTGAGGGAAAGATGAGCGCGGAGACGGCGACTTCTGACAACGAGTAAGCGCCTGGGTCTTTATTACCAGCACCCCCCTCTCCCCCCCGCCCCAACAGCAATATTTCCTTGGCGCTTGCCCAGACCCCGGGGACTTGGGTGCCTGAAAGCTCGCAGCCCTGCAGAGTTCCGTGCTTCTTGTTCTGGAGAGAACATTAGATTTTTTTAAGCCATTTTATTTCTTGGCAGCAACCCCCCCGCCCCTCCCCCCGACATCCATTCGTTTCCTTCTGGGGGAGGTTCAGAGTGTTGGGGTGGGATGGCAACTGTACGTCCCTGAGGGGGCACAGTGTTGACGGATGGAGGCGGGATAGAAATCACCCCGTTGCCTGCAAGACCCGCCTGGCCCGTCCATTTACATTTTAGCATACCAATCAACATACCCTGAATATCCATTCTGCTGCTTTTATAGCTATTTCACTGGGAAACTGGTGTGTGGGAGCACCTCCTGCAGCAAACTGCTCTTGAATCTTAATTCGATGAGTCAGTGACTCTTAAATACCGATTAAGCCTCCGCCCTCTCCCCTCCCCCCTTAAACTTGTGACCTGTGAGATTCTTGTAAAAAATTGGGCTAGGAAAATATTTCTAGAATTTAATAGTATTGAGGGCACCTGGAGCGTGGGAGTTGTTGAACTGTTGCATTTTACCTCCGCGAATACTGATCGTGTCTTTATCAGGAGCATAGGATACTGAATGCTTATTTTTCTTCTTCAGCCAAATTGCAATACACTTCTTAACGTTGATTTAACAGTATTTACAATTGCTGAACATGTTGATGACTTCATTCATTAACTTCTTAGAGCATCTCAGTTTAAGTGTTTGTGTATTTGGGCTGTCCTTATGTTTTCTAAACGAAATACTTTGCCTTTAAAATATTTTGCTTTAACGTAACAGCTGCCTGGAGGAATAATAGTGCGGCAACAGTTTTCTTTTGGGAAGGAATTTAATTCCACGCAGGTCACTGGCATCCGTTTTCTCGTAGTTCAAGTTTTGTTTATCTTTGGAGGGTTGGAAAGAGTTAAGTGAGTTAAGACTCGTCCTAGGATGCATTCCTTTAAATAAAGTGCATTCCTCGCGTCAGACCTTTTTGAGAGGTCTTTAAAGTCCAAAGCTTAGGCCTGTGTAACATGAAATAGCTTGAAAAATGCCAAGCAGCGTTTCTCCTCACTCCCCTCACCCCCACAACACACTCTTCCGAAGAGCGGGTGTGGGAGAAGGTAGATTGCTGCAGTGTCAGTGCAGTCTCGAGGCAGAAGTGGCCGCCATGTTCTCTCTCTTTTTGTGAATCGCCCTCATTTGCATAGCACACTCTTCATTCATAAAAAAATAATTAAACATCCATCACCTTGGACATGTTGAAAGGATTTCCCAAGAAAAAAATTCGAAGCTTGACTGTCTGTTGTCGTGTAGACTGAGTTCGGAAAGTTAAGAGAATTCTAAGTTAAGGGTAAAATTCAAAAACATAACGCACACACAAACTACTGTTCTCAGAATGTTGACACAATTATGTGGGACATATCAGTTCGGGGAGGTGCTGGGATCACGTGATCGCCTCCATTCATAAAGTACCTGGCTGTCCATTCACAGGGCTGTACACTGTCTCGCTGCTTTCCGCAGATTAGACCTACTTTGAGAGATCAAGAAGTATCTCAGATAACGCTTAGTTAGGAGGAAAACTGCTGAAAATCCTGAACGAGATGATAGTTTTTTCTGGTATCTTTTAAGAAAATAGCCTAGATCAAAATGTCAAGTTCCATTTTAGCTATGGGAAAAGGCCGATTTCTATATTTAAAGTAAAATATTGAATACCTTATTTTGGGTGCAACTAACAAAAGCAAGTGAAGGAATATGAATTGACACAATAAAATATGTTTACACATGGGATCTTTTTGTAATACTTGCCATGGACAAATTGAAAATTCTAGTTTTTGCTGTAGTGGTATCTGGATAATACCGGTGTTACACTAAAAATGAGTAAATACTCCTAGTGGTTTAATCCCAAAGGTGATATCTGAGACAACAAATGACAGTTTTTAGTGGGATGATTGCTCCCCCCACCCCATTTGATATGTATTTATATGGTACAACTTGGAAATTACCTCACGCAGACTTTTAAATTGTTTTCATAAATGTATCCTGCTTTATTAATAAGTTTTTCTTTAGGGACTTTGTTTTGTTTTGGTAGGACAAGAATAATATGTTTTGCATATGTAATATTTTGATGAAATATTAACTCTGGTGCAAACTCGAGGTTTTAATGAAAATTATTTTTATTCTAGGAAGTTATGTGTTTATCTAGTAATCAGTTTTATTAGAGCCACAATTTTTGTGTGTTTGCTAAATGACAAAGTCCATAAAGAAGCAACTTATTTGGCTATAGCTTTTATTCTGATAACATATCATTTTTATAATCATATATTATGAAGAAACAAAAGAGATAAAATATAGAAGACATAACTTAAAGCCTTAGCATAGTTTTAAAAGCTGTCCTGTAATAGGGATTCTATTTGGGCCTTACATATATTTTTACCTTTTTCTTTGCTACATTTTTAAATGCTACAATCGTTAGGAATTTAATTACAGTAGAGACTGTTCTTAACACTCAAGACTGTTTCTTCACTTTATTTCAATCTTTAAAAGAAGTGCACATCACCAATACCTTGGGAAACTTATCCTTTTCTAGATAGATGTGGTAAAATCCAGTAAGGCCTTTAGAGGCTTCATTTTGAAATCCTCTAGCTACATGCTCTGTTACTTGAAAATAGCATTCTCTGTGGAAGGATACATAGCTCTCAGAGATTGATGATGAGTACATATTTAATCAAGAATTTGTGAAGGATCTATTATGTGTATGACTTTGTTTTATGTGATGGCAAATATGGGGAAGCATTGGTGAAAGTTTGCTTTTTTTCTCCAGCCATCAATAAGACCTGGAACTGCCTTAAAAGTGCCATTAAAAAAAAAAATCCCTTCCATGCAAGAGGAATAGTTTATTTCAGATAATGTATAAAATGATCTTTAAAGTGAATAAGTAATAATAATTTATTTGCTCTAAATAAAATGTAGATAATTTTAAAAGTGTAATATTCATATAAGAATCAGCAATGTCTTTGTTACCTTTTCGATTGCTCATTTTTTTTAGAACTCTAAACAATTTATCTTTTTTTAATATATATATATAGGTACATTCATTTAAGTTTTTTCCTAGGTTCACAAAATTTTTGTGGCTGTTAATTTTTCTTGTCATTGCTAGTATCTTTTAAAGCTCATTCATGTGACTTATTTTTTCTTGTATAGCACTCTCCAGAACTTCCAGAATAATGTTAGATAATGTTGGCTTCTTTGTGACTTTCTGTCATACAGATAGGTCTGATGTTACCTGTTATTTTAAGATGTTATTCATCATGATAAGGAAGTGTCCATAATGCCTTTTATTTCCCCATGCCACCAGAATTTGATACTGATTTTTTTAAATTAGTTTCTGCAGATGTTTCATAGACTCTTTATATTGATATTTTTATTGAGATACTTGTAGATTACTAGTTGCTGTTGTAAGGAATAATACAAAGAGACCTGTTATCTTTTATTTATTTATTTTGCTATTATTAATAAACAATTACATGAGCAACATTATGGTTACTAGACTCCCCCTATTATCAAGTACCCACCACATACCCTATTGCAGTCACTGTCCATCAGCGTAGAAGGATGTTATAGAATCACTACTTGTCTTCTCTGTGTTATACTGCCTTCTCTGTCTACCCCCACCTCACCCCCATGCCCGCTATATTATGTGTGCTAATTGAAATAGCCCTTTTTCCCCCTTATCCCTCCCTTACCACCCATCTTCCCCAGTCCCTTTCACTTTGGTAACTTTTAGTCCATTCTTGGGTTCCGTGAGTCTGCTGCTGTTTTACTTCAGTTTTTTCTTTGTTCTTATACTCCACATATGAGTGAAATCATTTGATGCTTGTGTTTCTCTGCCTGGCTTATTTCACTGAGCATAATACCCTCTAGCTCCAGCCATATTGTTGCAAATGGTAGGGTTTGTTTTTTTCTTATGGCTGAATAATATTCCATTGTGTATATATACCACCTCTTGTTTATCCATTCATCTACTGATGGACACTTAGGTTGCTTCCATTTCTTGGCTATTGTAAATAGTTCTGTGATAAAAATAGGGGTGCATATATCTTTGTCAAAGTGGGCTGCTGCATTCGTAGGGTAAATTCCTAGAAGTGGAATTCCTGGGTCAAATGGTATTTCTATTTTGAGTTTTTTGACGAACCTCCATACTGCTTTCAACAATGGTTGTACTAATTTACATTCCCACCAGCAGTGTAGGGGGGTTCCCCTTTCTCCACATCCTCGCCAACATTTGTTGTTGTTTGTCTTTTGGATGGCGGCCATCCTAACTGGTGTGAGATGATACCACACTACGGTTTTAATTTGCATTTCTCTGATGACTAGTGATGTGGAGCATCTTTCCATGTGCCTGTTGGCCATCTGAATTTCTTCTTTGGAGAAGTGTCTGTTCAGCTCCTCTGCCCATTTTTTAATTGGCTTATTTGCTTTTTGTTTGTTGAGGTGTGTGAGCTCTTTATATAATTTGGATGTAAACCCCTTATCGGATATGTCATTTATGAATATATTCTCTCATACTGTAGGATGTCTTTTTGTTCGACTGATGGTATCCCTTGCTGTACAGAAGCTTTTTAGTTTGATACAGTCCCATTCGTTCATTTTTGCTTTTGTTTCCCTTGCCCGGGGAGACATGTTCATGAAGAAGTTGCTCATGTTTATGTTCAAGAGATGTTAGCGTATATTTTTTTCTAAGAGTTTTATGGTTTCATGACTTACATTCAGGTCTTTGATCCATTTTGAGTTTACATTTGTGTCTGGGGTTAGACAGTAATCCAGTTTCATTCACTTACATGTAGCTGTCCAGTTTTGCCAACACCAGGTGTTGAAGAGGCTGTCATTTCCCCATTGTATATCCATGGCTCCTTTATCATATATTAATTGACCATGTATGTTTGGGTTTATATCTGGGCTCTCTATTCTGTTCCACAGGTCTATGGATCTGTTCTTGTGTGAGTACCAAATTGTCTTGATTACTGTAGCTTTGTAGTAGAGCTTGAAGTCAGGGAACATAATTGCCCCTGCTTTATTCTTCCTTCTCATAATTGCTTTGGCTATTCGGGGTCTTTTGTGGTTCCATATGAATTTTAGAACTATTTGCTCTAGTTCATTGAAGAATGCTATTGGTAATTTGATAGGGATTGCATTGAATCTGTAGATTGCTTTAGGCAGGATGGCCATTTTGACAGTATTAATTGTTCCCTGCCAAGAGCATGGGATGAATTTCCATTTGTTAGTGTCCTCTTTATTTCTCTCATGAGTGTCTTGTAGTTTTCAGGGTATAGGTCTTTCACATCCTTGGTCAGGTTTATTCCTAGGTATTTTATTCTTTTTGATGCAGTTGTGAATGGAATTGTTTTCCTGATTTCTCTTTCTGCTAGTTCATCGTTAGTGTATACGAATGCAACAGATTTCTGTGTATTAATTTTGTATCCCGCAACCTTGCTGAATTCTGATATTAGATCTAATAGTTTCGGAGTGGATTCTTTAGGGTTTTTTATGTACAATATCATGTCATCTGCACACAAGGACAGCTTGAGTTCTTCCTTGCAGATCTCGATGCCTTTCATTTCTTTGTGTTGTCTGATTGCCATGGCTAATACCTCCAGTACTATGTTGAATAAAAGTGGGGAGAGTGGGCATCCTTGTCATGTTCCTTATTTCAAAGGAAAACCTTTCCGCTTTTCACTGTTAAGTATGATGTTGGCTGTGGGTTTGTCATATATGGCCTTTATTATGTTGAGGTAGTTGCCCTCTATACCTATTTTGTTGAGAGTTTTTATCATGAATGGATGTTGAATTTTGTCGAATGCTTTTTCAGCATCTATGGAGATGATCATGTGGTTTTTGTCCTTCATTTTATTGATGTAGTGGATGATGTTGATAAATTTTCGAATGTTGTACCATCCTTGCATCCCTGGGGTGAATCCCACTTGATCATGATGGACGGTTTTTTTGATGTATATTTAAATTTGGTTTGCTAATATTTTGTTGAGTATTTTTGCATCTACGTTCATCAGGGATACTGGTCTGTAATTTTCTTTTTTTGTGGTGTCTTTGCCTGGTTTTGGTATTAGAGTGACATTGGCCTTGTAGAATGAGTTTGGGAGTATTCCCTCCTCTTCTACTTTTTTGAAAACTTTAATGAGGATAGGTATTAGGTCTTCACTAAACATTTGTTGAAATTCAGCAGTGAAACCGTCTGGTCCAGGCGTTTTGTTCTTAAGTAGTACTTTGATTATCGAGTGAATTTCGTTGCTGGTAATTGGTCTACTCAGATTTTCTGTTTCTTCCTGGGTCAGCCTTAGAAAGTTGTATTTTTCTAGAAAGTTGTCCATTTCTTGTAGGTTATCCAGTTTGTTAGCATATAATTTTTCATTGTATTCTCTCATAATTCTTTGTATTTCTGTGGTATCTGTAGTGATTTTTCCTTTCTCATTTATAATTCTATTCATGTTTGTAGACTCTTTTTTTCTTGATAACTCTTGCTCGGGGTTTATCTATTTTATTTTCTCAAAGAACCAGCTCCTTCTTTCATTGATTCTTTCTACTGTTTTATTCTTCTCAATTTTATTTATTTCTGCTTTAATCTTTATTATGTCCCTCCTTCTACTGACTTTGGGCCTCATTTGTTCTTCCTTTTCTAGTTTCATTAATTGTGAGTTTAGACTGTTGTTTGGGATTGTTCTCCTTTCCTGAGGTAGGCCTGTATTGCAATACACTTCCCTCTTAGCATAGCTTTCGCTGCATCCCACAGATTTTGTGGTCTTGAATTATTGTTGTCATTTGTCTCCATATATTGCTTAATCTCTGTTTTTATTTGGTCATTGGTCCATTGATTATTTAGGAGCATGTTATTAAGCATCCATGTGTTTGTGGACTTTTTCGTTTTCTTTGTGTAATTTTTTTGTAGTTTCAATCCTTTGTGATCTGAGAAGCTGGTTGGTACAATTTCAGTCTTTTTGAATTTACTCAGGTTCTTTTTGTGGCCTAATATATGATCAATTCTTGAAAATGTTCCATGTGCACTTGAGAAGAATGTGTATCCTGCTGCTTTTGGATGGAATGTTCCGTAGATGTCTGTTAGGTCCATCTGTTCTAACATGTTGTTCAGTGCCTCTGTCTCTTATTTTCTGTCTCGTTCATCTGTCCTTTGGAGAGAGTGGTGTTTTGAAGTCTTCTAAAATGAATGCATTGTATTCTATTTTCCCTTTTAATTCTGTTAGTATTTGTTTCACATATGTAGGTGATCCTGTGTTAGGTGCATAAATATTTATAATAGTTATATCGTCCTGTTGGACTGACCCTTTTATCATTATGTAATGTCCTTTGTTTCTAGTGACTTTCTCTGTTTTGAGGTCTATTTGTCTGATACAAGTACTGCAACTCCTGCTTTTTTCTCACTATTAGTTGCATGAAATATCTTTTCCCATCCCTTTACTTTGAGTCTGTGTATGTCTTTGGGTTTGAAGTGAGTCTCTTGTAGGCAGCATATAGATGGGTCTTGTTTTTTTATCCATTCAGTAACTCTGTGTGTTTTGATTGGTGTATTCAGACCATTTACATTTAGGGTGATTATCGATAGGTATGTACTTTTTGCCCTTGTAGGCTTTAGATTTGTGGTTACCAAAAGTTCAAGGGCAATTCCCTTACTATCTAACAGTCTAATTTAACTTACTTCGTATATTATTACAACACAACCTAAAGGTTCTTTTTTTTTTCTTCTTCCTCCTCCATTCTTTGTATATTATGAATCATATTCTGTACTCTTTGTCTTCCCTTGGATGACATCTGTTTAGCTTTAGGAATACTTCTATCTATAGGAGTCCCTCCAAAATGCCCTGTAGAGGTGGTTTGTGGGAGGTAAATTCTTTCAGCTTTTCCTTATCTGAAAATTGTTTAATCCCTCCTTCAAATTTAAATGATAACCTTTCTGGGTAGAGTATTCTTGGTTCAAGGCCCTTCTGCTTCACTGCATTAAATATATCATGCCACTCTCTTCTGGCCTGTAAGGTTTCTGTTGAGAAGTCTGATGATAGCCTGATGGGTTTTCCTTTGTATGAGATCTTATTTCTCCTTCTAGCTGCCTTTAAAAGTTTGTCTTTATCCTTGATCTTTGCCATTTTAATTATTATATGTCTTGATGTTGTCTTTCTTGGGTCCCTGATGTTGGGAGATCTGTGCACCTCCATGGCTTGAGAGACTATCTCTTTCCTCAGATTGGGGAAGTTTTCAGCAATTTCCTCCTGAAAGTCACTTTCTATCCCTTTTTTTCTCTCTTCTTCTTCTGGTACCCCTATAACATGAATATTGTTCCATTTGGATTTGTCACACAGTTCTCTCAATATTCTTTCATTCTTAGCGATCCTTTTTTCTTTCTGTGCCTCAGCTTCTTTGTATTCCTCGTCTCTAATTTCTGTTCCATTTGCTGTCTCTTCTACTACATCTAATCTGCTTTTAAATTCCTCCACTGTGTGTTTCATTTCAGATAAGGTATTTCTTAATGATTGAATCTCCATCTTAAATTCGTTCCTGAGGTCTTGAATATTTTTCTGTACCTCCATAAGCATGTTTATAATTTTTATTTTGAACTCTCTTTCTGGAAGATTTGTGAATTCAGTTTCATTTGGCCCTCTTTCTGGGGTTTGTGAGATTTTGGTCTGAACCATGTTCTTTTGACATTTCATATTTCTGTGTGGTGCCCACTAGTGTGCAGAAACTCCAGTGTTTCGAGCTGCTCACGCCCTAGAGTGAGGTTGGGGGACGGAGGAGAGCCGAGCTGGTGCCTGAGGGAGGAAAGATCTCTTTCCTGCCTCCCGTCTGCGCTGCCTGTGTCCTGTGTCAGACGCAGTGGACCAAGCACACCTGTGTAATCCTCTGTGCTTTGCGTATCTAGCTGTTGTAGTCCGGGTCTCCCTCTGGCTGTCCTTTTGCCTGTGCAGTTACTGCAGGTTTGCGAGCAGGTGCCTGCCGGCCAGTTGGAAGACTTGGTAGGCTCTGTGTCACAGTGGGGAGCCTGGGAGCTGAGTAGGCAGGCAGGGGGATGGAGCACCTGAAGCCCCTCCAAGTTCCCAGCCAGCTGGGCAGAGCACACCCAGACAACCTTGTCCAGCTCTCCCTTCTCCCGGGCAGCAAGCCCCATGCAAACGCCGCCCCTTCAGGAGCCCTCTTGCTGCTAGGAAGCCTCTCAGACTCCCTGCCTTACCTCTGACACAGAGTGCCAGGTGTGGATCCCCTCCTCCACAAATGGCCAGAATGTCAATTTCGCAGGCACTCCACCTGTCCCAAGCTCCCCAAAGCCCAGGGCACCACACAATATAAGATTCTGCTCACAAAGCAGATGTCTATCGTTAGGTGTCCAGCAGTCCCAGGCTTCCACCCCCTCTCCTGCTCCATTTCTCTTCCTCCTGCTGGTGAGCTTGGGTATGGGAAGGGCTTGAGTCCCGCCAGATTAAGGCTTTCTTACATTACCCTGTTTCTTGAGGTCTGCTCTGTTCGTGAGGTCTGTATGCAGTCTGGTTCAGCCTTCTTTCTTGTTGCTGTCTGTAGGTTAGTTGTATTTATTAACTATATTTTTGTACTGTTTGTGGTTTTGGGAGGAGCTCTCCGTCTCACCTGTCATGCCGCCATCTTGAATTCTCAGATCCTGTTATCTTTTACCACTGTTCCCAGTGATAACGTTTTTCAGAGCTTTCATATATCACAATCAAAATATATATTCACCTTGATATAATCCATCATATTCAGTTTTTTCCCAGTTTTCCTTGTACTTGTTTGGGTGTGTATTTAGGCCTGTAGTGTTCCTCTACCACAAAAAAGATAAAAACAGTTCAGTAACCACAAGAATTCTTCCTCTTGTTACTATTTTATGACCACATCCACCTACTCCTTGGCCTGGCAACCACTCATGTGTTCTCCATTTCTATAATTTTTTCATTTCAAAAATGTCATATAATCAGTATCATAAGTCTGTAACCTTTCAGGATTGGGTTTTTTCATTCAGCACTGTTCCCTGAGGGTTAAGCAGGTTGTTGAGTATGGCCGTAGTTTGTTCCTTTTTATTGTTTACTGGTATTCAGTGATGTCTTTGTACCAAAGTTTGTTTAACCATTGACTCATTGAAGGGCCTGTCAGCTGTTTGCAGTTTGGGGTTATTGCAAATAAAGCTACTGTGGACATTCATGTGCAAGTTTTTCTGTGAATTTTTGTTTCTCTGGGATAAATGACCAAGAGTGAATTGCTGGATTGTATGGTAGTTGTATGTTTAGTTTTTTGAGAAACTGCCAATCATTTCCCCAGAGTACCATGTTAAATCTTCAGCTAGAATGCTATGAATAATCCAGTTTGTAGTTATTTTGACCAGCATTTAGTCATTTTTTTATTTTAGTCATTGTGATTGGTGTATAATGATAGCGCATTGTGGTTTTAATTTGCCTAGCCCTAATGGCTAATGATGTTGAATATCTTTTCATGTGCTTATTTGTACCGTTTGGTGAAAAATCTGTTCATATCTTTGCCTATTTTCATAGTGGATTGTTTGGGGTTTTTTGCTGTTGAATTTTGAGATTTCTTTATATATTCTTTTTCTACTCCTTTGTTGGGATATGTGGTTTACAAATATTTTTTCCTAATCTGTAGCTCTTCTTAATATCTTCTTCACAGGGTTTTTTGTAGAGCAAAGATTTAAATTTTGATGTCATCCAATTTATCATTGTTTCCTTTCATGGGTCATGATTTTTTTTTCTTTTTGTCAACGCTTGGCCCAAAGTTTTATCCTACTTTTTCTTTTTCCTGAAAGTTTTATAGCTTTACATTCTATATTTAAGCCCATGGTTAGTTTCATTTTTTTTATATATATATAGGGTATGATACGTAGGTCAAGGTTCATTTCTTTTGCCTATGTCCAGTTTTTCCAGCAGCATTTGTTGAAAAGGTTGTCCTTCCTGCATTTGAATACCTTTGTACTCTTGATAAAAATCGGTTGAGCGCTTTTGTGTAGGTTCTTCATTTTGTTCTGTTGCTCTATTGGTTTATTTCTCCACAAGTACCATACACTATATTACTATGGTATCTATGTTGTAAGCCCTAATATTGAGTAGGATGATTTCTCCCATTTTATTCTTCTTTCTCTGATTATTTTAGCTAATCCAGGGTCTGTGCTGTTCCATATAAATTTTAGAATAATCCTATCTATGTCTACAGAAATCCTTCACTGGGATTTTGATAGGAATTGTATTAAACCTGTGGATCCGTTTAGGAAGAATTGATATCTTTACTATGTTGAATCTTCTAATCTATGCACATGGTATGTCTCTAGTAAGGTCTTTGAATTATTTCATTTAGCATTTTGTGATTTTTAGTATATAGATACTATATTTGTTTTATTAAGTGTGTTTTTAATTTTTCTTGGAGCAATTATAAATAGTATTGTGTTTATAATTTTGGTTAGTGCATGCTTGTTGTATGTGTATGTGATTAATTTTTCCTGCATCCTGTTACCTTGCTGAATTACGAGATTTTTTGTAGATTCCCTGGATTTTTTAATATAGACAGTCATGTCATCTACAAATACAGTTTTATTCCTTCCTTTTCAATCTGTATTGTGTTTTATTTCTTTTTCTTCCCCTTATTGCAGTGGTTGGAACTTCCAGTTTTATGTTGAATAAGAATGGTAATAGTGAACATGCTTGCTTTGTTCAGATTTTAGTGGAAACACATTCAGTCTTTAATGCTAGATTGTAGTGTTAACTGTAGGGTTTGTTATAGAAAATATGTATTGATTTAAGGTAACTCCATTGTATTCCTCACTTGCTGATAGTTTTTATTGTGAATGGGTATTGAAATTTGTGAAATTTTGCTTTTGATATGGTCACATCTTAGCTTGTTATGATAGATTACATTGACTAATTTTTGAAAAAGTTGACAACCTTATGTACCTATAATAAATGCCACCTAGCATGGTATATATGATCTTTTTATATATTGTTGGATTTGACTTACCACTCTTTGGTTGAGGAATTTAATGTCTGAGTTCATATCATGAAAGATAATGATCTGTAATTTTCTTTTTTGGTACTGTTTTTGTCTGGTGTTAGTGTATCAGTATAATTCTGACCTTATAACATGAATTGAGAAGTGTTCCCTCCTGCTTTCTGGAAGGGATTGTGTAAAATTGGTGTTAGTTCCTCCTTTCTCTTTTTGAGAGCTTTTAAATTACAAATTCAGTTTCTTTAATGTTTATGGGACTCATGTTATCTATTTTATCTTGGTTGAGGTTTGATAATGTCTAATTTTTCAAAGAATTGGTCCCTTCTAAATTGTCCGATTTATGAGTGTAAAGTTGTTCTTAATGTCGCAATTACTCTTTTAAAGGCTGCAGTCTCTTTAGCAGTGCCATGTTCATTGCTGAAGGTGGTGATTTGTGTTTTTCATTTTTAATGTGTGAGTCTTGCTAGAGATTTATCAATTTTTTTGCTGTTTTTAAACCTGCTTCATATGTCATTGATTCCCCCACCACCCCCTATTTCCAATTTGTTTTATTTCTGTTTTTTTGTTGTTTTCTTCCTTCTGCTTGCTTTTGGTTTATTTTGCTCTCTTTTTTGTTTCTTAAGGTAGTAGCTTCAGTTACTGACTTGAGACCTCTCTTCATTCCAGCATCCATAGGAGCCTTTTGAAAGGTTTCAATTCACTGTTTAATACAAAAGTTTGAATTTATAAAATTTAACTGTACTTTTAATATTATTAAAATCTTACATATATTGTTTTGTCTGTTTTAACTCAAAAGCAGAAGATCTCCAACTATCATGTTTTTGGATAGTCGTGTTTCTGAATGGTTTTTGTGCTATATAGGTAATGCTGTATTAATAAGTTAATAAAGGTCATGACTGTTAAATTCTTGAGATCACTGAAATTGGTTCCATTAGAATTGTATGGGTTTCTCTCCAAATTATGAAGACCGGGTTGAGAGAGAAGAGAATTATTTAAACTTATTTAGTTTTATTGTGGCAATTCAGAGTGGTAACAGTCTGGGGCGATTTGGGAAAAAGCCAAGTAAAGAACCTGGGAATATTGCCTGTTCCCCCCAAATTCTATGTTGTTCTTTAGTGTGGCCACCAGTCATTAGAGCAGTGTCCAAATTAGAAGTCAGTGACAGTTCCCTCCTATTTTTTTGCGGTAGTAGTCCCCTCTAAGTTCTCTACAGTGGGTGGCCTTTTGCTTCTGGCCCTTAGTGCTTGACCTATTTCCCAGAGGTGCTGATGGGACCCCAGGGAATATTACCTCATCTTTTTTCACTTTCTACTGATTCAAACTCTCTAATGGTTATAGGTCTCTAATGGTTTTCTGTTTTCTTTCCAGTCTCTCTCTGTCTTGTTTTTGAACTATTTGAAGTAAATTGCATAATCCCACATTTTATCTCTTAATATTTCAGTGTATTTTTCTTAAGAACAAGGATACTGTCTTATGTAATCACAGTATAATTATCCTGTTTAGGGAATTCAGCATAAAGTACTTTAATCTACAGTTCATATTAAAATACTAAAGCAGTCTAGAGTTCATATTCTAGTTTTGTCAGCTGTTCTAATAATATAACATTTTTGTTCCCTCAGTACAGGCTAATGCAACATTGAGCTGCCACGGGTCTTTATTCTCTTTTAATCTGAAGCAGTCCCTTGGTCTTCCTTTCATGACAGATATTTTTAAAGAATATCATCTCCTTCCCTCCCTCTTGCAGGAGCTGAAATGCTTTTATGCAAGAAACAGTGCCATTGTTCTTCTGTTTCTTTAAAAAAAAGTCTAAAATCCTAGTCAATTTCAGAGCATATCATTAAATAATGTATTTTTATCAATAGACAATTAGTAAAAAGAAGTATATTTGAGAACAATAATCTCATATTTCTTAGAATGCCTTGTGTCCTTCATAAAGGACAGTAGTTTTCATATTGTCCAGAAAACTGAAGTTCATAACATGAGGCATCTATTTAACAGTTACTGATTTTGGTTATCAAGTAATTTAATTTGAATTTGGAATTTTTATTTCAAAAAAGATTTTTCCTTGGAATCAAAGGTATTTCAGAAAGTTACTAGTAAAATTTTTATATCATGTTACCAACCATACTACTTAATAGATAATACTAATTATAAACATGTAATGATCTACTCAAAAGGTAGCAACTATAATAAAAGTACATAGTAGTTTGAAAATACATATTAAATTTTACTCTGCTCTCCCAAACTATTAGTTGTTATTAGTGAAACAAAAGTACACTTGTATACTCTTTGGCTTGGTCTATTTTAAATGCTTCTGGCAAACAGTCTGGTAATTTTATGATGGAATTTTGCTCCATGTTTCCCAAAATAACTTGGAATACATCTTCAGAAGTTCTAGTTATTTATTAACTGTGGTGTGTTGTCCCTTTTTTCTTCCCTCTATAAAATACCCTAGAATATCTTTCAGAAGAAGGAAGAACATTGGAGACTGAGATGTTTTCATTGTTTTTAGAATCCATTAATTTCCTCAGAATCTACTCACAAGCTCCGTGAGGTCCTGAACACCTTTATATATCATTTAAACTCCTCCCTCTCCCATACTCAACAAAGGTCTCCTCATAAATAATGACCTCACAGCCTCTTTTCGCAACTGTGTGTTATGGGCTAGTGGCATTACCTAGTTAGACCAGCATCATCACCATTTATTGAAGGTTTACTCATGCCGGGCACTATTTGAATACTCTGTATTATCTCATTTAATTCTCAAAAGTCAGATGGATAATGAGTGGTGGAGACTGGATGGGGCCCACCTGGCTTAGCTGCAAAGCACACAAGCTTAATTAGTTACTACACCAAATTCCTCTTACACAGTACTGATGTTTTTCTTCTTGGTAAGTATATGTATCCTGTTTTTACTCCTTCTATTATTCATACCTTAATCATTTTATTTTGGACATTTTTCACTCATGTAAGTTTCCGTGCTCATTACCCATCTTTCTTCCCCTCTTTTAACTCTTAGCCTGGTACCAGAGGGAAACCACCCTTTCTCCCTTCATCTATGTCAGATTTTGATATATTTATGCTAACTGTAGTTTCACTTCTCTTAAATTCACCTGTTCATGTTAACATTTTCATAATTAGCATCTATTTAGCCTTAATGGAGTTGAGAAAGAATATTTGTTCTTGCTGTTACCAATAGATAAAAGACTTTAATACCTGATTAAAATATTCATGGTTCCAAACTATTTATCTAGTAAAAAAGAATTTAGACTTGTACGTCTTAACCAACTTAGATCTGTTTAGATATGTATTGCAATTCAAAGCTGTTCTACCAAATACCCATTGTTGTATTTTTCCTCCTTCATAATTATAGTCATCTTCTGAAGCTGGCTCCAGCCAGTCTGTTTGCAGCAGTTATATTTTACTCAAACATGGTCAAGTTTATTGGTATATAAAAGTCTGAACTTCTTTTTAATGTAGCCAGTATAAATATTTAAGTGCTTTTGACTTTGTTGCTTTTTCTAGTTTAAAATTTTTTCATTATGCATTTATTTTTGTTTATAATAATTATTCATTTGTGATCCCAGTACACTTACAGATGATCAAAAGTTCAAAAAGCTCTAGTTTCAAAAAGTTCTGGTTCTAATTCTAAAGCCTGACTCTTTAATTTGTTCTTTGTTAACAAGCCACATTCTTAATGGAGCAATTAAGGATAATTTTTTCCAAATTCCTTTGGCAGCATATTCTTTTGTAGTTATTGTTTATTCATCTTTTTTAATATTTGCTTTACAATTGCTGTCTACACTCTTGATGTCTTTTCTGTTTATTAATTTTATATAATCCATCTTCTTTTGTGTAGAAATGAGGACAGGGCTACTGATATACTTTTAGATTTATCTTTACTCTCTAATTCCTAAATGTCCTTCATGGTTACCATGGATATCTGATGAAATTTACATATTTGCAGATCTCCTTAACCGCAGAAAGAATTATATTCAACTGTCAATTAGGATTAATTAGAGGTGTGTTTCAAGTTTAACAACTGTATACAGAGTATTTTTAAGATAATCTTTTTAGTGACTTCTGGCAATGCTTTTAGGATAATATTAGCAGAATTTAGAATTATTCATTTCATTTTGCACCAGATTTTCTCTTATAAAGAACTCCAAGAATGAGTGTAGGTCATGTATTTTGGGAGAGTTGTAAACATTTTAGGCTTATAGAGTAACTTTTAGTTCATTGGTAATTAATAGATGTAACTCTCTTTTGGCCAGAAATAATTAATTTTGTTATCTTATTTTTCTTCACAGAATAAATAATTCACCTGGTAATGTTGAATTGGTTGGCTGTAATCTGTTGGCAAATATTTTCTACAGTTTCTTTGCTAATTATTCCAGTCATGGATATGGTAAACATAGAGTTTTGCTCTCTTTATGCCTATTACTATTAATATTGGTGTTTTTTTTTAAGATACAGAATTAATATACTGAAAACTGCAATGAACTAAAGTCAGAACACATTGTTCTGATATAGATGAGGGGCAATGGAAGGGAAAGACCACAGAATTCACTAATTTTTAAGTATACTTTCAGTCATTAAAAATTATTTTTGTTTCTCTGGAATGCAGATTTCGTATTGATCACATGGTTGGTAAAACTTTTGAGGCATTCTTCAGCCTACTTCTTTTTTTAACAAAATTTTATCCTATTAATTTTTTTTATTTCAGGTGGTTATCCCCATTAACTTAATCAAAATGTGCCATACATTGTCCTTAATGTGATGAGTACATTTATTTTTTTAATGCTACTTAAAGTCAGAAGCAAAACAACTTCCTAATATATTGTGTGACTTACATGAAAATTTGTTATACTTTGGATATGGAGGCTTTGAGAATTATGTAAATGCTGAGTGATGTAGAATGTTCTAAGAAGCATTTTTTAAAATTACATACAAAGATGTTATATGGTTGTGCCATTACATTATCTGCCTCTACCTCATTGCCTATGACTAAATTCAGAATAACTACTACCATAGCAGCCTTTTCCTAAAGGTTAGTTATTTTTATGCTACATTAAATACATAATATGAACTGTAAATTACTATTTTCCTAATATTTTATAGATAAAAAATAACATTGACATCTAGTTCATAATTAATAGGCATGTGTAGCATCAATATTTACACAAATTTTAGGTGCAACACATTCTTGCATAGGTATTTCTGGGTGCCAAAGAACAGATTCATCAATTATCCTTCCCATTAATTTAGAGCTTATTTAAAAAAACTCATTTTTCTATGTACTTTGGGAGCCTCCAAAAAACAGATAACATTTGGAAACATGGTTGACATGAGTGTAGATCATGGTGAAATTTTATTTATCTTAAGAGAAAACAGTTGGAAAACAACTTTGGATAATTTAAGATGGGGTTAACTCAGCAATATTTTCTTTCATGTTACTAAAAATTAATTTCATGATGTTTCATGTAGTAATAACTAGGACCAAATTCAGTTTTTTACATTGCCTTTTTTAACAAATTGCAATGTAGCATTGTTCTCTAAAATAAATACTACTTTCCTGATATTTATGAATACAGTAAAAAAAACTATAATTCATAACACCAGTTTTCTTTAATTCTAGAACTTAGTTTAATCATGAATTTTATTATGGTTATTATTGCAAAATGGTTGTTGTAACAAATAGTAAATATCTGTAAAATACCACAGCTAAGTGCTAATATAAAAGCCCTAGATACATGTTAATTCTTTTCTAGTATTTGTGGAATCATTAAAGTATACGAAACAATACTCCGGAGGCAGTTTCATTACTTTGCTCTAAGCAGGTGACAGAATTAACAAGACTTGCCATCAAAAATCATATTCGGTGATATGCTGGCAAAGGTTTAACAATCAGCTGTCCTGGGAGGGAAAAAGGCAACTATTTGTAGCATTTTCACACCCCCGCCATGGCTGATTTCAATCAGTATGACATCATTGCATATGCAGTTGGAAGAAGTGAACTTTGGCTTTCTTTTGTTACCTGTGCCTTTGGTGTCATATTCAAGAAATCATTGCCAGATCCAATCTCATGAAGCTTTTGTCCTGTATTCTTCTAAGAGATTTATTGTTTTAAATTTTATTTAGGTGCTTGATCCATTTTGAGTTAATTTTTCTATATGGTATTAGGTAAAGGTCCAAGTTGATTCTTTCTGTGCAGATAATCCATTTTTCCCAATACCATTTATTGAAAAGACTGCCCTTTTTCCCCACTGAATGCTCTTGGCACTGTTGTCAAATATGTTGGGATAGATTCCTTTTACTCCTTGTTTATTGAGTGTTTTTATCATGAAAACATGTTAAGTTTTGTCAGATGCTTTTTATGCCGCAAAATGATCATGTTTTTTTTTTTTTGCTTCATTCTGTTCACGTGGCATATTACATTGATCAGTTTTCTCCTATGTTGAAGCATCATTGCATTCCAGGAATAAATCCTATTTAGTCAGTGTATATAATCCTTTTAATATGCTACTAAATTTGTTGTGCTAGTATTTGTTGAGGATTTTTGAATCAGTGTTCTTAAGGGATATTGGTCTGTAGTATTTTTGTAGTGTCTTTGTCTGTCTTTGGTATCAGGGTGCTGTTGATCTGATAGAATGAGTTGGAAGTGTTCCTTCTTCAGTTTTTTGGAAAAAAGAAGTTACAAGCCTTCTGCAGAGTCCAGAGTTCTGGCATAGTTACATCAGACAAATTCTGTGTGCAGTTGTTGTCTAGGTGGAGAGAAGGATTCCTGGTGCTTATTTCTTATTTCTCCCAGAATCCTCTTTAGTCCCATCTAATTTCTGTATTTGAGTGACTTTGTGAAAGTAGATTAAGTAGCAAGACCTCCATATTAATACAAGGGAAAAATGTACTTATTAAAATATAATAGTTCTTTTCTCACCTCAGTTTGTATTTAAGAGCTACATTAGATGTATTTGATATATGTATAGTAATTTTTTGCATTTAACTTTTGGCAGGTGGTTTTGGAATGTATGCTTAAAAAAGACCTCACTTACAATAAGGTCACTGCAACATTTCACCACTGGAAGATTGATAACAAGAAATTTGGCCTTACTTTTCAAAGTCCTGCTATAGAGGATATTTCTCAAGGTAGGTTTTCTTGATTATTTCTTAATTTGTTTATCAGATATACACAATAGAGGAACTTTAAGTAAGGAAGCTTTTGTGATATTTAATTAGGTTTTGAAAGCTTACTGTAGGTGAAAATACTATATAAGGGGTTCCGTAGTCTCTTTTATATTTGTTGCATCACAATAATACCAATTCCATGAGCCCATCAACAGCAGCCTTCAGATAATTCCATTGTTTTAAAATAAGAGCTTAAAGAAGAGGGAAGCAGTCAAGTAGAACTTTAAGAATCCTTGTGGGTATGTTATGTCAGTCATATCCTTGTTTTGCTAATAAAGAAAATTTCTAATCATCAAGTATATGCAGACTCCAGTTATTCCATGACAAACTCCCTCTTAAGTCTTACCTGATTTCATTATGGAGGATTGGCAGGGACAAAACCCCATCTATCCCTTTGTATAGCTTGTCAATCTGTTAAGATGAATAACTCTAAAGCTTGCAGGTTTTAAAGGGAGAAAGAATATATTTACATGTAAGACTGGCCCTGCTTAAACAAAAAAAAAAGTACATTAAAACCTGTTTCTTCCTCCTCATAAAAGAAGTCATAACTAAAACTTGATTTGTTTTTCTAATTAAGAAGGAAGATTATCTCCATCAATAAAAATTACATTCTGTGTAAATCAAGTGAATCAAAAAATGTGTTGGCATTGGAATTTGTGTATTTTGAAGATAGAATTTTAATAGGAAAATTAGAAGAAATGAAGTGATTATGAGAAACTTAGAATTTTTTAAATGATGCCCTGTGCCTCACCCCACAGAAAAAAATTTGGACATTGGTTTAGGAGTATACTCTAGCACCAGTATATTTTTAAAAATTCCCCGCTTGATTCCTACATTTAGCTACTGTTGAAGAACCAGTGCTTTGAAAAGAAAATCATTATTCATGGCTCCTGGAAATTTTATGATTTATTTTAAAGTTGTGAATTACTTATAAGTGCACACTCAGGTCCCCATAAGAGCTTACTTATTTCACTATGATCAAATGGGTTATGTTTATTGATTTAAAAGACAATATGAGGAGGAGCTTACAAAGTACTAGGTGGTAGAATAAACTATAGTGCTTAGCCTATCTTGTTATTTTTTAACATCTTTAAAACATACTGGTTAGCATTATTATCAGCCACTATATAGACTTCCAAAAATCCCATTACATTTATCTTATAGCCTTCCATGACAATTAGAACAAATTATTTAGCTCTTTCCAAAGGGCAAATTTCTCCTCTTCTCCATGTTAGCTGTGTCTCTCAAGGATAGAATAAACTCACAATCCTTTGCTAGGGAAAAAGCCCTCCTTTTAATTTTTTGGAACTAAAGGCACTCTCAGATACTATGAAAGCTTAGACAGAGACATTGTTTCACAAAGGTCAGTAGCAACAATTGGCCATTGGCTGTCAATAGTGGATTAGACTCATTTGTTTCATTTCTTAACTAAAGCAACTAAAATTCTAGTTTTGAGTACAAATACAGTTTAATGGGTCAAAATATTTAGAAAATTTATAAGCCATATGTGGGCATCACCTAAATACCAGAAGAATGTGGTGCACATACTTGGCGCAGCAGTGTATTTTGGAAAAATCCAGGGCAGGGTCTATATTACACATAGTAACACTTTCACAGAAAACATCTCTTCAGTAACTAACTGGGAATTTACCTGTAGAAGAGGGAAACAATCACTTTATTCTCTGTTCTAACAAAGGGGCAAGTGGGGGAGGCCAATATCTGGCTGGTTGCCAGGAAGCCCAGAATAATCTCTGATCAAACTTCTACAGTATTTATATAATTAACTCAATTTTTTGCTGTTTAATATCAATAATACTAAAATAATATCAAAAGTAATAAAAATAAGACAAAAATAATATGGTTAATTGACTTTTACCTGTTTTCTTAGGATGCCCAGCATTTAAAAATGAAGCTGAAGGAGCAGAAGATGACTTACAAGTAAGTATCTTAGCTTGAAAGGAATTTCTAAACATAAAGGATGTGGTGGAAGTGACTAGCTTTAATAAACAACTCATATACATTTTTAGGAAATTTCTGAGGCACTGTATTTGTCAGGACATAAGAGAAACAACGTGTGTGTGTGTAGAGAGATGGTTTGGTTCAAGTTTCTCTTTTTTTTTTATTTTTTGTTTAAGAAATTGGCTCATGTGATTGTGGGGGCTGGCAAATCCAAAATCTGCAGGTAGGCAGGCATGCTGGAAATTCTGGCAGAAGCTGATGTTTTAGTCTTGAGTTGGAAGACAGTCTCAGGGCAGACTTTCTTCCTCTTTGGAAGATCTCAGTCTTCTCTTGAAGTCTTTCCATAATGAGGCCCACCACTTTGTGAAGGTCATCTCCTTTACGCAGAATCTACTGATTTAAATGTTAGTCACATCTGAAAGTTACCTTCACCACAACATTTAGACTGCTGTTTGACCGAACAGCTTATCATCTAGCCTAGCCAAGTTGACCGATACAGTAAACCATCACAGATACCCCATCCCACAGGGAAGGTACTTGTATAAAAAATTCACAGGAAAGGAATTGAAAAATGAAAATGAAAGCATCCTTCTGCTTATCTTACTGGCAATCAGCAGGTAGTGTGAATTAATATTTTTTTCATTATCAAATGACCAAAGATTTTTAAATTGTTACTACCCCATATTGTGTCTGTCTGTGAGATTGACAGGTTGATATCCTGCTGAAGAAAATGTAGATTGATAGGTTATTTCTAGAAAGTAGTTCAATGATATACATTGAAAGTTCTAAAAAGAAGAAATATTCATGCTGGTTGATTCAGTGAATCAAGTTCCAGTAATCCATAGTAAGGGAATAGAGATGCACAAAAATTTTTTATACACAGATTTTGAGATTTGTTCATATAAAATGAACAATAAAAAATAAGCTATCTAAAAAGAATAGGAATTGTTGAATTAATTAAGATATATCTATCATTTGATATTGTCATGTAACCATTAAATTTTTTATTATTAGTTTACTTGTAATATATTGAGTAATGAAAACAGACAGAATCATACAGTGTTATCATCATTACTCAGTTAAAATGTTAAGTATTTTTGTTGGTTACTTTTGGATTGTGGGATTCTGAGCTCTCTGGCTTTCTTTTTAGTACTTTTTAGTACTATTACCCTAAAAATATTAATTCTAAAGCAGCAAAGTTGAAAAATACAGACAACAGTAAAAGAACCCATATTTGTATATAGACCTTAAACTAATTATTCATATTATGGTAAAAAATAGTTGTAACCTAAAGATATGGCAAGATGTTTTATGTACATTTATAACCAGAAAGTAGAAATTTTTTACTTTAGAAAATTTGAAGGATATAACAAAGTCTAAAGAAAAAAACATAAATAATGCTACCACCCATGATAACCACCATACATACTTTAAATACAGCCTTTGTTTTTTTTTCTGTACCCATAAATGCATACACACATACTATTATAGTATCATTATGTCTCTTGTGCCTTTAAATATTTTTTCAAGTTTGTAATTTTTAATGATTTTTTTTATGTAATTTGTTTTTAGTAGATATATTCTAATTACCAATTCCTCTATTGTGCATTTAAGAGTTCCTATTTGTGTTTAAATATATGAATCTTTTTATTTTATTGATGGTTAGTTATTTCTCTGGAAATGCAGTGAGTTGTAATTATTTAGGTATAAGAAAAAAGTAACAAAATGCAACTAAATATATTTTTTAGTTAAGTCTTTTCCATTTTGTTCTGGTGTCAATCAAAATCGGGCTGGAAGTAGGGAAACATTTTCTGAATTGTTTGTTATGATTAAAGTAAATTTGCTTAAAATTCAACTTAAAAAAAGACTTTTCACATACCTACACTGTCTCCTACATCATGGCTGTTCATTTTAATATTCTTCTGATTTGGTTTTATTTAATTTCTATATGTAATGTTATATAAAAGAAAAACTGCTACAGGTTGTAATTGTAAGACTGCCTGTAGCAATGAAAGCTGTTGTCTGTTTTCATTGTCGTATTACTACTGGTACTGTATAAGTCAGGACTTTGGTATTGAGTAAAAAATTGGGAAGGTATGAATGAGAAATAATGAATTTCTCAGAGAGACATACAAAATAGTAAAAAGAAAAGGAGGAGACAAGTAAAGAGAATTACTGCATAACAAAAACAGCAAGTGTAGTTATTCTGTTGTTAGCTCCTTGGAGATCTCTGCTTCCTAGTAAGGATCTCTAGTATCCCCTATCCAGCAGGTTACTCACACGTACACACCTGAAAGAGTTATTTATATTTTAGCTTGATTAGAAACTTAAAGGACTTGCTTGGTTTTTATTTTCATAATAAAGTAGAAAATAGGCAGTGTCACTAGAGATAGGTTTCCAATTAAGTGTAATTTGACTAAGAGCAATTTTTACATCAAGTTTTAATTCTTGGTTTTTACATACTGTGGTGTTTTAAAAATAGATTCTTAAATTATATTCCTTTCGGTAGAATCTATTTCTTTTCGCCTTGAGTGTGCACTATACTTAGTTGTTTATTAACAATGAAAATATTGTGGAAATGACAGTGTGAGACTTTCAAGGGGAGATCATAAAAGACATTGCAGCTTCTTTCTGGCTTTCTCAGATCACCTGCACTGGAGGATGCCAACTGCCATGTCATGACAATTAAGCAACCCTGTGCAGACACCCATATGGTGAGGAATTGAACCCTTGTGAAAATAACATTGCTATTACTGTTTCATCCAGGATGCAGGTCATTTACCCCCCAAACAAGATCTCCGAGGACTACAGCCATGGCAGATGTCTTGATTATGAGTCAGAACCACCTACTTAAACTGTTTCTGAGTTCCTGACCTACAGAAACTGTAAAAGAATAAGTATTATTTTAAGTCTAAGTTTGGAGGCAATTTGTTACCAGTACAGATTTTGTTCCCATAAATGGGGTGCTGCCATAACAAATACTTTAAAATGTGAAATAGCCTTTGAACGTGGACAGTAGGTGGAAACTTAATGTTAAGCTGTTGAAGAGACTGCTGATGAGGGCATAAATGAAAATGAAGAAAACCACATTGGAAACTGGAAAAAAGGGAATTGTTATATAGTGGCAGAAAGTTTAGCAACACTGTCACCTGCAATAATGTGAGAAGTAGAAAAGGAAATTTTCAAGCAAAATGTTAAAACTCTTGCTTGATTTCTTCTTTCTCCTTAAAGCCCGAAAGGAGAGAAATAGGCTTAGGAAGGGTTCCTAAACAAAATGGAGTCAGGACTTGCTGCTTTTTAAAACCTCATCCTCTCAGTATATCAAACTATGCTAAAATTAGGAAATGGCATCCAGGCAAACATCAAATCTAGGGCACTATCAGAATATCTTTGTTTGAAGATGAAGCCAACTGTGTGACTCTAAAATCCTTTGTTAAGACCTATTAAAGATCTAAGATGTTCCTCAGAGATCTTTTCAATCTAAGTAATAGGGACTCTAAACAGATTAAGGTGGTCCCTTAG
Source organism: Smutsia gigantea (assembly GCA_032199065.1). NCBI lineage: Eukaryota > Metazoa > Chordata > Mammalia > Pholidota > Manidae > Smutsia > Smutsia gigantea. Next base: position 52,095 of record JAVSCE010013216.1, on the reverse strand, counting down.
CAGAAGTTTAAAGTAAAAAATTAAATTAATCTGATTTATTACTGTGCTTTTTGCCTAATGGAGTAAACCCCAATAAGATTCATAAGAAACCCACAGAGTTTTCAGAAGAGTTATGCTGGTAGAAATATCACCAGCTTGGACTGAAGAGTAGTAGCCCTTTGGATCCCCCAAATTCTGCCTTTGATGAAGCAGATTGGAAAACCCCACGTAGATGTAAACATGGGCTATCTTTAATTAAAATGGAAGGATAACTCAAAAATCAGAATGCAAATATCAAAAGGCAGAGCCAAGAGCTATGGAGAATTATTCCCAGGTCCTAAATTCTATTCAGGAAACTTCTAACATTTTCCCACCTTGATTTCAGAATTACTTTGGATGAATGACCTCATTGTTTCTCCCATTTTCTTCTATTTTGAACAAGGTTTTATAGGGGTTATTCTCTGTCTATCCTACCACTGTATTTGGGGTGTATGGGGAGCAGATAATTTCTCTCTAGTTCACAGTTCTTCACATTGAGAGGAACTTTATTCAAGGAACCATACTTAAGAAGCTATACCCAAAAGTTTCATCTGTACAGGGACTTAGGTTACAGCATCCTGGATTTGAAGTTGTTGCTCTAAAGGGATGAGGCTTTTGGGGATTCTTGGGAGGGGATGAGTGTATTTTGCATATGAGAAAAATAAGTAATTTGTCCTAGTGGTGGACAATGGTTTAAAAATACATTGACATAACTTGTTCAAACTCAAAGTAATTCCTCTTTCCTTGAGTGTGGGCTGTATTTAGTGACTCACTTCTAACAAGTAGAATGTATCAGAAATGAGGGTAGGTCAAAAGAAAACTTGTGGCTTCCTCATCTTGTTCTCTCTTTTGGTTCACTCACTCTGGGAGAAGCCTGCCACTATGTGAAAGGGCGCTCAAGCAGTTCTATGTAGAGATCTATGTGGCAAACAACTGTGTGGCTAGATTTGGCCCACGCTGCTCAGGTCAGAGTCCTGGCTTCTGAGGGGCTGGAACCACCTATGTGCAGAGCCAGGACAGCTGCTACACCTGTATTTTCCATGCTGAGCTGGAGCTCATCCACGGGAACCCACAGCAGCACACTTGTGAGAAACTCGTCTAGGTCAGAAGAAGCCTCGTGACTTCTGCTGAGAATGTTAGCTCTCTAGATGCCTCCTCTTCGGATGTATACTCTTGGAACCCAGCCACAGCCCTGCAAGAAGTCAACACAACATGGAGAGGCCACACGTAGCTGCTGTTTTGTCTACCCCAACTGGGCTCCCTATTGCCAGCCAGCATAAGTGCACTATCTGGAACCTCCAGCCTAGCTGGGCCTTCCAATGGCTGCAGCCCCGGCCAACATCTGACTACAGCTGTATGAGAGACCCCAGCAAGAACCACCCAGCCAAGTGCTTGCTGAAATCCTGCCCCCCAAAATCATGAACAAACTGAAGTAGCTCTTTTAAGCCACCAAAAAAAAAAAAAATCAGCCAGCAAGGAACTGGGGCCTACTAATGATTTGTGAGCAAGCCATTGTGGAAGCAAGTCTTGCAGCCCCAGACAAGCATTCAGATAATTGCAGCCATGGCTAATATCTTACTACAGCCTCATGAAGGACTATGAGCTAGAACCATGCAGCTAAGTTCCTCTCAAATTTCTCACCCACGGAAACAGATAATAAATGTTTGTTGTTTGAAGATTCTGTTTCCTTGTAATGTACTAGGCAGCAATAGCTAACCAAAACATGAACAGAAGGAGAAGATGATTGGAACAGAAGCTAACATCTATAGCCATGTTCATTTAATCCAGCTCTCCATCCCATTCTCAATTTTTTAAGATGACACCTAGCTTAAGCTAAATTATATCCATCAGTAGAAGACTATATCATATCTTGGTTTTGTAGCCCCTTTATAACTAAAACTATGTTCAGGTAGGAAAAAATGATAATCCATTTAGATTTAAAGAAATTCTGACCCTGATTATATGATGCATTAACATTAGGTATTCAGAAAAAGGGAGGGAATACTGAGATGCTAGTACATATGTGAAAGAACTTTTTCTGAACATCCTATTTGAAAAGTTTTTAAAAACATACAGAATGACAAAGAAAACTCTTAAATTTGCCTTAGTACCATTCATTTCATGATATGCCGAAGTATTTGAGATTTAAAATACTAGCGCGCTCCTCTTCTATCTCTTATGTTTGCCACAGTGCTCATCACATGCATAGTTGGGACTCAAGGAAAGTTTTTTGAAGAAAATTAGGATTTTTTAAAGCCTAAGCAATAATAAGTCATGAATGTTATTTTTATTTAGTTTTTAAATTATTTTAATGAGCCAATTAAGGTTTGTTTTTGTTTTGTTTTTTTTATTCTCACTTATATTTGTTTTAAGATAATTTTTACAGTGTTTTCCCAACCAGAGTTGTCAGTTAACATCCCTGACTGTTCAGATAAGCTAGATTGGTGACAAAACCCATAAACTCACCTCATTCATGTCAGGTGTTATGTAAGAGGAAAAGATGTCAGATTTCATGCTTTGGGAAGAAGAACGATGACACCCAATGGTCTGAAGTGAAAAGCTGTCATATTTTCTCTTTTGGCCCTGGAGAAATACTTGACTAACATTCTTTTTAGAATTAAATAATGTCATTTCTGAGCCACAGTGATTAAAAGGATGGTGATTTACATTTGTTTAAACTAATTCTTCTTTAGACAAGGGGGATATTCATGTACTAATTTTTAAAGGTGTTAACATTTTTATAAGGCTCAGTATCTGAAAGCTGAGCTGATAGGCTTTATTTAGCTAGCAAAATAGGTTTTATATTTCTGTGACATTTCACCATTCCACATACTAAGTACTATCCTATAGTTAAGTCCCGAAAACATTGGTATATTTTAGATTGTTTTATTTATTATTTAATAAGGGAGCAAAAAAGCCTCTCTGTATAACATTTTTGTGCAATGTTCTATCGTTTAAATTTTTTCTTGATACTAGAGTAATACATCTTCATGTAGAATAGTCGGACAGGTAGAAGATTATAAAGAAGAAATCAGGAGTCATTTCTCCCTACTCAGAGATAACTGCTATTAGTATTTTTGGGTAGTTTTGCCTAGGTTTTTCTTTGTCCTGCACGTTATGTATTCATTCATATATGTGTTACCTTCTGAAAGCACAGTTGGGATCATCAGTCTCTGTTCATTGTGATTGTATTTTTGATGGGATCTTTGTATTGGTGATGGCAGGGATCAGAGTTTAAGTAGTATAAGTCATGAAATTTGAACCCACATACTCTGACTTCAGAGTCTTTGTTTATAACAATATTTTGTTGAGCATTTACTTTATTTTCCACAGCTTACATTAATTTGTGTCGGTATTTCTGAGTGACCTTAGGATAAAATCTGTAAAGTTCACTGGCTAAAGGATCTGTGTAAAGTATTATATAGTCAGCAGGGACTATGTAACTATTGCCTATTAACTCATAAACAGATTTATAGATAATAAGCAATCCCTGAACATCTAATATCACACTTAAGCCAAACTAACTTTTCATTGGTAAAGTAGTTCTGTGTCTGTGTCAATTAATCTAGGTGGAGGACTTGGGTTGGTTTTTTGTTTCTTTCTGTTTTTCCCAGACATTATATCTGGTACGTTTCTCATAATTTTTCTGTATTTTATCACTGATTACTGTGTTCAGGTTGCTTAAACAAAATGCTATATATGTTATTAGTATTTTTGACTATACTTATGGATAAATGCAAAATTAGGAACTCAAGGATAACTTTATTCTTTTCCTTAAACAAATCAAAAGTAATTAAGAAAATCTTAGGAGCAGAATAGGGGGCAACTGAGGACAAATGTAAAATGAATTGCCACTGGGTGCTACAGCAAAATGTCAACAGTGATTTTGCTGACTTGTGGAATTGTTAGTAATTTTTTCTCCTTCACTGTGCTTTCTAAGTTTGCATAATTTGACTACATACTTTTATTTGAAATACCAGAAGACTAGCTTTGGTAGAATTTTTAACAAGTGTAATACCAAAATATAATTTTTCTTTATCAAAGAACATTTTAAAATTCTTCTATTATGCTAAAGTAAACTAATAATAATTATTAAAAATGTTTTTTGTTGGATTTGACCCAACCACACATTGTTTTTTTTTTAATTTTTTATGAAGGCATAATTGATATACACTCTTATGAAGGTTTCACATGAAAAGACAATGTGGTGACTACTTTTACCCATATTATGAAGTCCCCACCCATACCCCAATGCAGTCACTGTCTCTCAGTTTAGTAAGATGCCACAGATTCACTGTTTGCCTTCTCTGTGCTGCACTGTTTTCCCCGTGATGCCCCACACCATGTGTACTAAACATAATACCCCTCAATCCCCTTCTCCCTCCATCCCCACCCGCCTTCCCACACCCATCCCCTTTGATAACCACTAGTCCCTTCTTGGAGTCTGTGAGTCTGCTGCTATTTTGTTCCTTCAATTTTGCTGCATTGTTATACTCCACAAATGAGGGAAACAATTTGTCACTTGACTTTCTTCTCCTGGCTTATTTCACTGAGCATGTACCCTGTAGCTCCATCCATGTTGTTGCAAATGGTACGATGTTTCTTATGGCTGAATAGTATTCCATTGTGTATATGTACCACCTCTTCTTTATCCATTCATCTACAGATGGACATTTAGGTTGCTTCCATATCTTGGCTATTGTAAATAGTGCTGCAATAACCATAGGGGTGCATATGTCTTCTTGAATCTGAGACCTTGTATTCTTTGGGTAAATTCCAAGGAGTGGGATTCCCGGTACAATGGTATTTCTATTTTTAGTTTTTTGAGGAACCTCCATACTACTTTCCACAGTGGTTAATCTAGTTTACATTAGCACCAGCAGTGTAAGAGGGTTCCCCTTTCTCCACATCCTTGCTGGCATTTGTTGTTCTTAGTCTTTTTGATGCTGGCCATCATTACTGTTCTGAGGTGATATCTCATTGTGGTTTTAATTTGCATTTCCCTGATGATTAGTGATGTGGAGCATCTTTTCATGTCCCTGTTGGCCATCTGAATTTTTTCTTTGGAGAATTGTCTCTTCATATCCTCTGCCCATTTTTTAATCCAGTTATTTCATTTTTGAGTGTTGAGGTGTGTGAGTTCTTTATATATTTTGAATGTTAACCCTTGTTGGATATGTCATTTAAACATACACTCTCCCATACTGTAGGATGCCTTTTTGTTGTGTTGATGGTGTCCTTTGCCATACAGAACCTTTTTGTTTGATGTAGTCCCATGAGTTCATTTTTGCTTTTGTTTCCGTTGCTCTAGGAGATGCATTCAGGAAGAAGTTGCTCATGCTTATATTCAGAAGATTTTTGCCTATGTTGTCTTCTAAGACTTTTATGGTTTTATGACGTACATTCATGTCTTTGATCCATTTTGAGTTTACTTTTGTGTATGGGGTTAAAGAATAATCCAGTTTCATTCGCTTGCATGTAGCTCTCCTGTTTGCCAACACCAGATGTTGAAGAGGCTGTTATTTCCCCATTGTATGTCCATGGCTCCTTGATTGTATATTAACGGACGATATGTCATTGGGTTTATGTCAGGGCTTTCTAGTCTGATCCGTCGGTCTATGAGTCTGTTCTTGTGCTAGTACCAAATTGTGTTGATTACTGTGGCTTTGTAGTAGAGCTTGAAGTCAGGGAGCGTAATTCCCCCCACTTTATTCTTCCTTCTCAGGATTGCTTTGGCTATTTGGGGTCTTTTGTGGTTCCATATGAATTTTAGAACTATTTGCTCTAGTTCATTGAAGAATGCTGTTGGTATTTTGATAGGGATTGCATTGAATCTGTAGATTGCTTTAGGCAGGATGGCCATTTTGACAATATTAATTCTTCCTATCCATGAGCATGGGATGTGTTTCCATTTATTGGTATCCCCTTTAATTTCTCTCATGAGTGTCTTGTAGTTTTCAAGAGTATAGGTCTTTCACTTCCTTGGTTAGGTTTATTCCTAGGTGTTTTATTCTTTTTGATGCAATTGTGAATGGAATTGTTTTCCTGATTTCTCTTTCTGCTAGTTCATTGTTAGTGTATAGGAATGCCACAGATTTCTGCATATTAATTTTGTATCCTGCAACTTTGCTGAATTCAGATATTAGATCTAGTAGTTTTGGAGTGGATTCTTCAGGGTTTTTTATGTACAATATCATGTCATCTGCAAACAGGGACAGTTTAACTTCTTCCTTGCTAATCTGGATGCCTTTAATTTCTTTGTGTTGTTGATTGCCGTGGCTAGGACCTCCAGTACTATTTTGAATAGAAGTGGGGAGAGTGGGCATCCTTGTCTTGTTCCCGATCCTAATGGAAAAGCGTTCAACTTCTCAGTGTTCAGTATAATGTTGGCTGTGGGTTTGTCATATATGGCCTTTATTATGTTGAGGTACTTGCCCTCTATACCCATTTTGTTGAGAGTTTTTATCATTAATGGGTGTTGAATTTTGTCATGCTTTTTCAGCATCTATGGAGATGATCATGTGGCTTTTGTCCTTTTTGTTGATGGATTTTCGAATGTTGTACCATCCTTGCATCCCTGGAATAAATCCTACTTTATCATGATGGATGATCTTTTTGATGTATTTTTGAATTTGGTTTGCTAATATTTTGTTGAGTATTTTTGCATCTATGTTCATCAGGGATATTGGCCAGTAATTTTCTGTTTTTGTGGTGTGTTTGCCTGGTTTTGGTATTAGAGTGATGCTGGCCTCATAGAATGAGTTTGGAAGTATTCCCTCCTCGTCTACTCTTTGGAAAACTTTAAGGAGGATGGGTATTTGTTTTTCACTAAATGTTTGATAAAATTCAGTGGTGACATCATCTATTCCAGGGATTTTGTTCTTGGGTAGTTTTTTGATTACCAATTCAATTTCTTTGCTGGTAATTGGTCTGTTAAGATTTTCTGTTTCTTTCTGGGTCAGCCTTGGAAGGTTGTATTTTTCTGAAAGCTGTCCACTTCTTCTGCATTATCCAGTTTATCATGTAATTTTTCATCGTATTCTCTAATAAGTCTTTGTATTTCTGTGGTGTCCGTAGTGATTTTTCCTTTCTCATTTCTGATTCTGTTTATGTGTTTATAGACTCTCTTTTTGTCTTGATAAGTCTGGCTAGGGGTTTATCTATTTTGTTTATTTTCTCAAAAGACCAGCCCCTGCTTTCATAGATTCCATTGTTTTATTTTTCTCAATTTTATTTGTCCAACCACACATTTTCAGACTTGTGATTTTTCACATTTTTACATTGCACATTTTTTCACATTTGATTTTTTATTGGGAATCATATTTTAAAAGGTTTGCAAAACATCACTAAATTTTCTTCAGAATTAATACCGGAAGAAAGGACAAAGGACAGAAAGAAGCAAAGTCTGTTTTATTTTCTCTGCCACTGTCATTTAGCCTTATGTTCTTATAGAAAGTTACAACTGAAATTATTTTGTTTTACCCCACATTCTTTTGCTTCTATGCACAAAATTCCTATAGTAGTCTTAGAAAAAGCTAATAAACAGTTTCTTAGCAGCCATAAGAGAGTATTATACCATCCTCTGAGAGTGAAACAGATTTTCATTATGCATTAAATACTGGCATGGTTTACTCCATAGATAATACAGTTGAGCCTATGCCAGCCCAATATTAAACCATTGAACATGGGTGTATATAACTGCAACAGAAAACTTTCAAATTGGAGGTCATGCAAATGTATGCATATAATATATAAAATTTTCTGCTCTTGTGAAAGATTTTTGGCATTTCCTACCACCTAATTTTAGAGCATGTCTGTGGTCCCATGGTAATTGTTACTTTTAAGAGCCTATAATCCACTAAAATCATTCAAATTTAACTAAGCCTGGACACTTGTTACTAAGTTGTATCCAAGATAGTGTTTTGGTTATTTTTAGTTTTAGTTATGAAAGTGGTACTCAGTCTTTTGGAAACTAACAAAATATTTTTCCTTTTAGATTGGCAAATATTGTTAGGTGATAATCAATAGCCTGTATGGGCCGAGATGTGAGGAAATGAAACCCCTCAATAATACAGGACAAAGGTACCAAGTTATACATAAGCTTGCTAGAGGGTACCTTGGTGATGAAATTGGAATATATGTATACTCATTACTCAATAATTCTATTTATGGGAATTAATTCCAAGGAAATAATATTAGCAGTGGACCAGGGTGTATTTATAAGGAGGTTCATGGCAGTGTGTATAACAAAAAATTGGAAACAATCTAAATGTCTGTAATTAGAGTATTAAGGAGTCTGGAAAGATACATGTCAAATAATCAATGCTATCCTTTGGGGTGATATTCTGGGAAGAATTAGTTTTTGAATAATTCAAGCTTTTACTAGTTATTAAAATTATTTTATAGGTGAATATTTTTTGTTTAAGGCATTCTTTTTCTGTATTTTTTTCTAGTACACCAGATTTCCTCTAAAGGGTCTATGTTAATGTATTGTGATCTGATTTGTAGCTATTTGTATGTCACAGATTATATGTAGGCTATTCACTATGCTGTGCCAGGCATAGTTTTAAGCTCTAGAGATAACAAGGTCCCACTACTGGCTCATGGGAGAAATATAAATAAAAGAAGACCTAGAATATAGGCTGATAAATAACAAGCATTTTTGAGAAGTTCAGAGGAGTGAGTGATTAACTTGGGAAGTGGATCAACAAATACTTTTTGAGTAGGTTATACTTGACATTGTGAAGGAGTTTTTCCAGTGGAAAACTGAAGATACTTATTGTGAGCAAAGGAAATAGCATGTACAAAGAATCAGAAATACAGGTCAGATGGTAACTGGAGAAAAACAACTACATCAATATTTCTGAAATAAAAAGAGATGAGGATTCATATGTGGAGTATAAGAACAAAGAAAAAATACTGAAGGAACAAAACAGCAGCAGACTCACAGAACCCAAGAACGGACTAATAGTTACCAAAGGGAAAGGGACTGGGGAAAATGGGCGGGAAGGGAGGGATAAGAGGGAAAAAGGGGCATTACGATTAGCAGATGTAATGTTGGGGGGCCACGGGGAGGGCTGAAAAATAAATAAATAAATAAATAAAATAGAAAAAAATAAAAACACACACACAAAAAAAGATGAGGATGAAACAGTAGCCACGGTAAAGGAACTTGTGGATTCATTTTGTTCATTCCCAAATTTTTTGTCCGTGGAAAGAAAACATATAATTTTCTCTAAGACTGATCCATTATCAGAGAAATTAAAATAGTGTATAGATACATATGTAAGTAAAAGCAAAAGTTGTGATAATGCCTCATCTTGGTGAGAATATGGAACATTAACTGTGGATATATGAATTGTTAAAACCACTTTGGAAAATAATTTTTATTATGTAAACTGGAACACATGCATATTCTGTAATCCAGAATTTCCACTCTGGATTTTTACCAGAAAAACTATAGTACATATATATACCATGAGGGCCTGAACAAAATGTTCTTAGCAACATTATTTAAAAAACAAAAAATTAACTTTTATTTTAGGCAGGTTACTTAATCTCTTAGAGGTTTACTTTCTTCATATAGAGTAGAGAGATAATAAATAATACTAACTACTTTGAAGGGTTGTTGTGGGGATTTAAATGAGTAAATACATGTAAAGTACTTAGGAGCAAAAAAAAAAAAGGAAGTCCATAATATCGCAAGTAGTGTGATTTCAGTCAAATAAAATTCAAAAATAACTATGATATTGTTTAGGGATAACACTGGTGTGGTAACACTAAAGAGTAAGACAATTTTAAAAAACAACAATTTAAAGATAGTGTTTACTTGCTGGCAAATCCAAGTGGTAGAGATAGGGAATGTTAACATGGAGAAACACAGGAGTTATTTGTTACACATACTCACTTTATTATCTTTTATATGATATATCTAGTCCTTTATGTAAAATATTTCCTTAGCGAAATATCAGTGGTTTGGTGTATGTCCTTCTTGGTATTGATAAAATTTAAAAATAACCATTCATCCTTCTATCAGACAGATGGGATCATGTTATACTGTCAGTTCTGTACCTAGCTTTTTTTCACTTAGCAATATCTTGTGAGTACTACATGCAGATCTTCTTAATGGCTGCATTAGTATTCAGCTATATATTATAGCATTATTTTTAAACTAGTCCTCTGCTCATACAGCTAGAGGATGTTTTCTTTTTTCTCCTTTTGTGTTTTTTTTTCTCTTGAATGAATTATCATTTATTTTTTAAATGTTTAGAATAATTCTATTATTGTTTGGATGTGTCTGGCATTTAGACTCCTCGGTGTGCCAGAGTTATGAGTCATCAAAATTGTTTATTTCCATTTCATTTTAGGATCCCTTTAAATGTTAAGCTCTTCTAATTCAAATAAAACATAAGTGAATTAACATTTCAGGGAGCTATCTGTTGGTCAACCTGCAGTATCTCACTTCAGAAAATCCTTCTCTCTGCTCTCTGATTAGGAGTCCACATTCTACCCCATCACATCAGATTCTGATTCCTCTCTAAAAATACCACCTTTCTGAGACAAAACCAAGTGATTTCTAGGCCTGTCCAGTTTTTACAGGGCAGAGGGTGAGGAGGGAGGAGAGGGAGGCAAGTTCAAAATGAGCCCCGTGGATCGTCTGATGTGGCTGCAAGACCCAGGTTCAGTAACATCATCCCCTTTTCGGTGAGTTGTGACAACATTTTTGTTCTGCCAAACCACCATTCCCATGGTCAAGAATAAAAAAAGGAAAACTTTCTCTTCCCATTGTTCTATGCCTTTCAGTATATCCAGGACTGCCCCTGAGGGAGCTCAATAAATTATATTCTTAAGACCAATTTTCCTCCATCCAGCATGTCTATCGAGCAGGAATGGTTAAAACAAATAGTGATGGCCCCCTATTGTCTTCCTGGATCTCCCAGTCACTGAGGAATGTCGCCAGTTGCTGCCCTTGAGAACAGTTGGAAAACGGAAAAAGGCTGGAAAACATCCTGTTCTCTTGAGTGTCTGGAAAGATGGCATCTTGGAAAGTGACTCCATGAGGCAAGAGGTTATAATTTTCATCCATCCTGAGGAAGAAGAAATACGAGTTATCCTGGACCATGGTGTGGGAGTGACACGAGAAGTAGCCCAGGCCCGTGAGGTTGAGCCTGGAGCCCGTGGGCACCTCGAGCATGCTGCCCCACGCCTGGTCGCACAGCATCTCGACCTCGGCGGAGAAGAGGAGCCCCACCTCGCTGGCCTCGTACTGCCAACGGCAGGTAGTTGTAGAGGCCGCGCACCTCCTGGTGCAGCACCAGCACCCTGGCGTAGACGATGGTCTCGGCCTGCTCGGCGCAGCAGCCCTCGCTCAGGGGGCGCCACTCAGAGGGCAGCTGGCAGGCGCGGGTGGTGCGAGCCGGCCGGCCAGGCGGCGCAGGGCCCGGGAGCACTAGCTGGGGCGCACGGCGGGGAGCCCGTCCCGCCGGGCCGGGAAAGGCAGCCCCGCGTGCTCGGCAGCTCGCGCGGCTCCCGGCGGCTGGGTGCGGCGCTCTTGTATGATTATTTTTGTATATCTATATATATAATCACTTTCTCAAAGAATTTCACTCCCACCCGCAGTCCAAAAGTATTCCTGTTTCTCCATCCTCATGTCAACATTGAGTATTCTTATCTATTTTTCAAGTCTCTTCCAGTCTGTATAAAAAATTGGCATTACATTTTTGTGTCTTTAGTTGAAGTCCAGTATCTTTTCATACGTTTGTTTTCCATTTCCTTTTCCTATGAAATAAAATTGGACTTTATCTTGTACGTCAGTGTTTTCCAGGGAAAAAAGGCCCATTTCTGTGAATTGTGTAAATTATGTATTTTATGAAAGTGTTGCTCAGATAATACTAATTCTTTTCCCTCTCCTTTCCAATATGTGCAAGATCCTCTGAGAGCTTTGATATTTTGGAAACTTTAGAGGGGTTCTGAGCAGGAAAAGCAGCAGATTTGCATGAATAGCCTTTTGCAAGGCTATAAACAAGGCAACAGAATCCTACTGAAATGACTAGCAAGAAAGATAATGAGGTTCTCAGTCAGTCAGTGGATAGTGTGTACGGAGAAGAGAACATGAATATGAAAGATATTCAGAAAGTTTGTTTAGAAACTAACTTTATTTTATTGACAAAATGAAGTATTCTGCATGAATCTAGAAGGGTTTGGGGCAATAGTTGAAGAATGTCTTCAGTTCATTATTTTAGATGTAAAATGGGGGGAAAAAAGATTTATGCCAAAAAGCAATTGACTTGTCCATTAGTTAGTTGAATTACTTGAACATTTTGATAGAATATATCACATTAAATATATTTTTAACTTCTGTGTGAAAAGAAAGGGGGAAAGTATGTCCCTAGATTTTAAAAGAAATTAACTATACATAAGAAAATAAGTCCTAGAAAAATTGGAAAATTACTCATAATCATACTATCAAGGATAAGTGCTAACACATGCTTTTAATCTTTGATTTTTTTATGGTTATGATAATACTGTAAATATGCACTGACTTTTTAATGCTAAATGTTTCCTCACATCGCAGGAATTCATAGATCGTGATAGCCCATTAAGGGGCATACTGTAGTTTATGTAATCACTCCCTTATTTGGTACATTAAGGTTGTTTTCTTCACTTCTACTCTTAAAATAATTCTGAGTAAAGTGCTTTATGCCTAAAGCTTCTTCCATTTAGTACTTTTTTCCTTTACTAGATTGAAATTGTGGGAGTATTTTAAAAGCTTTTAATAACATTTTACTAAACGTGCTTTTCAGAAATGGTTCAGGTTTTGCTCCTGAGTATGGAATCAGCAATGAATGAGAATGACCATTTTCCTTACCACCACTTTTTGTTTAACTTTGTCAGTTTAATATGCATCTTAATCTATGACTGTGGAAAGAGATATAATCAGTAAGAAAACACTCTTTTCTAGTTTAGGATTCTCCGAAAATGTTAGTTTGTTTCTTACAGTTCATAGATAACATACGCTTTTTTGTAGACTGTAGCTTCTATATTCAAACAGTGAGGGTTTTGGTTTTAGGTTTTTTTTCCTTTTGCCATATCAGACACCTGAAAAATGTTTCAGTTATTAACTCAGACCCATTTACTTATAGTTGTAAATTAACTGTGTGATAGAAGTATTTCTAGTTAAAAGGCTAGTTCTAGCTATTTCGGTTAACATTTTTGAAGTACAACTAAATTGTGTATATTTTTATTTGTTGAAGAGGGAAACAATAAACACTGGATATTTCATAATCTTAATAAAGGTATTCTTTTTTTATCCATATTATTTTTTTATTAAGGTATTGATACACACTCTTATGAAGATTTCATATAAAAACAATGTGATTACTACATTTACCCATATTATCAAGTCCCCCCCCCATACCCCAGTGCAGTCACTGTCCATCAGTGTAGTAAGATGACACAGATTCACTGTTTGCCTTTTCTGTGCTACACTGTTTTCCCCTTGATCCCCCACACCATGTGTACTAAACATACTACCCCTCAATCCCCTTCTCCCACCCTCCCCTCCCCCCCGCCCTCCCGCACCCCTTCCCTTTGCTAACCACTAGTCCCTTCTTGGAGTCTGAGTCTGCTGCTATTTTGTTCCTTCAGTTTTGCTTCGTTGTTATACTCCACACACAAATGAGGGAAATCATTTGGCACTTGTCTTACTCTGCCTGGCTTATTTCACTGAGCATAATATCCTCCAGCTCCATCCATGTTGTTGCAAATGGTAGGATCTGTTTCTTTCTTATGGTTGAATAGTATTCCGTTGTGTATACGTACCACATCTTCTTTATCCCTTCATCTAACTGATGGACACATGGTTGTTTCCATATCTTGGCTATAGTAAAAAGTGCTTCAATAAACATAGGGGTGCATGTCTTTTTGAATCTGAGAAGTTGTATTCTTTGGGTAAATTCCAAGGAGTGGGATTCCCAGGTCAAATGGTATTTCTATTTTTAGTTTTTTGAGGAACCTCCATATTGCTTTCCACAATGGTTGAATTAGCTTATATTCCCACCAGTAGTGTAGGAGGGTTCCTTTTCCTCCACATCCTCGCCAGCATTTGTTGTTCTTAGTCTTTTTGATGCTGGCCATCCTTACTGGTGTGAGGTGATATCTCATTGTGGTTTTAATTTGCATTTCCCTGATGATTAGTGATGTGGAGCATCTTTTCATGTGTCTGCTGGCCATCTGAATTTCTTCTTTGGAGAACTGTCTCTTCATATCCTCTGCCCATTCTTTAATCGGGTTATTTGCTTTTTGGGTGATGAGGCATGTAAGTTCTTTATATATTTTGGATGCTAACCCCTTGTCAGATATGTCATTTACAAATATATTCTCCCATACTGTTGGGGGCCTTTTTATTGTGTTGATGGTGTCCTTTGCCATACAGAAGCTTTTTAGTTTGATGTGTTCCCATGAGTTCATTTTTGCTTTTGTTTCCCTTGCTCGAAGAGATGCATTCAGGAAGAAGTTGCTCATGTTTATATTCAGGAGATTTTTGCCTATGTTGTCTTCTAAAAGTTTTATGGTTTCATGACTTACATTCAAGTCTTTGATCAGTTTCGAGTTTACTTTTGTGATGGGGTTAAACAATAATCCAGTTTCATTCTCTTGCATGTAGCTGTCCAGTTTTGCCAACACCGGTTGTTGAAGAAGCTGTCATTTCCCCATTGTATGTCCATGGATCCTTTATTAATTTATCACATATGGTTGGGTTTATATGAGGGCTCTCTAGTCTGTTGCATTGGTCTATGGGTCTGTTCTCATGCCAGTACCAAATTGTCTTCATTACTGTGGCTTTGTTGTAGAGCTTGAAGTCAGGGAGTATAATCACCCCAGCTCTATTCTTCCTTCTCAGGATTGCTTTGGCTATTCGGGGTCTTTTGTGGTTCCATATGAATTTTAGAACCATTTTCTCTAGTTGGTTGAAGAATGCTGTTGGTATTTTGATAGGAATTACATTGAATCTGTAGATTGCTTTAGGCAGGATGGCCATTTTGACAATATAAATTCTTCCTGTTCATGAGCTCGGGATGTGTTTCCATTTATTGGTATCTTCTTTAATTTCTCTCATGAGTGTCTTGTAGTTTTCAGAGTATAGGTCTTTCACTTCCTTGGTTAGGTTTATTCCTGGGTATTTTATTCTTTTTGATGCAACTGCGAATGGAATTGTTTTCCTGATTTCTCTTTCGGCTAGTTCAGTGTTGGTGTATAGGAATGCCACAGATTTCTGCATATTAATTTTGTATCCTGCAACTTTGCTGAATTCAGATATTAGATCTAGTAGTTTTGGAGTGGATTCTTTAGGGTTTTTTATGTACAATATCATGTCATCTGCAAACAGGGACAGTTAGAGTTCTTCTTTGACAATCTGGATGCCTTTAATTTCTTTGTGTTTTCTGATTGCCGTGGCTTGGACCTCCAGTACTCTGTTGAATAGAAGTGGTTAGAGTGAGCATCCTTGTCTTGTGCCCGATCTTAAAGGAAAACCTCTCAGCTTCTCACTGTTAAGTATAATGTTGGCTGTGCATTTGTCCTGTATGGCCTGTATTATGTTGAGGTACTTGCCCTCTATACCCAATTTGTTGAGAATTTTTATCACAAATGGATGTTCAATTTTGTGAAATGCTTTTTCAGCATCTATGGAGATGATCATATGGTTTTTGTCCTTCTTTTTGTTGATGTGGTGGATGATGATGGATTTTCTAATGTTGTACCATCCTTGCATCCCTGGAATTAATCCTACTTTATCATGATGGATGATTTTTGATGTAGTTTTGAATTTGGTTTGCTGGTATTTTGTTGAGTATTTTCGTATCTATGTTCATCAGGGATATTGGCCTGTAATTTTCTGTTTTTGTGGTGTCATTGCCTGGTTTTGGTATTAGAGTGATGCTGGCCTCATAGAAGAAGTTAGGAAGTATTCCCCTCTTCTTCTACTCTTTGGAAAACTTTAAGGAGGATGGGTATTTGGTGTTCACTAATTGTTTGATAAAATTCAGTCGTGACGCCGTCTCTCACAGGGATTTTGTTCTTAGGTAGGTTTTTCATTACCAGTTTCATTTTGTTTCTGGTAATTCGTGTGTTCAGATTTACTGTTTCTTTCTGGGTCAGCCTTGGTAGGTTGTATTTTTCTAGAAAGTTGTCCATTTCTTCTACATTATCCAGTTTGTTAGCATATAATTTTTTCATAGTATTATCTAATAATTCTTTGTATTTCTGTGGTGTCTGTAGTGATTTTTCCTTTCTCATTTCTGATTCTGTTTATGTGTGTAGACTCTCTTTTTGTCTTGATAAGTCCTAGGGGTTTATCTGTTTTGTTTATTTTCTCAAAGAACCAGCTCTTGCTTTCATTGATTCTTTCTATTGTTTTATTCTTCTGTATTTTGTTTATTTATGCTCTAATCTTTATTATGTTCCTTCTTTACTGACTTTGGGCCTCATTTGTTCTTCTTTTTCTAGTTACATTAATTGTGAGTTTATACTGCTCATACGGGATTGTTCTTCTTTTTTGAGGTAGGCCTGTATTGCAATACACTTTCCTCTTAGCATGGCCTTCGCTGTGTCCCACAGGTTTTGCGGTGTTGAGTTATTGTTGTCATTTGTGTCCATCTGTTGCTTCATCTCTGTTTTTATTTGGTCATTGATCCATTGGTTATTTAGGAGCATGTTGTGAAGCTTCCATGTGTTTGTGGGATTTTTCAATTTCTTTGCATAATTTACTTCTAGTTTCATACCTGTGTGGTCTTAGAAACTGTTTGGTACAATTTCAATCTTTTTGAATTTACTTAGGTTCTCTTTGTGGCCTAGTATAGGATCCATTCTTGAAAATGTTCCATGTGAACTTGAGAAGAATGCGTATTCTGCTGCTTTTTAGTGTAGAGTTCTGTAAATATCTGTCAGGGCCATCTGTTGTGTTGTGTTGTTCAGTGCCTCTGTTTCCTTACTTATTTTCTGTCTGGTTGATCTGTCCTTTGGAGTGAGTGGAGTGTTGAAGTCTCCTAGAATGAATGCATTGCATTCTATTTCTCCTTTTAGTTCTGTTAGTATTTGTTTCACATATGTAGGTGCTCCTGTGTTGGGTGCATAGATATTTATAATGATTATATATTCTGGTTGGATTGACCCTTTTATAAGTATGTAATATCCTTCTTTGTCTCTTGTGACTTTCTTTGTTTTGAAGTCTATTTTGTCTGATACAAGTACAACAACTCCTGCTTTTTTCTCCCTATTAGTTGCATGAAATATCTTTTTCATCCCTTCACTTTAAGTCTGTGTGTGCCTTTGGGTTTAAAGTGAGTCTCTTGTAGCAGCATATAGATGGGTCTTATTTTTTTATCCATTCAGTGTCTCTGTGTCTTTTGATTGGTGCATTCAGTCCATTTACATTTCGGGTGATTATCGATAGGTATGTACCTATTGGCATTGTAGGCTTAGATTCATGGTTACCAAAGATTCACTGTTACCTTCCTTACTATCAAGAGTCTAACAACTCACTTAATATGCTATTACAAACAATCTAAAGGTTCTTTTTTTTTCTCCTCCGTTTTCTTCCTCCTCCATTCTTTATGTATTAGTTTTCATATTCTGTAGTCTTTGTCTTTCCCTTGACTGACTTTTGGATTAGTTGATTTAATTTTGCATTTGCTTAGTAATTATCTGTTTTACTTTCTTTACTGTGGTTTTATAACCTCTGTTAACAGGTATTAAACCTTAGGAACACTTCCCTCTATAGTAGTTCCTCCAAAATACACTGTAGAGATGGTTTGTGGGATGTAAATTCTCTCAGCTTTTGCTGATCTGGAAATTGTTTAATCCCTCCTTCAAATTTAAATGATAATCTTGCCGGATAAAGTATTCTTGGTTCAAGGCCCTTCTGCTTCATTGCATTAAATACATCATGCCACTCCCTTCTGGCCTGTAATGTTTCTGTTCAGAAGTCTGATGATAGCTTGATGGGCTTCCCTTTGTATGTGATCTTATTTCTCTCTCTGGCTGCTTTTAATAGTCTGTCCTCATCCTTGATCTTTGCCATTTTAATTACTATATGTCTTGGTGTTGTCTTCCTTGGGTCCCTTGTGTTGGGAGATCTGTGCACCTCCATGGCTGGAGAGACTATCTCCTTTCCCAGATTGGGGGAGTTTTCAGCAGTTACATCCTCACACATACTTTCTATCCCTTTTTCTCTCTTCTTCTTCTTCTGGTACCCCTATAATGTGAATACTGTTCCATTTGGATTGGTCACACAGTTCTCTCAATATTCTTTCATTCTTAGAAATCCTTTTTTCCTCTCTGTGCCTCAGCTTCCTTGTATTCCTTTTCTCTAGTTTGTATTTAATTTATCGTCTCCTCCACCATATCCAATCTGCTTTCAATACCCTCCATTGTGCTCTTCAACGATTGGCTCTCCAACCGGAGTTCATTCCTGAGTTCTTGAATATCTTTCTGTACCTCCATGAGCATGTAAATGATTTTTATTTTGAACTCCCTTTCAGGAAGAGTCATGAAGTCAATGTCATTTAAATCTTTCTCAGGAGTTGTATTAATAATTTTACTCTGAACCAGGTTCCTTTGGTGTTTCATATTTGTATATGGCACCCTCTAGTGCTCAGAAGGTCTACTCCCTGGAGCTGCTCAGCCCCTGAAGAAATGTCAGGGGTCCCAGGGGAGGTATTGGTGCCTGGAGGGAGGAAAGAGCTTTTTTGTGCTACCCACTGCTATGCCTGTCTCCACTGCCTGAACCAGTGGGCCAAGCACACAGGTATAAGCCTCTATGCTTTGTGTCTGTATTGGTGTAGACAGATTTTCCCTCTTGGCTGGCCTTAAACCAGGGTAGGGTTTGCTGGTTTGCAAGCCAGGTGGGGCTGGCCGGGAGAAAGGCGCAGTAGGCTGAGTACCACTGAGGGGGTCCTTGGAGCTGTCTAGGCAGCCAGGGATCAGGAGCACCTGAAGATCGTCTGAGGAGGAGGATTTCTTTTTCCTCCTTAAATATGAGAGTGTATATAGCAAAGCTCCTAACCTGCCGGGCAGAGTGCACCTGGACAATTTTGTCTACCTGTCCTCTCTCCTGAGCAGTAAGCTCTGTTCAATCCTTGCTCCTTTAGCAGCTCTCTTGCTAAGGGATTCCTTGTTAAGAAGTCTCTAATATTGTCTACCTTTCTTTTGTCCCAAAGCAGCCGCATATGGATCCCTGCTTTCCACAGGCAGCTGAGATCATCTCTCCAGGAATTCTGTCTGTCTTAGCTTTCCATTTTCATAATCATGAGAGTGTCATGCAAGCACCATGAATTGTAGGTTTGTGCTCCCAGAGCAGATCTCCCTGGTTAGGTATTCAGCAGTCTGAGGACTCCACTCCCTCCCTGCTTTGTTTCTCTTTCTCCCTCTGGTAAGCTGGTGTGGCGGAAGGGTTTGGGTCCTGCCGGGCCACAGGCCACAGCTTTGCTACGTTATCCTGTTCTGTGAGGTCTGCTCTTTTCTCCAGGTATATGCAGTCTGGCGCAGTCCTCTTTCCTGTTGCTCCTTCAGGATTAGTTGTATTAATTATATTTTCATATTATATGCGGTTTTAGGAGGAAGCCTGTGTCTCACCTCTCATGCTGCCATCTTTAATCTAGTGAAATGTATTATTCTTGATTGAAATGAAGTGTTATTGTTCTGTGTACAGAATATAAGTAGAATTAACCCGTCAATACAGTAAAACACCGAGTTATGTAACCATTTTGTGTTTGTTCAGATACAGATTTATAAGTAAGCTCTAATTTATTTTACTACCATTCTTAAATGACTCTTCAATTAGAGTAGAATTGCATAAAGTCAACCTAATCCAAAAAGTTGTCACCATTAAAAGATAATTAGTTCATAATTAGTACTGATAACTACTTCTACTGTAATTTTTTTTCATTGCTTGTTTTTATCAAGGTATTATTGATATATACTCTTATGAAGCATTCACATGAAAAAGCAATGTGGTTACTACATTCACCCATATTACCGTGGCCCACTCATGCCCATTGCAGTCACTGCCTATCAGCATAGTAAGATGCCACAGAGTCACTATTTTCCTTTTCTGTGCTACACTGTCTTCCCCATGATCCCCCATACCATGTGTGCCAATCATAATACCCCTCAATCCCCTTCTCCCTCCCTCCACACCCACCCTCCCCCTTGGCAACAACAAGTCCCTTCTTGGAGTCTCTGAGTCTGTTGCTGTTTTGTTTCTTCAGTTTTGCTTCATTGTTATACTCCACAAATGAGGGAAATCATTTCGTACTTGTCTTTCTCCACCTGGTTTATTTCACTGAGCCTAATATCCTCCAGCTCCATCCATGTTTATACAAATGGTAGGATTTGTTTCTTTCTTATGGCTAAATAATACTCCATTTTGTATATGTAGCACATTTTCTTTATCCATTCATGTACTGATGGACTCCTAGGTTCCTTCCATATCTTGGGTATTGTAAATAGTGCTGCAATAAATATAGGGGTGCATATGTCTTTTTGAATCTGAGAAAATATATGCTTTGGGTAAATTCCTAAGAGTGGAATTCCTGGATCAAATGGTATTTCTATTTTTAGTTTTTTTGAGGAACCTCCATACTGCTTTCCACAATGGTTGAACTAGCCTGCATTCCCACCAGCAGTGTAGGAGGGTTTCCCTTTCTCTGCATCATCTCCAGCATTTGTTGTTCTTAGTCCTTTTGATGCTGGCCATCCTAACTGGTGTGAGGTCATATCTCATTGTGGTTCTTATTTACATTTCCCTGATAATTAGCGATGTGGAGCATCATTTCAGGTGCCTGTTGGTCATCTGAATTTCTTCTTTTGAGAATTTTCTGTTCATATCCTCTGGTCATTTTTTAATCGGGTTATTTGCTTTTTAGATGTTGAGGCATGTGAGTTCTTTATATATTTTGGGTGTTAACCCCTTGTTGGATATGTCATTTATGAATATATTCTCCCATACTGTAGGATGCCTTTTTGTTTTGTTGATGGTGTTGTTTGCTGTACAGAATCTTCTTAGTTTGATGTAGTCCCATGTGCTCATTTTTGCTTTTGTTTCCCTTGCTTGAGGAGATGCGTTCAGGAAAAAATTGCTCATGTTTATATTCAGGAGATTTTTGCCTATGTTGTCTTCTAAGAGTTTTATGGTTTCATGACTAACATTCAGGTCTTTGATCCATTTCGAGTTTACTTTTGTGTATGGGGATAGACAATAATCCAGTTTCATTCTCTTAAAAATATGGAACGCTTCATGAATTTGCGTGTCATCCTTGCCTAGGGGCCATGCTAATCTCTGTATCATTCTAATTTTAGTATATGTTCTGCTGAAGTGAGCACAGCCACTACTATAATTCATGCTTGTTTATAGTTTTTACTTCTTCAGTATCTCATCTATCCCCAAGATTTTTTAGTACAGATATACCGAATTTATAATTTTAAGAAACTGAGATGCAGAGAAGTTAGTTGCTTAAATTTTATACCCTAGTGGATGAGACACTTTCCAAATTAGTCCCTTTTTCTAAACCTTTTATTATTTTCCCCCTTTGTTTACTTCTATTCAGTTTGCTTGGAAGTTTTGGCCATCACTTGAGTCATTTATATTGAAAACTCTGTGGAACAAATAAATGTATTTCTTGAATATTCTTACTGTTACCAGTTTTGATCATGCATTTTCAAAGAACCTATGTTGATCACTAGTATTCACCATCTCAGTAATTTAGCATCAACTTTCATAATATGATGGGAAAACTATGATGAAAATGAGCTAAGAATAGCAGTTAACTGGGTTTGATACAGTTTTAAGTGACAGTTTATTCTCAGACATTTTTTTAAAAGTTTAATTGCTTACTCCTGATAAAAATAGAGCTTTTAGTTTTCACAGCATTTTTACATATATTACTAAATATTTATGATAATCAATTTATTGCTTACTTTTAGAAATAACACCAAAATTTTTAATTTGGTCTTATTTTTTTAAAATGCTCATAAAGGTGAGCTGTCACTATTTCTTCCAAAATGACTATATAGTGACAGGAAAGTAATAGTAAATGGTTATTTTTTTTAAAACCAACAATCCTTTCAGAACTTTCTGCAGTGTATGCTTATTGGACCTTTATTTCACAGAAACTGCTTATCAAATTTTAAAAACGTGTCATTAATTGTCTCCCTACTACCTACGTCTCATGTGCATGATTTGAATCCTTGTAAATAATCAGCAAGTTCAGGCTAATTAATTCATTCACTCATTCAGCAATGTCATGGACTATTGTCTTCCTTCTTCTGATTCCCTATATCACACATCAGAGCACAGTTCTTGGTAAAATAACACTTCTGTTGATTTGTATTTTCTTCCTAATCATTTCTTTATTTTCTATGTCACTTTTAGTAATAATTAAAAGCTTTGTTACAATTAGATATCTGTCATATGTGGCATGGTTAACCTAACTCTTCCTAAGTTGTTTTCTATAAGGAAACCCACTTTGCTTATAAACTTACTTTTTAAAAAAATTTCGTACTATTTTATTTTGATATGGCTTCCTCATGTATGTTTGAGTTTGAGGAATTGTTGTTCATAGTTATGGTGGTTGTGTTGCACATACTTACTGATTTGCTAAATACTTGTTAGAGTGGAGGTATCTTACTTTATTGCTTTTTATATTTTGGGCAACTAATGAGTTGGGGATTGTTCCCTTTAGGCAACTGAAGAGGATACTTCCAGTTCTCTAGTGAAAGATCATCTTTTTCAGCAAGAGACGGTTGTTACCAGTGAGCCTTACAGAAGTCCAAGACCTTCTCCCTTTGAAGATCTGAATGCCAGAAGAGTCTACTTGGAAAGCCAAGCCAGTCAGGTAAGAAGATTCTCATACTTTTTAGTGTGTTATTCATTTCTATAGAAATTAGATGTGTTAGTGAAGGACATTAAGACCCTCTGCCCATTATCAGACAAAATAAAGATACAAAAACAAACCCAGGAGAATGTGATTTATAAGTCAAAGCCAGAAAGAATCAATAAATAAATGCATAGTCCATAAAGTTCTATATGATGTAATAATTGAGCCATAAATCTGACTTTGAATTTTTTGATGACAAAGGTAAAAAAGGGAAATATATTACACTTTCATTATCCTGGAGGAAAAAGCATTTCAGCCTCTTAGAAGCAGAAGTTTCCCTAATTTTACAAAATTCTCAGATGAAAGATAAAAAATATCAGCAAACATCTGTGATAATATACTGACAAATTTCATAAAGTTGTTTGTTGTAGCTTACCTCAGAAATCAATAGTGTTCCCCTAAATCAATTCAGTGACAGTGTTTCCACTGGACACTACGTATGCAATCTTCTAATGGCTCCAGCTTGATCTAAAATAGAAACCTTGGTAATAGGGTTTAACCCTGTTTGGGGACTCACAAGATTATCAAATCTGTCAGAAAACTATTCTTGACCCTAATTCTCTTAGTGATACAAAGACATAAATTCCTGTTGTTAAATAAGCATTTGTAACTGTTACTCTGTGTGAACTCAGGTAGTTTAAACCTTATTCAGTGTATATCTACAGAACAAAAGGCCAATAAAAGTGGTTTAAAAAATTTTTTTTAATATTTATCCTGTTTGGTAGACAGTATCTGTAAGATGTACCAGCATCCAGTGGTGTAGTGGCTGTGCGTAAATCTGTCTGATTCTCATTTAATAATCCTCATTTTGATCTGAGGAACTCAAACATGTAGTTTGTTAGGGAATAAACTTGCATACATTCCAGATAGTGAGATAAATGAAATGAACAACATGATAAAGCATTCAGTTCAACAAGCTGTATTATTATGTTATACCATATGTTTATACCATATGCCAGATCCCAATTCTTACAGTTGAGGGGTACAAAGGAAAATAAACTATGGTTACTGTTCTGAAAGAGTTTCTAGTGAAGTAACAGGTACATGCTCAAGGTGCTCTGGGAGTACAAAATAGGGTTATTGAATTCATTGTGGAGGGTGAGTTTTTTTTTCTAGGTATGCCTAAACTTATCAAGGTTGAGAATCATTAACCAATTGAAGAAGGTGGGACTGGTGATGAGAATTGGGAGATAGGGTACAGGAAGAGCAGGAGGACAAATATTTTAGACAGAGGGAGAGTTATAGACAGCTTGGTCTGCCATAAAAAAAATACTGTAAACTGGATGACTTAAACAACAGAAATGTCTTCTCATGGTTCTGAAGTCTGGAAATCCAAGCTTAGGGTACCAGCCTGGTTGATCCCTGCTGAGGGCTGTCTTCGTGGATTGCCGACAGCTGTGCCTTCCTGTGGTACCCTCGTGTGGCAGAGAGGGAGCAAGTTCTCTGGTGTTTCTACTTTAAGGACACTAACCCATGACCTGGACCATACCCTTCATGACCAAACTACCTCCCAAAGGCTCCATCTCTAAATACCATCACATTGGGGGCTAGGGTTTCATATGAATCTTAGGGAGATACAAACATTTAGTCCATAACAGTGAGTAATATGATGAAAAGCATGTATGTTCTGGGGGAAAATACAACGTGGAGGTAAAGAGAGACAGGAAAAGCACCAGACGGTTGGGTTTTTACATTCTGCACACACGTTGGACTTCATTTGGTTTGTTACTTCACAAACCTGGGTACACAGTTGTGTAGCTGAAGAAACAAGAAACTACAGGTTAAACACAGTGTGTCTTTATTTTTATTTTAAGCAGTCATTTTTACTCAAAAACAAAAGACTCCAAAGTGGTGTACCAGTTTACATTCCTACCAGTGGTGGGAATTTTCCTGAACACTTGTTAT
This sequence comes from Smutsia gigantea, assembly GCA_032199065.1. NCBI lineage: Eukaryota > Metazoa > Chordata > Mammalia > Pholidota > Manidae > Smutsia > Smutsia gigantea. The sequence goes on along the minus strand of JAVSCE010013216.1, from coordinate 27,238 downwards.
TGCCCTTTTATTTTTTACAATTTAGTCTCCTGGTAGAAGTAAAGTAAATTTTTTTGTGATTTTAATTTACTTTTGTAATTACTACTGATGTTGAACTTCCTTTATATGCTTTTGATCATCTAGAAATTCTTTTTTGTGAAGTACCTGTTCGTTTTTGCACATCTTTTATTGAGCTGTCTGTCCGTTGTTGGGTATATGTATTGCAGATAGCTTGCCTATAGTTTGCCTTTCACTCTCTTAATAATGTTTTTATTGAATAAGAGTTCTTAATTTCAATAAAAGAGCAATTTAACAATCTTTTCCTCTATGGATAATGCTTTCTACATCCTGTTTAAGAAATCTTTGAGGACTCCAAATCATAAAGATACTTTATGCTATCTTTCAGAAACTATTTTTACTTTCACATTTGATTTTATAAATGATGTAAGATTAGGAGTTTATGGTTATTATTTTTATCCATCTGGATAGTCAATTGATCAACACTATCTAATGACAAGTCCCTGCTTTTCCAAAACTATGGTATTGCTTTGTTCGCTTTGTCATGTGACTGTATGTGTGGATCTGTTTCTAATCTCTGTTCTTCCTTTAGCCTATTTGTCTATTTTTACACCAATGCCACACTTTTTAAATTACTATAGCTTTTTAATTCTGGGATCTGGGAGTTACCTCCAGCTCTGTCTTTCAAAATTTCCTTTGTTGTTCTGGACCTGTATAAATTTTAGAGCCTGCTTTATCAATTTCCACAAAACTCCCAGAAACTTGGTTTCAACCTATTGCATTCATAAGTTAATTTGGGGGAATTGAGATCTCACCAGTATTGGATCTTCTAAACCACAAAATGGGCAGATTAGACATAGAGGAGATACAGTGATGCACAGTCCAGCCAGCATTGCCAGTTTTGCACAGAGCTCTTGTTCTAGGCTATCTTAAAAACTTATGGCTTGCCTTTGTGTCAGGTGCCACATCCTGCTTTGATTGTATTTATGGCGGGTTGGAAGGAGAGTTGCATGGCTAATAATGACAACCTTTGAGTAAGGAGATGTTTGTTTCTGCTTAGTATGAATTGGAACTGTCAGTTTTATATTTCCTGTATAAACTTGTTTTCCTGTCACTTTTCTTTAAAGTGTGTTTGCTTAATAAAACCAAACTAGGTATTAGGAAAAATTATTCCCTGGATTGAAATATCTGCTTGAGTACATGGGTGAGATCTTGGGATTTTTAGGCACAGGCAGATCTAGTTTTAGATCCTAGCTTTTTAACTTACAATTACAAAGCTGTTAATGCTCTCTGTCTTCCTGTTCCCTCATATAAATGGCAGTAATAACAAAATTTACTCTTATAGTGTTATTTAGGGGTTCAGGAAGATCATTCATTCATACACACATCGATATGTATGTGATATACAGGCATGTGGTAAATGTTGGAGCACCTACTGTATGTCTGGCCCTTTTCTAAGCCCTGAGAAGAGCTGCGAATAAGAAGGATGTGTGCCCTAACCTCATGAAGGACATAAATACTCCTGAGGCGGGTAGATAATAAATAAGTTAAACCAATACTATTTCAGATAGTAATAAGGCTTTGAAACAAAGTAATGGGAAATAGAATAGTAGGCTTACAGAGGGGGCTTATGCAAATATGTAAGATTATTGGGAAAAGCCTCTGAGGTGGTATATGGAGAAATGAATGATGTTTCAAAACAGAACCGCCCTATGGAAATCTGGCAGGGGAAATATTCCAAGCAGCAGCTTGGTATTTTAGAGAAACAGGAAGGCCAGTGTGGCTGCAATTTAGTGAGCGAAGGTGATAATACTACAAATTACAGGGAACTTGCTAGAGCTTGGATAGGGTAGACTATTGGGGGGAGTTGGAATTTTATTCTGATTTCAAAGGGAAACAGTTGGGAAGCTTTTAATCTTCAGTAAAGGTCTCATTTTCCTTTTTAATTCATTATTATGGCTGCTACATGGAGAAGAGTATGGTTGAGAGTGGAATTAAGCCAATTTAGGAGGCTATTGTTTTCATCTAGGTGAAAGATACTGGTGATTTGGACTGGACAGAAATGATAAGAAATGGCTGGATATGGGATAAATTCTGGAAGAAAAGCCAAAAATGACTAGATAATAGGTAAGATATGGAATATAAAGGAAGGGAGGAGTCTGTAGTGCCTTTGGGTGGATCGTATTGCCATTATCTGAGAGGGGACAAGACTGGGGAAAACTGGTGACCTTTGTCACCACCAGTACAACACTCCCACTTCCTGCTCCTGTTAGAGAGCATAGAGGAAGCCTTGCCTGATATCCAAAGACTGTGTTGGTGTTCACAGTCATTTTAATTTTAGTACATGTAGCCTCATATTCTGAATAATGTGTGCTACAGTTAAATAAGCTGTCATGATTATTTAGTGGCTCCAAAAGATATAACTTGTCCTTATAGCTAGTATGAATCAGATAGTAAAGTCAGTAAAAAGCAAAGCAGAGCAATACTTTAATTAAAAAGTAATTAAAATGAAAGTTTTAAAACAAAATTTGAACCAGAAATCAGAAATGGAGGATGAAATTATGGTAAATACTTCTTAAGCAGTGAAGAATAAAGGCAAAAGTCCCAAACTTATTTTTGTTAGGAAATTAAAACTACAAAAATTAAAGGAAAGACTGCATAAAAGGAGAACAGCAAAACAATCCTTTGAAGGAACAAAAATCTTAAAAAGCAGAGAGCAGAGGGATAAATGATAAAGCAAAGAACAATGAAATGATAAAAAGGAACTTTTCTAAACATAACAGTGAATTGAAGTATGAAAACAAAGGAATAAATGCATCCCAAGGTAGGCCTGGGCAAATACTTAACTACCTTTTGTTTTTGTTGCTGTTGTTTGTTCATGTAAAACAAGCCATAAAATCAAACTAGCATGGAATTTGACCTCTTGATTCTTTATAGAGTTCCTTGAAAAGTATAACAATGCTGAGTTTTCCTCAAGTGGAGAGCTGAAGGAATCCAACAGCAGATCAGATCAGAACATTTGATACTTCATCCCTTGCCACAGATTAGGACCAGTAGTTGGCCAACTCTCAGAAGGTGTATGTGCACACGTGTGGGTGCACGCAGTATGCACATGAACACGTGTACTGTTTTGTGGGGAGAAGGAACATGCTAATTGGTAATTGATCTGACTAGTGGTTTGTTGTGTTGATCTGGTTTAAGAGCAAACCGTTTAATTCCAGAGATAGCACTGTAAGCTATTTTCTTCTGAGTAAACTAAGCGATCTGTAACCTTTTACCTTATTTATGATCTTACTAATTTATGGACTCATTAAGATATAGGTAAAATACTAGCAAGCTTTAATGACTTAATGGCTTATTATCCCAGTGGGAAAGAAAAGGGAGGTTCCATAGTCAGAGTAATTAAGGAATGATAATTTCTTAACCCTGTAAGAAATGTGGGTCACTGAAGCAAAATTGATCTCAGCAAGTCATAACAACAGCATGGATCCTATTATTTAAATGTTTTTGGATGCTTATGCTACGTGTTGCTTGTGATCATGTAGTTTTTAATTATTTACTTAAGTGAAGTTTTGCTTTTCTTACTTAAAGAAGATTTTCTAGCCCCTACTTTCTTTTTCATGTTGGCCATTTTTCAAATACTTAGGCTTTCTTTTTTTTTTCTCTCTTTTCAAAAGATAAAACTCTTGTTTCTTTGATAGTGTTTGATTGTCTTAATTTGTTATTCTGTTAAACACATCGAATGTATCTCTGTTTGCCTGGTACATTAGAGCTGCAATTTATACTGGTATTCTTGACATTTTTTTCCCCCTCTAATATCATGTTATAGAAGAAAATGGTATGTGAAGTGGCATAGTGAAATCTGTTAGTATTCTTATCTAGTGTTTTTCATTAACTTCTACAGAAAATAAAAACATTACTGAAAGCTACAGAAAGCAACACTCAAATGTCTGAAATCATTCTGCTTTTACTTGGGGAGATGACTCTCATTCTAATACTGAGCTATTTTCAGTTGTTAAAGTGTTATTCCTCCTCTGTAGCTGTCTTATTAGGAAATCAAGAATGTTTAACTTTGAATGAGATTTTGTAGTCCTTTGGTGCTTTGCTAAGTGCTTTTAACTCCAGTACTTCATTTAAGCACAGACAGTCTCTTTAGTTTCTAATCAGTGAAGAAATTCATGTATAGTATTATTAGGTACCTGAACAGAGTCACTAGGTTAGTCATGGTTGAATTATTAGAATTCTAATGTTTTTAGAGATGGTAAATACATTTCTTCCTTCTTCCTCTTGTCTTCCTCGTCCTCCTCTTCCTTGTTATTCTAGATCAGATTAAAATATATCCCTTTGTAGTAAATAGGCAGCTTTATTTTCATTAAATCTGATCATTATGACTTGTTAGTCTTTATAATAGCTGGTGCCTACTGTGTGCTGGGTACTACTTAAAGCACTTCTGTAACTCATTTTCATCCTCACAACCACTGTGACACAATGCTTCATATTTGGAATAAAAATTACCTATAGTTCATGCATGTTTTTTGTCTAAGCTTATGAAATTTTATAAGAAGTATAAGAAAAATCATATTAAAATATTGGTACAAGAAGTAGAAAAGTAATTGTAAGCCAGTTTTACTTTAAGCAAAATAATAGCAAAAATAAAGGCTGGAAATAATCTGCAGACCTTCTCCAGAGATTTGGGCTATCAGAACAATCAACCTGGAGTCATATTTGCTCATATCCATCTAGGCATCCTAAGAAATAAGACAGTTAAGTCCATATATACCCAGTTTAACGCTTTTAAATACAAAATATGTTCCAACATCTCGAGTGCTGAGCAGAAAAACTCATCCCAGCGGACGTACACACATTCTGAACTAGGTCACTGATTCATACAGTTGAGCAGGGAGAAAAAGCCTGGTGAATGTAGCACAAAGTTATAATAGACTAATATTCATCATCCCAGACCCTTGGAATTTATTGGGCCTAACTTCTTTGGCTGAGGGAACTATAAACTTAAATCTAGTGATGGGATGGAAAATAACGGAACTCTTGTCCCAAAATGGCGATGATGGTACTGGTGGGATGGTTGAAGAACATAGACACCACGTAGAAAAGCACAAAGTAGTGCTAGGTAACTGCACAGAGGGAAGTGAACATTTGGAAGGCAGCTTAACATGGGGACTTTGAACATGGCTTCTAGAGCCAAACTTTTTTTGTCTGAATTCCAGCTTCTTTGTAATTGACTTCCTGAATTCCAAGATTGATGTGACATAGAGAAACAAGGGTTATGATATAAGACTAGATGCTTATTCACGCATCTGCTGTTAAAGTAAGTGAACTTCTCAGTTTGTTAGGAATAGGAAACAAATAGGTTTTCCCTTTTAAAACTGCAATAGACATTAGCTATACATTTAATAAATACTGCAGAAGTTTCTTAACAGGAATAATGTGCACTTGCATTTAGCACAGTACCATTAACATTGTGTATAAGTTGTTCATTTGGATGTTACCCAAAAGGCCTCCCCCGAGTGAATCTCCATAGTACAGAATTTAGCCCTCAATTGCAGATAAGAAAACTTAATTTATTTATCATAATATTAAGACTGGCAGCATCACTCATACACTAAAATAATCATGTTTCTAAAAATGATGTGTAAAAACCAGAATGTAAAATTTATTTAAGCCATCATGTGGACTGTAGTGCTAGTAGTAGCTTGTTTAGTACATTGTCTACCTAAAATAGATCTTCATGAGATAGTCGGTCATTGCCAAAAGTTAGCTTTGTGAGTATATGCTCAACAAAGTACCTACATGCTTTGAATGTTTAATTGCATTTGATGGGAATAGCCTGATGGACCCTTCTCTACAGAGGAACAGCTTTACCAAAAGGACCAGACTCCTTCCTCGATGTCAAGAAATATGAAGAGTCTGCTAGTTGTATGGATATTGTCAGAAGACATGAGACTACTGGGTCAGAGACAAAGGACTTGATTACTCACGGCCCGATAAAGTAGCATGAGCTCCGTGTTCATGCTGGCTCCCTTTACTTCCCAAGTCCCATGGGAGCAAAGCTGATCTGCTCAGGTGGATATCGCACCCTCTGGGTTTGCATCACTGAATTAGAACCCCGAGTTTAGGGAACTCAGGTCTTTCATAATGGTCAATAAGACTGCTTGACTTTTACCAAGGAGGGAGAAAGTATCTTTGTTATACTGGATACTAAACAAACCTAACTTCAAAGGAAGACACTTTATCTTCCATGGATTTCACTATACACACGTCTTTGAAAAGATAGTCTGAACCAAAGGGAGACAGTGCCTTTGCTCACTACATCTGTAGAAACGAGACCCATGGAGAACTGTCATCTAAAATGAGCTTGTTTCCTCCGGCCATGCTTAAATAGGCATTGTCAGTGATTATATTAGTTTGGGGGAGAATTTAGCCTTCTTATCTTTGAATGTGATACATCATTCTATTTAGCTTTTCTATATCTCAGTAAAGCTTTGCATTTTCTTCTTGAAAAGTTATCATACATCTTGTGTAAGACTTACTCCTTTGGGCCATTCAGGTTTTGTTGCCATTATAAATGGAATCCTTTTAAGATTTCATTTGTGACCAACTTTAAAGAAGCATTTCCCAAAGCTTTTTCCTATAATAAATTCTTATAAAAATCTGTAGTGATAGCATCGCATTCTCAAGCTAATAAAGAACAATAATTAATGGGAATCTGTCTTATAACATCTATGTTTAATAAGTGTAAAAGCTCAGGATTATCCATTTGTCTTTTCACATGGAGATTGTGTGAGCGGATGAATATTTCAAGCTCTATTAACTTTTTTTTGTTTTACTTTATGAAGCTAGCATAACTTTTTTTTAATCAAATGTACGTCACAGTGGTTCAACAGTCCCTCTCTCTGTCCTCCGTGCCCCACCCAGCTCCTTGCCCTTGGTAACCACTAGTCTCTTTTCAGTGTCTATGAGTCTAATGCTATTTAGTTCTGTTTTGCTTTGTTTTTATATTCCACAAATAAGTGAAATCATATGGTATTTGTGTTTCTCCATCTGGTTATTTCACTGAGCATAATACACTCCAGATCCATCCATGTTGTTGCAAATGACAGGATTTCTTTTCTTTTTATGGCTGTATAATATAACATTGTGTGTACGTACCACATCTTTTATCTATTCATCTATTGATAGACACTTAGGTTGCTTCCATATCTTGGCTATAGTAAATAGTGCAGTGATAAAAACAGGGAGGGGTGCATGTATCTTTTTGAATCAGGGATTTTGTTTTCTTCAGGTAAATTCATAGGAGTGGAATTACTGGGCCAAATGATATTTCTGTTTTTAGTTTTTTGAGGAACCTCCATACTGCTTTCCACAGCAGTTGCACCCATGCGCCCACCACCAGTGTAGAAGAGTTCCTGTTTCTCTGCACCCTTGCCAGCATTTTTTATTTCTTGTCTTTTGGATAGTGGCCATCCTAACTGGTGTGAAGGTGATACCTCATTGTGGTTTTAATTTGCATTTCTCTGATGATTAGCGATGTGGAGCATCTTTTCATGTGCCTGTTGGCCATCTGAATTTCTTCTTTGGAGAAGTGTCTGTTCAGCTCCTCTGCCCTTTTTTTCTTTTTGTCCTAACACATTTAACATTTGCTTGTTGAAAGCAATGTCATAAAAATCAGATAAGATTAAACATTTTATGTTCTCACAAGAACATTAAAATTGTGGAGGGGAACTTTAACAGGAAATTTTTAGAAGGTAACACAGTTCTTCCTTCTAGTAGTCCTTGGGCAGTTATGACAATAGCTTCCACTTTCTGTTTCCTTGAACAGGGGTTTTGGTTCAAACTTGTTTGTTTTTAACATCTGCTTCTGCTTCCCCCTCTATCAAATCAGCTTCCTCCATGCCCACCACCTCTTGGTTTTGCACAGCTTAAACTGCTGTAGGACTCACAGGGAGGAGGGTACCCTCTTTCCATAGAAGGGAGAAGTCCCCTTTCATGTCTGCCAACCCAATCACAACCACTTGAGTAGAGATCACTTTGGCTACTTGAGTAACTGTCTCGACTTCCACCATGTCCATCATGTGAGCTGTTGTACTCATCATAGTGACTGTTTTTCCACCACAGGATGATGGGGCCCTCATGTAGGTGGGGCAGTATGTGAGTTACCAAGACACTTGTATGAATCTCTGTAGGAACTTCCACTTGGATGATCTGAATAGTCATGATCTCGACCACAGCCATCTGTATCACTGTAGCCTCTTGATGGCAGTCATCAGGTGAACTGGAATGACCATAATCACTGTCAATATAACCTCTTGGTGGTGACTCATGATCTCTTGTATTACAAGAATTTCGGTAATCTCAGCTTAAATAGCTGTCTTTAGTAGAATATCCACCATCTCTTGGGGACAAATAAACATCTGTGCAAGAGGGCAAGGTTTTCCTTTGAGGTGGGCCTCCAGAATTGTCTCTCCCACATGGTACAAGAGCTCTTCCTCCCATTCCACTGCTGCTTCAAACTGTTCCTATAGGGGCAGATCTTTTAGGAAGAGGACTCCCACTTCATGGTGGTGATGCTCTTTTTACTGGAAGTGGTCTCCAGGAAGAACTCATGTTAAAATTAATAGAATAGCGACCATCATCCATGTGCCCTCCACATGAGGGGGAAGTTCCTGGTTCCTCCACTTCCTCCTTTTCCACCTCTAAGACCTTTTGGTGGGCCTCTGCTTCTTGGAGGTGGAGGTAGCCCTCTTCTACTACTTTCAAAAGATGGTTCAGTGGCCTGTTCTGCCTTATGGCTTTTTCCATCAAAAGACTTTCCATTCATACCTCTGGCTGCATCCTTGGCATCTGCTGTGTTTTCAAAGGTGACAAAAGCAAATCCTCCTGATTTCTTGGTTTCACTATCTTTCATCAAGAGTACTTCCGCTATTCCATATTTGCCATACTGCTTCAAGGGCTTTCTGGTTTGTTTCTGTATCAAAGCCACCAATAAAGAGCTTTCCTGGGCAATCTGTTTCAATTATTTTTCCACCCTGGTGACAGTCAGAGGACTGACGGTGGGTTCAAGCTCGCTCCTGCAAGGTCTCCCAAGAGGAGCTTCCTGGCAGCTCAGCACGAGGTAGGGCTGCCCATTCCAAGGACGGAAGGGGGAAGCCGCTAGCACTATGCACAACCAGCTACGTCATTACTCTTAAGCATTTATTTGTGATGTATTTAAGGTGAGACTGCTAAGTACACGTCCCACTGAACAATACCTCTTTATATGTACAATTCTTATTATCATTTATTTAAAAATAGCTTCCAATTTAAGTTGTGATTTGTTCTTTGAACCATAATTGAAGCATATTATTTTTAAAACAAATTCAACTTTTAATTTTCATATATATTTCTAGCATAATTTTATTGTGTGAATTTATAGTATGTTTTTAACCTATTATATTTTTAGAGCTTTGCTTTGTGGTCTGGTAAAACGTCAAACTGGTTTTCAGGGTCTTGTGTGTTCCATATGAATTTTAGAACTATTTGTTCTAGTTCATTGAAGAATTAATGGTTTTGGTATTTTGATAGGGATTGCATTGAATCTTTTAATTGCTTTGGGCAGGATGGCCACTTTAACTTAGTTTTAAAGTATGTGTTATTTTGGTGGTGGTTTTGAATTTTCTTGTGAGAGTGAAATTAGAGTAATGAATGAAAAAAGTGGACATTTTTACTTTTTAAAATAAATCTCAGGAATATATATTTAATATATAACTTATGGTCATTATATTTATTATAAGAAATACATTTATTGGGGGATTTGGAAATAAAGGAAAATTTTCCTTTACTTCTTTTTCTATAATTCTCTTCCATCTGTTTTTTAAAAAAATCTGACAAAATGGTTACTTCATTCTGCATTTACTGCAAGTCCAATTTCCTTCATCATGCCTTCCCAGACCATTTCAACCAGTGATTTCTTTTTCTATTAATTCCTAAATTGTTAAATATTCTACCTTAAGTTATAGTTACATAACCTTGCTAGTTTATGCTTTATCATCTTACCTCAGGATAAGAACCATTTTTCTACTTTACTGTGCTTTTCATAGTGTCTGATACTATGTATTTCTTAGGAAATCAAATACAGTTGACTTGAAACTGAAGGGAAAACTGAGTGGGCAGTATTAGGTCATATTTTTCCACACTAGGTAGAAGTAGATGGACATGGAATGGATAATAGATGTAGGGTAGCAAAAATAAAGTCCAGCAGTCTTTTCATCCCACATCAATATTTTAATCCTGTTAGCATAACTAAAATTGGAATGCTTCTGGTTCTCTTTATGTTTCTATTACATGATTAATGTGCTAATGGAAGTAAAATTTCAAAACTCTAGGAAACAGACCAGGAATGCAATAGCCTCTTCAGCCCTTAACTACTTTTATTAAACTTCCTTCTCTGGTTAAAATACTAAGTAGTTGGTTCAAGTATCTCTTCAAATTCCTTTTTGAATTGAATTATACAAACTTTTTAATCTAATGATTCTACTTTTAGGAATTTGTGTTACAGATATACTTCAATATGTATATTGAAGGTAGGTGTTATAAAGATTTGTTGCAGTATTGTTTATAACAGCAAAAGGCAGAGAAAAGCCTATGCACACATTAATCACAGTAGTTAAAATTCATCCTTCATTGTAATGTTAAGCTTCTATTAAAAGAATAAGGTAAAGCTATATGTATAAACATAAAAAAGGTGTCCATAATGTATCAAGTATAAGAAAGCACTAAATTTTTTTAAGTTTTGTGTATAAACACACTTGTATGTGTTTTTATAAATTAATACATAGCCAAAAAGTGGAAAAATGCCACTAGGTTGGTACATCTGTTGCAGATGATGAACCTATATTGGCATGTCATAATCAACCAAAGTCTATAGTTTACATTATTGTTCACTCTTGGTATTGTGCATTCTGTCAATTTGGACAAATATATAATGACATGTATCCATCATTATAGTGTCATAGAGTTTTTTTACTGCCCTAAAAACTCTCTGTGCTCTGCCTATTTATCCTCCTCAGCACCTCCCACCCCCAAAACACAAACCTTTGGCAACCACTAATCTTTTTACTGTCTCCCTAGTTTTGCCTTTACCAGAATGTCATATAGTTGGAATCATACAGTAGGTACCTTTAGAGAAATTGATCCATTCCATCTAGTATAGCAAATTTGTTGGTATAGAGTTGTTCATAATATTTCTTTATTATCCTTTTAATGTCCAAAGGATCTGTACTGATGGACCCCTTTCATTTCTAATATTAGTAATTTGTGTCCTCTCTTTTTTTCTTACCTTGACTTGCCAGTTTTGCTGATGAACCAGTTTTTTTCAATGAACCAGTTTTTGGTTTCATTAATATTCTCTATTGACTTCCAGGTTCAATTTCACTGATTTCTACTCTAATTCTTTTATTATTTCTCTTCTTCTCCTTGCTCTGGATTTAATCTTTTTCTAGTTTCCTAAGGTGGAAACTTTATTGGTTTTAGATCTCTCTTTTCTAATACATGTATTCAGGACTATAAATTTCTTTTCTGTGCACTACTTTCACCATATTCCACAGATTTTGACAAGTTGCATTTTCATTTCCATGTAGTTCAAAATACTTTTAATTTCTATTGAGAATGTTACAAGGAAATGTGTTGCTTAATCTCCAGATACTTGAGGATTTTCCAGTTATCTTTCTATTACTGATTTTCTAGTTTATTTCCTCTGTAGTCTGAGAACAGACATTGTATTATTTCTATTCTTTTAAATTTGTTAAAGTTTGTTCTATGTCTCAGAATGTGATGTGTCTTGGTAAATGTTACATATGAACTTGAAAAAATGTGTATTCCCTAATTGTGGGATGAAATAGTCTATAGATATTAATTATGTCCATGCACTTGATCGATGTTGTTGAATTCAACTCTGTCATTACTGATTTTTCTCCCTGGTGGATCTTTCCATTTCTGATGGTGGGATGTTGAAGTCCCCAGCTATGACCGTGGGTGCATCTGTTTCTCCTTGCAGTTCTATCAGTTTTTGTCTCATATAATTTGATGGTTTGTTGTCAAGCACAAATGCATTACGCAGCTTTATGTCTTAAAGAATTAAGCCCTCCATTTTATGTAATGCCCTTGTTTATCACTGATAACTTTCCTTGCTTTGAAGTCTGCTCTGTCTGAAATCAATAATAGCTACTCCTGCTTTCTTTTGATTAGTATTAGCATCGTATGTAGTATGCTCCATCCATTTACTCCTATTCTGTATGTGTCTTTATAGTTAACAGTATGCTTTTTGTAGACAGCACATAAAATTGGCTCTTATTTTTTTATTCATTCTGACAATTTCTTGTCTTTTAATTGCTGCATTTAGGCCATTCATGCTCAAAGTGATTACTGATATAGGTGGATTAATACCTACCATATGTTACACAGTTTCCTATTTGTTGCCCTTGTTCTTTGTTTCTGTTTTTGTCTTCCACTCTTGTACTGTCTTTCACAGTTTTAATTGATCATTTTATGTGATTCCATTTTCTCTCCTTTTTAGCATATCAGTTATACTTCTCTTTTTATTTGCTCAAGAATGTTTTCATTTCTCCTTCACTTTTGAACGGTACTTTCAAAGGGTACCAGATTCTAGATTGGTGGGCTCCTTCTCTCAACCACATTTAAATATTTCATTGTACTCTCTTCTGCTTCCGTGATTTCTGAGGGGAAATCAGATTCAGATGTAATTTTCATCTTGGCTCCTCTATAAGTAAAGAATTTTTTTCTGGCGTCATTCAGGATTTTTCTTTATATTCGACTTTTTTGTAATTTGAAAATGCTATGCTAAGTGTAGGATTTTTTTTTTAGCATTCATTCTGCTTGGTGTTCTCTGAGCTTCCTGGATCTGAGGTTTGCTGTCTGACATTAATTTGGGTAAACTCTTAGTCATTATTATTTCATATATTTCTTCAGTCCCTTTCAGTCTTTTTTTCTTCTGGTATTCCTATTTTGTATATCGTATGCCTTTCACAGTTGTCCCACAGTTCTTGAGTATTCCATTCTGTGTGTTTTCAGTCTTCATTCCCTTTGCTTTCAGTATTGGAGGTTTCTTTTGCTATGTCCTCAAGCTCAGGGATTCTTTCCTCTGCCTGTGTCCAGCCTGCTAACGAGCTCATCAAACACATTCTTCATTTCTTAGTGTTTTTAGGCCTTAGCATTTTTTGTTTGTTTGTTTCTTTATTAGGATTTCTGTCTTTTGCATTGCTTGTTTGTCCTTGCATGCTGTCTGCTTTGTTTATTAGAGCTCTTAGCATATTAATCATAGCTGTCTCAAATTTCCAATCTATTAATTCCAATATTGTTACCATGTCTGGTTCTGATGCTTGTTCTGTCTCTTCAAATTGTGTTTTTGCTTTTTGGTATGTTTTGTAATTACTTTCTTGATATTAGGTAAAATGATGTACTAGGTAAAAAAGAACTGTAGGTTTGTAGTAATGTAGTGGGAAGGTGCGTGGGGAGAGGAAGTGTTCTATACTCTTTTGATCAGGTGTCAGTTTCAGTCGGAGCCTCTGCTTCTGGACTGTGAACTTGGACAAGTATTTCTCAGTTTCTTCTCCCCCCTTAGGCTTGTCAGGTAGTTAAAGATGACCAGATTTGGTTATTTCCCTCTCCCTAGGTCAAATAGGCTTTGTTAGTACCCCACAACAGATTATGCTCTGGTTAACTAGCTTCTCCTGAGGGCAAGCCTTGTTAAGAACAGAATGTTCTGGCATATTTCAAATAATTCCTTATCCCTTCCCCCTGGTGGATGTATGTAGGGGGTTTTCCATTTACTATGGGAATCTGGTTGAGGTCCTAGAGATGAACTCATAAAAGTTTATAAGCTTCTCTGTGATGGGGCCCCCTGGTGTTCTTATCTCTCAGAGTTGTCCCCACTGAGCCCACAGAAATTTGTCAGTTACAGTTCAGGTTTTCCTACACCCACACTGGTTTCCACAGTGACTTCTGCTCCCAAATCTCTGCTCTGGTGAGCTGTGTGACACCCTTGCATTCCTGTCTTCCTCTGTATTCTTGGAGGCAGTAGTTGGCTCTGTGTTCTTCTCACTCTTACAGATGAGAGTTGTTGATTTTTTTCCCCCTCTATTCAGCTTTTTACTTGTTAGGATGAAGTGACAACATCTAAGCTCCTTACAGGCAAAACCAGAAACCAGTAGTCCATATTACTTTTAAGTTAAGTTTTAAATGTAAAGGGAAAGACCTGAGCTTAGATTAGACTCTCCAGAAGCTGAGTGACTAGGGCACCAGTGGGGAAAGATTAGACTCTCCAGAAGCTGAGTGATTGGGGCAGAATGGGGAAGACTATATACATCAGAAGGGGGTAGGGTTTATTGAAGAATTGGAGAAAAGGGGAAACTAAGGGACAGAATGAACCAAATTATCTACTTCTGCTTGGTTTTTCTAAGCCCTATTAAATAATAAAGATCTTGATATCTGAAGATCCTTACAGACTTCAGCCTACAGGTCACAAAGATTACTTTCTTTAGGGCAGTTATTCATCTACATTCATGCCCAAAGGGACTTTAGGAAAGCAGCTGGGCATGGAGTAAAAAGGGACGTAAGAACAACTGATAACCTTTATTGATTCTAATAACCGGGAGCAAAGTTTGAAAGAGTTCTTGTTCTGGTTATGGGATCAGACTACTGATTTGGGAACCGGGTTCCCATAGGACTCTTGGGCAGAGAGGGAGCTCAATCCACCAGAAAAATAAAACACAGGGGCTATGCCTTCATACTACCCAGAAATCACACCCCTTGAACTGACTACCACAAAAGGGAAGACTCAGCCATGAAACACATGCACCCACCTAGGCTTTGAACTCTACATACATGACCACTGCCACCCACGCCACTGTGACATGCTGCCCCACCCATCATATGTCATAGCAGAGTCATGACCCTTTGGAAGGTTCTCAGAATCTGTTGGTTGGTTCCAGTGGGGAAGGATTAGACTCTCCAGAAGCTGAGTGACTAGGGCACCAGTGGAGAAAGGTTAGACACTCCAGAAGGTGAGTGACTAGGGCACCAGTGGGGAAAGATTAGATTCTCCAGAAGCTGAGTGACTAGGGCACCAGTGGGGAAAGATTAGACTCTCCAGATGCAGAGTGATTGGGGCAGAATCGGGAAGACCATATACATCAGAGGTGGGGGTAGGGTTTATTAGAGAATTGGAGAAAAAGAAACTAAGGGACAGAATGAACCAAATTAACTACTTCTGCTTGGTTTTTCTGAGCCCTATCTAATACTAGAGATGTTAATATCTGAAGATCCTTACAGAGTCCAGGCTACAGGTCTGAAAGATTACTTTTTTCAGGGCAGTTATGCACTCCAAAGTTTACAGATGGTTGGGACTCTTGTGCTTTCTATGGAGTACTTGGATAAAATTGGGCAGCTAAACTTTTGTCCCATGTGCCTCCTACAATAAAGATAACTAGTTTGTAAATTGACTTACAGATTCGTCGCAGCACTATCCTGCGTGTCAGCAGTCTTGTTTTGTTTGTAACAAGTGAAAACTTCCAACCAGGCAAGTGCCATTCAATTTTCTGTCGATCCCACAATTGTATAATGCGGCAAAACTGAAGGGAGCCATGATGGTTGTATCTACTTTTAAATTGCTTCGCATGGTCTCATTTGAGATGAGTGGTGTAAGAATCTTGACGTTTTTTATATTTGAAACATCAAATAAAAATGGAAATAACAACAACAACAAAAAGACTCATGGGGCCTTAAGGAAAACAGCTGGGCATGGAGCAAAAAGGGACTTAAGAGCAACATATAACCTTTATTGATTCTAATTACTTGGAGCAAAGCTTGAAAGGGTTCTTGTTCTGGTTATGGGATCAGACCACTGCCTTAGGACCCGGGTTCTCATAGCCACTCTTGGGCCGAGAGGGAGCTCAATCCAACAGAAAAATAAAACAGGGGCGACGCCTTCATACTACCCAAAAATCACACCCCTTGAACTGACTACCACCAAAGGGAAGACTCATACATAAAACACATGCACCCACCTAGACTTGGAACTCTGCATACATGACCATTGCCACCCACCGCACTGTGACATGCTGCCCCACCCATCCTATGTCATAGCACAGTCATGACCCTTTGGGAGGTTCAGAGAGTCTATTGGTTGGTTCCAGAGGGGGAAAGATTAAGACTCTCCAGAAGCTGAGTGACTAGGGAACCAGTGGAGAAAGATTAGACACCCCAGAAGGTGAGTGACTAGGGCACCAGTCGAGAAAGATTACACTCTCCAGAAGCTGAGTGACTAGGGCACCAGTGGAGAAAGATTGCACTCTCCAGAGGCTGAGTGACTAGGGTACAAGTGAGGAAAGATTACACTCTCCAGAAGCTGAGTGTTTGGGGCAGAATCGGGAAGACCATATACATCAGAAGGGGTGTAGGGTTTAATGAGGAATTGGAGAAAAGGGGAAACTAAGGGCCAGAATGAACCAAATTACCTACTTCTGCTTGGTTTTTCTGAGTCCTATTTAATACTAAAGATCTTAATATCTAAAGATCCTTACAGAGTCCCAGCTACAGGTCAGATAGATTACTTTTTTCAGGGCAGTTATGCACCTACATTCATGCCCATGGGGCCTTTAGGAAATCAGCTGGGCATGGAGTAAAAAGGGAATTAAGGGGAACGGATAACCTTTATTGATTCTAATTACCTGGAGCAAAGCTAGAAAGGGTTCTTGTTCTGGTTATGAGATCAGACTACTGCCTTAGGACCCGGGATCCCATAGCCAATCTTGGGCCGAGAGGGAGCTCAATCCACCAGAAAAATAAAACACAGGGGCTACGCCTTCATACTACCCAGAAATCACACCCATTGAACTGACTACCACCAAAGGGAAGACTCAGCCATAAAACACACACACCCATCTAGCCTTTCAACTCTGCATACATGACCATTGCAACCCACCCACTGTGACATGCTGCCCCACCCATCCAATGTCAGAGCAGAGTCATGACTCTTTAGAAGTTTCAGAGAGTCTATTGGTTGGTTCCAGTGGGGAAACATTAGACTCTCCAGAGGCTGAGTGACTAGGGCACCAGTGGAGAAAAATTAGATACGCCAGAAGGTGAGTGACTAGGGCACCAGTGGGGAAAGATTAGACTCCCCAGATGCTGGGTGACTAGGGCACCAGTGGGGGAAGATTAGACTCTCCAGAAGCTGAGTGATTGGGGCAGGATCGGGAAGACCATATACATCAGAACGGGGTTTGGGTTTATTGAAAAATTGCAGAAAAAGAGGAAAGTAAGGGACAGAATGAACCAAATTATCTACTCCTGCTTGGTTTTTGTGAGCCCCATTTAATACTAAAGATGTTAATATCTGAAGATCCTTACAGAGTCCCGGCTACAGATCAGAAAGATTTTTTTTTCAGGGCAGTTATGCATGTACATTCATGCCCATGGTGCCTTAGGGAAAACAGCTGGGCATGGAGCAAAAAGGGACTTAAGAGCAGCGGATAACCTTTATTGATTCTAATTACTTGGAGCAAAGCTTGAAAGGGTTCTTGTTCTGGTTATGGGATCAGACTACTACTGCCTTAGGACCCGGGTTCCCATAGCCACTCTTGGGCCAAGAGGGACCTCAATCCACCAGAAAAATAAAACACAGGGGCTATGCCTTCATACTACCCAGAAGTCACACCCCTTGAACTGACTACCACCAAAGGAAAGACTCAGCCATAAAACACATGCACCCATCTAGCCTTTGAACTCTGCATACATGACCATTGCCACCCACCCCACTGTGACATGCTGCCCCACCCATCATATGTCATAGCAGAGTCATGACCCTTTGGGAGGTTCTCAGAGTCTATTGGTTAGACTCTCCAGAAGCTGAGTGACTAGGGCACCAGTGGAGAAAGGTTAGACACTCCAGAAGGTGAGAGACTAGGGCACCAGTGGGGAAAGATTAGACTCTCCAGAAGCTGAGTGACTAGGGCACCAGTGGAGAAAGGTTAGACACTCCAGAAGGTGAGAGACTAGGGCAACAGTGGGGAAAGATTAGACTCTTCGGAAGCTGTGTGACTAGGGCACCAGTGAGGAAAGATTGGACTCTCCAGAGGCTGAGTGATTGGGGCAGAATCGGGAAGACCATATACATCAGAAGTGGGGCGGGGGGTTTATCAGAGAATTGGAGAAAAAGAAATTAAGGGACAGAATGAACCAAATTAACTACTTCAGCTTGCTTTTTCTGAGCCCTATTTAATACTAAAGCTCTTAATATCTGACGATCCTTACAGAGTCCAGGCTACAGGTCTGAAAGATTACTTTTTTCAGGGCAGTTATGCACTCCAAAGTTTACAGATGGTTGGGACTCTTGTGCTTTCTATGGAGTACTTGGATAAAATTGGGCAGCTAAACTTTTGTCCCATGTGCCTCCTACAATAAAGATAACTAGTTTGTAAATTGACTTACAGATTCGTCGCAGCACTATCCTGCGTGTCGGCAGTCTTGTTTTGTTTGTAACAAGTGAAAACTTCCAACCAGGCAAGTGCCATTCAATTTTCTGTCGATTCCACAATTGTATAATGCGGCAAAACTGAAGGGAGCCATGATGGTTGTATCTACTTTTAAATTGCTTCGCATGGTCTCATTTGAGATGAGTGGTGTAAGAATCTTGACGTTTTTTATATTTGAAACATCAAATAAAAATGGAAATAACAACAACAAAAAGACTCATGGGGCCTTAAGGAAAACAGCTGGGTATGGAGCAAAAAGGGACTTAAGAGCAACATATAACCTTTATTGATTCTAATTACTTGGAGCAAAGCTTGAAAGGGTTCTTGTTCTGGTTATGGGATCAGACCACTGCCTTAGGACCCGGGTTCCCATAGCCACTTTGGGCCCGAGAGGGACCTCAATCCACCAGAAAAATAAAACACAGGGGCGACGCCTTCATACTACCCAGAAATCACACCCCTTGAACTGACTACCACCAAAGGGAAGACTCAGACATAAAACACATGCACCCACCTAGCCTTGGAACTCTGCATACATGACCATTGCCACCCACCCCACTGTGACATGCTGCCCCACCCATCCTATGTCATAGCACAGTCATGACCCTTTGGAAGGTTCAGAGAGTCTATTGGTTGGTTCCAGAGGGGGAAAGATTAAGATTCTCCAGAAGCTGAGTGACTAGGGAACCAGTGGAGAAAGATTAGACACCCCAGAAGGTGAGTGACTAGGGCACCAGTCGAGAAAGATTAGACACTCCATAAGGTGAGTGACTCGGGCACCAGTGGGGAAAGATTAGACTCTCCAGAAGGTGAGTGATTAGGGCGCCAGTGGGGAAAGATTACACTCTCCAGAAGCTGAGTGACTAGGGAACCAGTGGGGAAAGATTACACTCTCCAGATGCTGAGTGACTAGGGCACCAGTGGGGAAAGCTTAGACTCTCCACAAGCTGAGTGACTAGGGCACCAGTGGGAAAAGATTAGACTCTCCACAAGCTGAGTGACTAGGGCACCAGTGGAGAAAGATTACACTCTCCAGAGGCTGAGTGACTAGGGCACCAGTGGAGAAAAATTAGATACGTCAGAAGGTGAGTGACTAGGGCACCAGTGGGGAAAGATTAGACTCCCCAGATGCTGAGTGACTAGGGCACCAGTGGGGGAAGATTAGACTCTCCAGAAGCTGAGTGATTGGGGCAGGATCGGGAAGACCATATACATCAGAACGGGGTTTGGGTTTATTGAAAAATTGCAGATAAAGAGGAAAGTAAGGGACAGAATGAACCAAATTATCTACTCCTGCTTGGTTTTTGTGAGCCCCATTTAATACTAAAGATGTTAATATCTGAAGATCCTTACAGAGTCCCGGCTACAGATCAGAAAGATTTTTTTTTCAGGGCAGTTATGCATGTACATTCATGCCCATGGTGCCTTAGGGAAAACAGCTGGGCATGGAGCAAAAAGGGACTTAAGAGCAGCGGATAACCTTTATTGATTCTAATTACTTGGAGCAAAGCTTGAAAGGGTTTTTGTTCTGGTTATGGGATCAGACTACTACTGCCTTAGGACCCGGGTTCCCATAGCCACTCTTGGGCCAAGAGGGACCTCAATCCACCAGAAAAATAAAACACAGGGGCTATGCCTTCATACTACCCAGAAGTCACACCCCTTGAACTGACTACCACCAAAGGAAAGACTCAGCCATAAAACACATGCACCCATCTAGCCTTTGAACTCTGCATACATGACCATTGCCACCCACCCCACTGTGACATGCTGCCCCACCCATCGTATGTCATAGCAGAGTCATGACCCTTTGGAAGGTTCTCAGAGTCTATTGGTTAGACTCTCCAGAAGCTGAGTGACTAGGGCACCAGAGGAGAAAGGTTAGACACTCCAGAAGGTGAGAGACTAGGGCACCAGTGGGGAAAGATTAGACTCTCCAGAAGCTGAGTGACTAGGGCACCAGTGGAGAAAGGTTAGACACTCCAGAAGGTGAGAGACTAGGGCAACAGTGGGGAAAGATTAGACTCTTCAGAAGCTGTATGACTAGGGCACCAGTGAGGAAAGATTGGACTCTCCAGATGCTGAGTGATTGGGGCAGAATCGGGAAGACCATATACATCAGAAGTGGGGCGGGGGGTTTATCAGAGAATTGGAGAAAAAGAAATTAAGGGACAGAATGAACCAAATTAACTACTTCTGCTTGGTTTTTCTGAGCCCTATTTAATACTAAAGCTCTTAATATCTGACGATCCTTACAGAGTCCAGGCTACAGGTCTGAAAGATTACTTTTTTCAGGGCAGTTATGCACTCCAAAGTTTACAGATGGTTGGGACTCTTGTGCTTTCTATGGAGTACTTGGATAAAATTGGGCAGCTAAACTTTTGTCCCATGTGCCTCCTACAATAAAGATAACTAGTTTGTAAATTGACTTACAGATTCGTCGCAGCACTATCCTGCGTGTCGGCAGTCTTGTTTTGTTTGTAACAAGTGAAAACTTCCAACCAGGCAAGTGCCATTCAATTTTCTGTCGATCCCACAATTGTATAATGCGGCAAAACTGAAGGGAGCCATGATGGTTGTATCAACTTTTAAATTGCTTCGCGTGGTCTCATTTGATATGAGTGGTGTAAGAATCTTGACATTTTTAATATTTGAAACATCAAATAAAAATGGAAATAACAACAACAACAAAAAAGACTCATGGGGCCTTAAGGAAAGCAGCTGGGCATGGAGCAAAAAGGGACTTAAGAGCAACGGATAACCTTTATTGATTCTAATTACCTGGAGCAAATTTGAAAGGGTTCTTGTTCTAGAGTACCATCTCCAAATATACCCACTAGAAGGACATACATTGAATTTTACAGCATTATCCCTGTATCCTCACTGTATCCTTACCAGAGGTACAGTCAGATGAGGGACAGAAGAATCAACTGGATAGGTTTTGTCATGGCCAAAACCTGACGGATTGGAGGGAGGAAATCAGTTAACTTAATTTTGTCCCTATCCTTTGGGACTCTTTTCTAGTTACTCTGTTCATAAATGAACCTATTTCCTCAACTCATCAAATACACCTCTTCTGGTATATTAGGGAATCTACAATGGAAGAAAGCAAGGAGGATCAGCTAGATCATGAGTAAGTATCATAATTATGCAAAGCCACATCCAAGGACCAAGGTATGAAGCAGGCCTGCCTTTTTCTTTTTTCTTTTTCTTTCTAGCTGTATTTATTTATTTATTTATATTTTGGATATTATTAATGTACAATTACATGAGCAACATTATGGTTACTAGAGTCCCCCTATTATCAAGTCCCCACCACATACCCCATTACAGTCACTGTCTCAGCATAGTAAGATGCTAAAGATTCACTACTTGTCTTCTCTGTGTTATACTGCCTTCCCCATATCCCCCCCGCTCCCCGCTACATTATGTGTGCTAATTGTAATAGCCCTTTTTCCCCCTTATCCCTCCCTTCCCACACATTTTCCCCAGTCCATTTCCCTTTGGTAACTCTTAGTCCATTCTTGGGTTCTGTGAGTCTGCTGCTGTTTTGTTCCTTCAGTTTTTTCTTTGTCCTTATACTCCACAGATGAGTGAAATCATTTGATACTTGTCTTTCTCCGACTGGCTTATTTCACTAAGCATAATACCCTTTAGCTCCATCCATGTTGTTGCAAACAGTAGGATTTGTTTTCTTCTTATGGCTGAATAATATTCCATTGTGTATATGTACCACCTCTTGTTTATCCATTCATCTACTGATGGACACTTAGGTTGCTTCCATTTCTTGGCTATTGTAAATAGTACTACGATAAATATAGGGGAGCATATTTCTTTTTCAAACTGGACTGCTGAATTGTTAGGGTAAATTCCTAGGAGTGGAATTCCTGGGTCAAATGGTATTTCTGTTTTGAGATTTTGGAGGAACCTCCATACTGCTTTCCACAATGGTTGAACTAATTTACATTCCCACCAGCAGTTTAGGAGGGTACCCCTTTCTCCACATTCTTGGCAACATTTGTTGTTATTGGTCTTTTGGATGATGGCCATCCTAGCTGGTGTGAGGTGATATCTCACTGTGGTTTTAATTTGCATTTCTCTGATAATTAGCGATGTGGAGCATCTTTTCATGTGCCTGTTGTCCACCCGAATTTCTCCTTTGGAGAAGTGTCTGTCTGTTCAGCTCCTCTGCCGATTTTGAATTGGCTTATTTGCTTTTTGTTTGTTGAGGTTTGTGAGCTCTTGATATAATTTGGATGTCAACCCTTTCTTGGATATGTTGTTTATGAATATATTCTCCCATACTGTTGGATGTCTTTTTGTTCTACTGATGGGAGTCCTTTGCTATACAGAAGCTTTTTAGTTTGATGTAGTCTCACTTGTTCATTTTTGCTGTTGTTTCCCTTGCCCAGGGAGATATGTTCATGTAGAATTTGCTCATGTTTTATGTCCAAGAGATTTTTGCCTATGTTTTTTTCTAATAGTTATATGGTTTCATGACTTACATTCAGGTCTTTGATCCATTTTGAGTTTACTTTTGTGTATGGGATTAGACAATAATCCAGTTTCATTCTCTTGCATGTAGCTGTCCAGTTTTGCCAACACCAGCTGTTGAAGAGGCTGTCATTTCCCCATTGTATATCCTTGGCTCCTTTATTGTATATTAATTGAGCATATATGCTTGGGTTTACATCTGGGCTCTCCAGTCTGTTCCATTTGCTATGGGTCTGTTCTTGTGCCAAGTACCAAATTGTCTTTATTACTGTGCCTTTATACTAGAGCTTCAAGTCAGGGAGCGTAATTACCCCTGCTTTATTCTTCCTTCTCAGGATTGCTTTGGCTATTCCGGGTCTTTTGTGGTTCCATATGAATTTTAGAACTATTTGCTCTAGTTCTTTGAAGAATGCTCTTGGTATTTTGATAGGGATTGCATTGAATCTGTAGATTGCTTTAGGCAGGATTTCATTCTGACAAAATAATTCTTCCTATCCATGAGCATGAGATGTGTTTCCATTTATTGGTATCTTCTTTAATTTCTCTCATGAGTGTCTTGTAGTCTTCAGAGTATAGGTCTTTCACTTCCTTGGTTAGGTTTCTTCCTAGGTATTTTATTCTTTTTGATGCAGTTGTGAATGGAATTGTTTTCCTGATTTCTCTTTCTGCTAGTTCATTGTTAGTGTATAGGAATGCAACAGATTTCTGTGCATTAATTTTGTATCCTGCAACATTACTGAATTCAGATATTAGATCTAGTAGTTTTGGAGTGGATTCCTTAGGGTTTTTTATGTACAATATCAAAGACAGTTTGACTTCTTCCTTACCAATCTGGATGCATCTTATTTCTTTGTGTTGTCTGATTGCCATGGCTAGGACCTCTAGAACTGTGTTAAATAAAAGTGGAGAGAGTGGGCATCCGTGTCTTGTTCCCAATCTTAAAGGAATGTCTTTCAGCTTCTCACTGTTAAGTATAATGTTGGTTGTGGGTTTGTCATATATGGCCTTTATTATGTTGAGGTACTTGCCCTCTCTACCCATTTTGTTGAGAGTTTTTTTCATGAATGGATGTTGAATTTTGTTGAATGCGTTTTCAGCATCTATGGAGATGATCATGTGGTTTTTGTCATTCTTGTTGTTGATGTAGTGGATGATGTTGATGGATTTTTCCAATGTTGTACCATCCTTTCTTCCCTGGGATGAATCCCACTTGATTCTGATGGATGATCTTTCTGATGTATTTTTGAATTTGGTTTGTTAGTATTTTGTTGAGTATTTTTGCATCTATGTTCATCAGGAATCTTGGTCTGTAATTTTCTTTTTTGGCGGCGTCTTTGCCTGGTTTTGGTATAGAGTGATGTTGGCCTCATAGAATGAGTTTGGGATTATTCCCTCCTCTTCTACTTTTTGGGAAACTTTAAGGAGGATGGGTATTAGGTCTTCACTAAAGCTTTGATAAAATTCAACAGTGAAACCATGTGGTCCAGGCGTTTTGTTCTTAAGTAGTTTTTTGATTACCAACTCAATTCTTTGCTGGTAATTGGTCTACCCGGATTTTCTGTTTCTTCCTTTGTCAGCCTTGGAAGGTTGTATTTTTCTAGAAAATTGTCCATTCCTTCTAGGTTATCCAGTTTGTTAGCATATAATTTTTCATAGTATTCTCTCATAATTCTTTGTATTTCTGTGGTGTCCATCATGATTTTTCCTTTCTCATTTCTGATTCTGTTTATATGTGTAGACTCTCTTTTTTTCTTGATGAATCTTGCTAGGGGTTTATCTATTTTGTCTATTTTCTCAAAGAACCAGCTCCTGCTTTCATTGATTCTTTCTATTGTTTTATTCTTCTCAATTTTATTTACTTCTGCTTTAATCTTTATTATGTCCCTCCTTCTACTGGCTTTGGGCCTCATTTGTTCTTCCTTTTCTAGTTTCATTTATTGTGAGTTTACACTGTTGATTTGGGATTGTTCTTCT
Source organism: Smutsia gigantea (assembly GCA_032199065.1). Lineage (NCBI taxonomy): Eukaryota > Metazoa > Chordata > Mammalia > Pholidota > Manidae > Smutsia > Smutsia gigantea. Next base: position 2,228 of record JAVSCE010013216.1, on the reverse strand, counting down.
TTCCTGAGGTAGGCCTGTATTGCAGTATCTTTCCCTCTTAGCACTGCCTTCGCTGCATCCCACAGATTTTGCGGTGTTGAATTATTGTTGTCATTTGTCCACAGATTGCTTGATTTCTGTTTTTCTTTGGTCATTGATCATTGATTATTTAGGAGCATGTTACTAAGCCTCCATGTGTTTGTGGGTTTTTCATTTTCTTTGAGTAATTTACTTCTAGTTTCATACCCTTGTGATCTGAGAAGCTGGTTAGTACAATTTCAATCTTTTTGAATTTACTCAGGTTCTTTTTGTGGCCTAGTATATGATCTATTCTTGAGAATGTTCCATGTGCTCTTCAGAAGAATGTGTACCCTGTTGCTTTTGGATAGAGTGTTCTGTACATGTCCGTTAGGTTCATCTGTTGTAATACGTTGTTCAGTGCCTCTGTGTCTTTATTTATTTGCTGTCTGGTTGATCTGTCCCTTGGAGTGAGTGGTGTGTTGACGTCTCCCAAAAAGAATGCATTGCATTCTATTTCCCCCTTTATTCTGTCAGTGTTTGTTTCACATATGTAGGTGATCCTGTGTTGGGTCCATAGGTATTTATAATAGTTATATGCTCTTGTTGGACTGACCCCTTTATCATTGTGTAATGTCCTTCTTTGTCTCTTGTGACTTTCTTTGTTTTGAAGTCTATGTTGTCTGATACAGGTACTGCAACTCCTGCTTTTTTCTACCTACTGGTTGCATGAAATCATGCAACTTTCAGTCTGTGTATGTCTTTGGGTTTGAAGTGAGTCTCTTATAGGCAACATATAGATGGGTCTTGTTTTTTTATCCATTCAGTGACTCTACGTCTTTTGATTGGTGCATTCAGACCATTTACATTTAGGGTGATTATCGGTAGGTATGTACTTATTGTCCTTGCAGGCTTTAGATTCGTGGTTACCAAAGGTTCAAGGGTAATTCCCTTAGATAATTCCTGAAACAAATTGCAGGGCATGATTAAGAAATACAATTTCCTAAGAATGAAAAAGGGAAGGTGTGCTACCAGCAACAGCCAGGTTGTTGAATTACATGTCTCCTAGATATCCTTTCTGGCCCAAAGATCACTTGACCTTGAGATAACTAGCCCTTGTTCCTTTTGTGGGCTGAATCTATAGGTCAGAAGAAGCAGAAATCTTAAGACTGACCGAGTCTAATAGGAACCTTAACAGTTTGAACACAGACCTTGAAAGAGATATGCAAAGAATGGATGAAGCAAATCACGAACTTCTTCTCAAAATCCATGAGAAAGAAAATGAAATACAGAGGTGAGTGCTGGGGTTTCTTGAGGGAAGTTCCCAATCCAAGGGATGGGATAGAGTAGAAAAGACAAACCTGAATTTTCCTACTTGCTCTAGAGACCTATATCTTATGTAGCAGTTTCTTCTTCGTTCTTTGGCATTTTCTGTGGCTCAAACCCCAAATTACAGCAAGTTTCAAAGAGATTCCTAAAAGATTGGATGATATTTACCTGACTTGAAAGAACACTAGGGTGTTTGACTTGGGAATCAATCAGGTCAAACGTTGAAGTGATTTTTTTTCCTGCCTTTGAAGTGATTATGATGGTAAGGACCCAGGAAAGATGGGTTTCTAACTGGAGAGCCAAATTTTTGACACTGAAGTACTCTTAAAACTGATAGATGTGTTTTTTCAGTTCTGAAGCTGTCTGTTCCTCACAGTATGTGCTTGTGTCATTCAGGCTGGAAAGTGAGATCACTCAGACCCAAGACCTGACAGAAGATGAGGAGCGGGAGAAGAAGAGTGGTACCACAGTGGAAACGGACACAACTTTGCAAGACCTGGAAGAAGAAATAGCCACACTTGTAAGCAAGAAGCTGGTTAGAACCATCTGATAGGTTTTATTCCTCAACTTGCCTCTCATCATTTGCCAGATAAGTTAGTCTCCTCTTTTTTACATGCAAAGAATAGTCAAAAGTCATGGTAAACTATGTGTCAAGGGCACAGTTCCTTTGATAATATTTAATATTGGGACACCTTGCATGTGGCATGTCTATCCTGGTGACACCTTGCATGTGGCATGTCTATCCTGGTGAGTTGGTATATATATATATATATATATATATATGAGGAAATCAAACCACAGGTCCTTTACCTGACAATATGTAGTGAGGTAGAGTTGCTGCAGGAAAATAGTACCAGGTGAAATGGAGAACAATCAGCTGAACTAAGATGGGCGGTGCCATG
>JAVSCE010013215.1:0-14013 GCA_032199065.1 Smutsia gigantea | reverse complement strand
ACACTTTCCATTTTGTAATGTATACAAATGTCCAATCACTATGTCAAACACCTCCAGCATTTCAATTCTAGCTGGCCACCCTGTTAGCTAAATAAACAGGATATGATACTTTTCTTTCATGCTTTAGGGTTCATCACATGTAAAATGGAGAGGATGCCCACATCACAGAGTTTTTATGAAAATTAAGTGTGACCACATATTTAAAATGTTTTGCAAGCCTTGCTCAGTGCTGGCTTCCCATCAAGGGTTTGCTATAATATAGTGGATTTCTCCTCTGCCTCCCTACTATCATTCTCAGTTATCCTTTGGTTAAAGGTGACAAGTGTTGGAATGAATAGATTCAATTCTGGAAATGAAAAAAGCACTGAGGTCCAGCAGTTGGAGGGGCCGAGGATACTCTGTTAACACAATTCTGGTCGGTGGGCCTCGGGTGTTCTCTGAGAGGAGAATCATGCTCTACCCAGGAAGAGAGGGTGCCCTTAAGCAGTTCCCCTGGCTAACATGGAAGACAAGTGCCCCATTACGGCAGCCTAGAGAGATGGAGTAGTGAGCATCACGCGGCAGGTACTCTCTTGGCTTGCACAACCAGCTGCCTCCACATCCTCCAATCCTAGAAGCACAAGCTTTGGGGGCAATGAACTCTCCATTCTCTAGGGATGACTGAAGCTGTCATCCAAGGAGATGTGAAGAGAATATATTCCTATCTAGACATAAATGAGGCATGTCCTTATGTGAGAGTCTGTCTCTGATTGCTTCAGTTTATCCTGATGTTCAGTTGATGTTGATGCTTTATACAGAAATGGTCAAGTGATGTTTCTTTTCTTGTTTGCTTTTTGATTTCTTAAGCAACTGAGTACACACATGCATGTATATGACACACATATGTTTGTATGTTTAAAGCTCAACTTAAAAACCATAAAAACAGTGACATCTAACAGGAATTTAGTGAGCCTGACATGGTTACAAGCACAATGTAAGCATTCAGTTGATTTTTTTAAAGAATGCATCACTTGTAAGCAAATACTTTTTAAAGAATAAAAACTTCTGCATACAAATTTTAGTTATTGATTCATATTTTTAATGAAATAAAGAAAGTTCTATTGTCATAATCCAGTGGGTGTAATTACCGCAGACATTTTATCATGTTGGCATTGTGATTTAGCAGAATTTTAATGTTTAATTCTTAAATGTGCTCAAAAACACTGCTCAGAGTCCTTTGGGCAATAACAATACCTGCTGCAGATGCATGAGGGAAAAAGAGCAAAGCTATTAGTGTTAAGAGTTGATGACCATTTCAATCCTTCACACATCAGTGGAAGAATAGATTTCTTAGTACTGGAAAAGCACCATGCCTACTTGCACGTTATAGATTTTTGATTAAATTAAAACTTCAAATTTCACTGAAAATGTGTCAAATGAAAGGCTTTTGCAAATGTATGATCTTCAGGCAATAAGTAAAACTTCATATTTTTTCTGTTGATTTTTATAATGACCTTATTCTAGAACATTACATGGTATTGCATTTTGAAATGGCAGCAAAGGTACAAGTCCCTTAAAAATCAATTCAACTGATTTCCATTCATGCAGATGGGTTATGTTTTACACCGACTGAAGCTCTTTCCAAGTAGATTAGAGTCAGACTGAAGACCAATTTTCTATAGTCCGCCCAATCCCACTGCCCACCCACATTTCCAAGGTTGTCTCAGAATATTCGTGAACAAACGACATGACAATATCGGTCAAGGGATTTGTTTCCTTATCTAAAAATTGGAGCACTACTATTATAAAATGAATTACATTAATGATAAACTACAAATAATTGTAAGAACCTATTATAATCCCCTGTGAAACAAGATAAAATGTGACACATTGAGTGAATAAAAACTAGAGATACTTAGATTTAAGCATTTAATACTATGAAGACATATTCCAATTTCAAATATGTCCAGAATCTGAAGGGGAAATGCACCTAAAAGCACAGATTTATATTTCTTTAGTGTTCCTGTAAAGGAAACACCATCTGTCTTATGCAGTTTGTAGTCAAGTCAGGAGACCCTCAGCCTTTTAATGGCTTGAGACCCTAACAAGTCAATTATATCTTTTGGCTATTTACCACTATTGCCTGATGACTTCAAAAATACATACTTTTATCCCAGATATTTCTGCTAAGCAGCAGAGTTGCTTATTGAGTTAATTTTATTATCTCTGCTGGGAGGTTCCCTACTCACTTCTAAGTCAACATCTCCACTCAACCTGTCATCCTCCCCTAAATCCTTAGACTGACCCTGAGTTCTATGTTTAATGAATGGCATTATCACTATTTCTGCTAATCTTGGCCTTTTGGAGGTATCTTAGGCATCAGCTCATACTCCACCACCACACCTATTGTTCCTCTTTTACATTTGATTTACGGCCAAGCTCTATAAATTTAGTCCTATATTAAATTTCCAATCCATTTCTTCCTTTCCATTTAAATGGTGGTTGCTTGAGTTTAGGTCTCCATCGCTTCTCATTAGATAGCTCTAATTAGTTTATAATAGATCTCCCTGCCCTCAATTCTGTTTCCCTCCAATTTTTCTTCCTACTGTTGTCATGTAATCTTGAAAAATGAAATCCATCCCACACCCCTCTCCATCCCTTGCTTAAAATCCTTGACTGGCTTCCCTCAGAAAAATTATTTCAGGGTAAAACAAAGAACACACTATTAAATTTTGACTAATATAAAGAGTAGATGCATCTCATTTCCCTCTTCTTTGAAATGCTACAAGTTTAGGATTATCAGTCTCACAAATTTTACCATCATAGATGAAATTCCTATTCCTCCTGTTCCTGGCACCAGGACACCCATGTCTTCCCACCACCACCTTCTGCCTTCACCTCTCAGATACTTAGCTTACAACAGAGAAGACAGAGGCCAAAAGAGATACTGAGTCTAGGACAATCTATAATGACGTCCCGGGACACCATGAAAACAGGCGGCCCTGTCTCAAAGTTAACTCCAGAAGGAAACGTTCACGAAGATTTTATAGATGACCTCTGACCATGTTAGTGCATTTCCAGTGTCCTTTCTATTCAGCCATCTTACATCATGGTAACAACTCTAATGTCGCAAAAAATGATTTGATTTATAAAAGAGGCAATAAAAGGGTTTTTGATGTTTGCCTTTCCAAAGTGTTACCCTCTGACATTTCAGTTAGTATATACAGCACCATCAAGCCGAACAAGGTCCTCCAGCCATCCCAACATGTGTGTCCATGTGATTCAAATCAACTCAAATTTCTGTCTGCATTGCACATAGCGGATAAGAACCTGCAACTTCAGGTACTAACTTGCATTCAAGGAAAGGAGGAAGACGGAAGGCCTGCACAAGTGCATGAAACATGCCACTGACATCAGACTAGGGTCATTAGCATTTGATAATCAAGAGTGTTTGTCAGTTCAGTGTGTGTTCAGTGTAGTATACATTTTAAGATACATTTGATGTAGTATACATCAGAACTGGATAAATCTATTCAGAACTTACCGGGAGTAAACATAAATTACGTAGACCTTATTATGTAAATCAGAGTTTCTCAACCTTGATACCCCTGACATTTTAGAATCGATGATTCCCTTTCATACGGAATTGTCCTGTGTGTTATAGGACATTTAGCAGCATCCCAAACCTCTACCCACTAGATGCCAGTAGCACCTTCCCCGTAGTTATGCCAACCAAAAAAAAAATCTCTACTGACATTGCCAAATGTCCCTTTTTGGGGGGCACAAAATTTCCCTTGTTTGAAAATCACTGATGCAAACTGAACATATGATTGTTTTTAGGTAAGTGACATGTTACAGAGATATTTTTCTCTAGCACTGGAGAAATACATATCGATTCTTTTCCCTATAGCATGAGGCTACTGTTTATATTTCTAATGGAAAAGAAAAATCACAAGAAATATTATATAAATAGTGGTATTCTCAACTCAGTGAATAAACATTTTCTATGTATCCTTGAGTAGGAGTATTTCAACAGCAAATTTTGTTTAATTTTTCCTGTTGTTTAGCCTTTCACAGTAATCAAAAGAGAGCATTATATAAAGACATTAGCTGATCATCAAGGGCTAATGATAGAAAGTATAAAATAGAAATAGAAAATGAATTCTCCAGGAGGCAAAAAGATATGGAAAACTGAGAATAAAGTAGGACAAGAGAAACCAGATTCCTTCTACTCTATTTTATTCATCCTTTCGATTAAGCATTATATTTCTTACTACAGGCCAGAAAATGTCTAACTTGTTTGCAAATATTAAGTTATAATAATATGAGTAATCCTCCTCATAACTAAATGAACCTGGTACTATTAATATTTCTATTTTGCATCTGTGGACATGGAGGCTCATACAGATTGTTACTTGAGGCAAATTCAGACAGCTAGTAATTGCCGGGGCTAGAGCATGAGATCTCTGTTCTTGATGTCCATGCCTTAAAAATTTACACTAATTCAGATTGCCTGGTCCAGAAAAGTTATTTCTCTACTCACAACATTAATGGCACAAATGTGTGAGTTTTCCATACCAACTACTTCTCCAGTTTTCCAAGAACACCAGCTGGGTGTCCTACAGTTTGATTCAGTTTTGACACTAACTACCAGGAGTTAGCATACTCTACGGGTCCACAAGACTGTTCCCTCTCCCCACTTCAAATACCAGTCATAAGCAGTGGGTCTCCAGGATACCCACACTTTTGTCTGACTTGGCTAAAAATTGGGGATTCCCCATGACTCCCTCCTCAAGCTCAATATTTTGCTCTAATGGCTCACAGAACTCAGGGAAACATTTTGCTATTACTGGTTTACTACAAAGGATGTTGTAAAGGATACAGAGGAGCAGCCAGACAAAGAGGCACACAGGGTGAGGGCCAGCGAAGTCCCAAGCACAGGAGCTTCCATCCCCTTGGAGCTGGGTGAACACCCTCCTGGCACATGGATGCCTTCACCAACCCAGAAGTTCTCTGAACTCTTATGTTTCAAGTTTTTATGAAGGCTCCATTATATAGGCATGCTTGACTAAATCCCTGGCCACAACTCAGTCCTCATCTCCCCCTTCTCCAGAGGCTGGGGGTGGGTCTGAAAATTCCAACCCTCTAATCAGAAGGTTAGCTCCTCCAGGAACCGGGCCCCATCCTGAAGCTGTCAGGTGCACCTAGCCACCAGTCATCTCATTGACCAAACCCCTCTTCAACTGGACCGGAGTTTATTCTGAGTAACAAAAGATGCCCTATCATCCTATCACTCAGGAAACTACAACTGTTTTTAGGGCTTTGTGCCAGGACAGAGGCAAAGACCAAATACCTACCTTAGCCTACAGTTGGGCAAAATCATCTAACACGAAGCTTATTTTATAATAAAGTATTAAATATCTCATGCAATTTATTAAATACTATATTGAAAGTGACAAACAGAATGCTTGTGCTACAGGACACGGGCCCTTGGTCTCATTGCAAGAAAGAATTCATGATGGACACAAAAAGCAGTTGAGCATTAAGAGTTTATCTGGCAAAGAAGATTCCTGAAAAAGCCAAAAGTACATGCCTGAGAGTTGGAGCGTGGGCAGACCCAAGAGGGGGTCATCCAGACGGGGTCATCCCACGGAACAAAGGGCGCCTTTTTTATATGAAGGGAGAGGAATACTCACTAACATTAGGTTTCAAAGGGAATAGGTGGAGTCTTCCTAGAGTTCAGCCTGCTGCACCCTCGCATCCGGTGGGGGGAGTTTTTGACTATATTTGGTTCTCCTTGGAACTGTCCTGGCACGGGGAGGCGTGGTTTTTACTATGTTAGTAAGTGTATAATGTATTTGGAGGTGAAGTCCGGGTCATCTTCTCCTCCACGGTTGAACCAGCTAGTTTTGGCCAGTCTGTTGTCTATACCCTCACTCCCCAGCCGGAACCGCTCGTACAGGATGTGTAGCATGTAAGCAAGTATCCAGCTGACGTCCACCTGCCCCTTCGCTGCCAACGTCTGGCTGTCTACCTACCACAGCAGATGGACAGGGCCGGAACGGTGGTGAGCGTGTGGGCCGTCGGCCCTCCTGCTTACGGGGTGGACGGAGCTGCCGCTCGCGGCCGCCGCCCAGCCTCACAGGGGTGAGTCGGACTGCCTATCACCAGCCTGGCAGAGGCTCAAAACTCAACATCCCAAGAATGGTTTCTACTGAATATGTATTGCTTCCGCACCACTGTGCAGTTGAAAAAATCGTTAAGTAGAACCACGGTAAGTCGGCGACTGTCCTCCTCTATGACAGTGTCATATCTCAGCATTACCTTCAGCTCCCATATTTAAACCCCCTGCTCCAAGCCCTGAGAAGTCCATCTGTTTCCTGCCTGTCCCAGGTCAGGTTAACCACTGCACAGAGGCCGGTCTGGGGGCCAGCTGAGGGCCAGAGTTCAGCCCCATGACTTTTTCCTATGTGTGGAGTATCAAAGTGTGGGCCAGGCCTGCTGGCAACGCATGGCAAGATGGCCGAATACCTGATGACATTTGGTTTGCAGATCATTTGTTTATTTGAAAGGAAATTGCCATTTAAAGTTCACAACATATTGGGTCGGCATCTCACTGGGTATGTCATAGATGAGAAAAGGGACCCATCTGGGACGAGTGAATGGTCACACGTGGGATCTTAAACAGCCAGAGTTGCAACAGCGATGCATGCTGGGACAAGGGCTCTCAAGAATCCGGTGACCTGCAGGACAGCTCTCTTCAGCCTGGAAGAAGCTGCTGCTTCAGGGCAAGATCTACAGATGCGAGACATGCCGTGCTCATCACAGCGTGAGGAGAGGAGTGGGGAAGACTGCCATGACCACAGGTACCAGCAAAGGCGGTTCTTGCTGGAGGAGGCCGGACGCCCACATCACTCACAGAATAGAGGCCACAAGGCACTGTCTTTGTTTGTGTCCCAGGACATCTCACCCGCCTGTGCCAGGGCCAAGACCATCAGCACAGGACCCCTGCCAAGCGTTTCTCATGCTGCACATGGGGAGCCAAAGACGGCTCATGGCTTTTGCACAGTTCACAGTAAAGAAAACCACAAAGGAAGTAATAATTCACTTTAAATGCAGTTCCGTGTATTTGCTGAAAATTCTTTCCTCAAAAGTACTTTTAATGGCATTGTCTGCCCAGGCCATGCCCTTACCTAGACAAGCACATTTTTATCTCAATTATTAATAATCCTTCTGTTCATTTTACAGACATTGTCCAAATGGGAAGAAAATTCATTTAATTACAGCTTAGTTTCTACCATACTGTTGTTGGAGCAAAGACTATGACGTATTTTAAAAGGTCTGAAAGATTAGGCCCAAGAAAGAATAGGATAAATGTTATAAAAATGTTATATATCGTAATTTTAAGGAAAACTATGATATTACTCATTCTTGAAGAAACAGAGTTTCTGTATCACTTTTCAGAATGAGAGTATGTGAGATTACCTACTGGCACTTGACCTTGATGGTCTACAGTGGCAAATATATATAGTTATCAAATGATAGAGGACAGAACAACAGATGGGGCCCTAATGGTGAGTTTGGACCAACCATTGTTAAAATGGCTTAGGTCTATTGTGTTTTCATTCATTCAACACAGAGTTGTCCTATTATGCCTAAGACACTGTGTTACATGTGCTAGGGGAATACAGACATAAAAATAAAAGGTCAAATTCACTTTTTATAAAGTCTGCACATGAACTTAGTCCTAAGCTAGTGCAAATATACTAGAAAACATATATGACCTCATGCTATGACTACTTTTAACCCTTAGAGTTTACTTCCGTATTCTTTCAGTTACATTAGATACGTTCTAACAATTAGTATTTGCAGATCGATCATTCAGTTGGAAAAGTTTAATACATTTGAGACCTAAAGATCAGCACCAATTAATTTGAGTGTAAAGATAAATCTACATTATTTAATCTTCTGAAACCTGAAAGAGTTAATAGCAATGTGTTAAACACATGGCATTTGTCAATGTTTTCCTTTCATGTGCTTTTTATTTAGCGCAGCTTATTAACTCAGCGTTGTCAGAAAAAGAAAATAATGCTCATTACTGATGAATAAAATGTTTCAAATAAAATTAAGTACATGTTTAGAAATCTCCAACTGTTTTCTATTATTTTTATTCCAAAGAGGGTGAATAATGATAAAAAATGTTCCAGCTTTTTTTTTAATATCAGCATTCTAGTCATTTGGGATTGTAGTCTTTATTAAGATAAGATGTTAATTCATTAGTTTCAAGAAAAGTAAGGCAAAGGCATGCAGCTCTCAGTGGAAAAGTTAATTTTAATGCAATAGAACAACTCAGCACTCTTAAAGCAGCTTAGAGAAGGTTCTAAGTATTTGTAAGAAAAGAACACATTTTTGAAAAGGGAGGGAAATGCAGGAGATGAAAACTACACAGGCTCAGCATTTTGCTTGGGAGTGGATGATTCTGTAAGATGCTCAGAAGCCTGGCTTGGTTTGCCTAAGTTATTTCGGGTAGCATTTAATCTTTCAAGTTTCCTTCAGAAAGTTTAACATTTGATATTCTTCTACAAGCAATAAGAGTCAGCATTTTCTTTTTTTTTTTTTTTTTACTCCTGATGATATTCTTTTCTTTTCACTGTAGGCCATTAGTTTGCTAGAGAGAATTCTATTTTATGTCAAAAGAACTATGCTGAGGCTTTTAGGGAAGATATGTATGAATATTGTTTGTTCCCAGTCACAGTATGCTTTTTATAGGATAATATAAACTGGTCCTTCTGTCCGTGGAGTGGAACAAGAGAAATAGCTTTAGTGCATAATTTATTTCTTTGGCACACGCTCTCAACAGTGACTACATCACTGCTCTCCAGGAGACACATGATCAGTTTCTTCTGATTTCTGTTGTACTTTGGATCATTAAGCAATTCAGTCAGCATGTTCCCTGGGCAACAGAAGAGCATGTGAGCATCTGAGTTCAGTTTATGTGATCATGTGAATATATAAATGCCCCACTAAAAGGGCAACCTAAGCGCCAGATTTAAACATTGCTGAATGTTCTAATATTGGATAAAGATAGGCATTTATTTAACTGGAGCAGACATATGTGTCTGTAGTAGCATGGTATAGTAAAGAATTTGTCGGGACTACATTAACTGTGGTCTTTTGGAAAACAATGTACTTAATTGCAAATCACCTGAAACTTGACAGTCTATGTGGTTCATTCAACTTTTTTACATTTAATCTACAATGACAGGATAGAAGGTAGTACAACCCTGACACCAGGGAATGACCCCTATGTCAAAGTTTACATAAACAACTCAAGTTTTAAGACTTCCATGCTAACATATACTGACAGAGCTCTCAAATTCTGAGAACTTTAGAAGGAGGCTTAGAGGAGAGTTGAAAAGAGCAAGTAGGATTAATTACATTTGTTCTAGAAGGTAGTGTGCTGGATGCTCTGTGTGTGTTAACACTACAACTCCTACAGTGCTTCTGGAAAGTAAGCATTTTTATTCTCATATTAAAAATGAAAAAGCTGAGTCTAGAAGATCAGTAACAACCTCTGGACTGAAAAACAAGGAATTAGAAGACTAGAATTCAATCCTCAATCTGTCTCATTCAGAAGCTTTTCACGTTTCCGTGCTTTCATTTACTTAGAATGAATCAGTGTAATGTGTTTTTTTTTTAATGCCTTTAAAATCCATATAGTTTCTAGAGCCTAAATCAAAAGGATTCCTCTTTTCTTACTAAATACAATAGAACCCTTGGAATTCAGTTCTTTAACTTAATAGACACTTATCAGATTATTATCAATCCTCAAGTTTAGGACTCACATTCCCATAGGGAGCCATTAGTTTCTAGACGTAGTTCATTCATTCTTTTGTTCAATGATTATTGAGAGCCTACTGTGCGCTGTTCTCTGTCAGGCTTTGAGAGATGAGACCCTGGTCTTCCGAGGTTAAACATTTTTTAAAAAATGCACACACTTCAATTTGTGTCACTCACCATGCAGGACAATCAATCATGGAATGATAAAATAATAACAATGTTTTTTTTTAAAGGAAAAAGTATTCTAGACAGAAATCAGGTGAACATTTTTAGAGTCTTGGGTCAGGAGTAGACTTCCTAGGTATAACACCAAAGCTTGAAACCATGAAGGAGAAAGGTCGAGTATTGTGATTCCATATAAACTAAAAATATCTATATGAAAAAAAGCACCATAAAAATTACATGACGGGTGAAGAACCAGGAAAGATATTTATAAGTATATTAGGCAAAGGATTTTTTAAAAAGGATAGAAAACAGGGCAAGGGACAGAAAGAGATATTTCAAAAAGTTAATTTAAAATGCTAATAAACCCATGAATCTGTGCCTTACCTTAACAGCAAGTAAGCACATGGGAATACAATCAGTGATATGGCTTCATGGGCCCCAGACTGACATATGGAGTTTGATGATGCTCTAAACCCTGTCACTGCCTTCATTTGGTGTTACTGTTGCCTTTTTCTTTTTTAAACCCATATTGGAGAGTCCACCTCATGGCAAAGCCTTTTTCGTAGATCCTGAAAACCTTGACCCTGTTTCATCCTTGGAAGGGATCAGTTAAATTCTGGAAGAAGGAAAAATTGAGTGGCGGTCCTATCTTTCTCTATGCTAATCATCTCAAAACACACTCATGTGTTCCTTTCTGGAACCTACATGTTGCAGAGAAATGGAAAAGGGGAGGTACATAAAGATACGTATACCAAAATATTTTAATAATTCAGAAGACCCTCCTTCCTTTTTCTCACCCATACCTGAACTTCCTGGTCACAAGGACTTCCTTGCAAAAACATGATGCAAATCAACATTTTTTTAAGGTCATCAATTATAAGCTAGCTGGAGCACCGGCTTATAATAACTTCTCAAAGCTACTTTGATACATTTTTCTGTGCAACAGAAATCCTTATCATTAGTTATCGTCACTGGCATCATGCAACTGTTACAGTCTCAAACCCTGTCAGGGTTTCCTGAAGTACTTCTTTTCTGCTATGAAAAGCGCAGTTCTACTTATCACAGTTTGGGGTCACACAGTTTGAAGAGCTACTCACTATATTATGATCATTTCAGACAGAGGGGGCAAAGCCTTCTGTCAGCTTATCTGTTACCCAAATGCTCAAAGTTGTAATTAGTTAGGAGGAAAAATGTAGAGAAAAATACATTTCAGAGATAAATCTAGTCACTGGGCAGTTGAGCATGTCTTACAATTTTCACATTTCAATAGCAACTGCCAAATTCATGTCTCCTATAAATTTGGGAATGGGAGAAATCATAGAAGGGGATTTAAAAAAATCTGGCAGGAAACCAAAAAGAACAGTTGACACTTGTGTATATGTTGCAATATGTCAGGAAGTTTCTATACTATTGGACTCAGTGTGCTGAAAACACTGGACCCCAGAATGTCTGTTGAACTTCACTATTTCTTGAGTGACCTGGGGCAGGACAGAACATTCCTGCCCTCAACTTGCCCAGAGCTCATTCGAAGTTCAAAATCAGTCACAGAATCATAGCACTTATATCTGGAAGGCTGAACTCTAATTAGTCATCCCCATCTTCTCCATATCACTTAATTTTGCTATCAAATACTTGGGTGCTTGGGAGCAAAACCTAGACATCAGTCTTAATCGCTTTCCTCACTCCTCATATTCAATCTATCCATAGGTCCTGTCTATGCAGCCTCCTAAATAAAACCTAAATATAACCACTTATCATTACCTTCATCCCAAAGAGTCTATTTCAAGCCACCAACACATCTTGCCTCGTATCACCACAACATATTAACTGCACTTATCACTTCCATTTTCTCCCCCAGAAAAGCCATCTCAAAAGATGTTTTAAAAGCAAAAATTAAATCTTAGTGTCTCCATGCCTAAAACTAGCCAATAGATTCTCTCATCTCATGGTGGCCCGTCAGTTCCCTGAACTCATTTACACCTCTCTTTCCTTTCCTCATCTTGGATTAGATGTGTGGGCTTTCTTACCATTAAATAAGTCCAGCTTATTCCCAGTTTGACACTTCCGCACTTTATTTTCCCTCTACCTTGAATATGTTTTTCCTAATGGTCATGAAATGAACTTACGTCACTGAGGTCACAGCTCATATTCTTGTCCCTTTCAAGAGACCCTATCTTACTATCCCAGTCAGATAGTCCTCAGCAATCATTTGTTCTCTCCTTACTCTATTTTCTTCACAGCACTTAGCACTACTTACATTACCTGATTGGTTTGCTTAACTACTCCTTGCTCACCTCCCTCATTCTAGAATGAAACCTCCATGAAAGCAGCGGCCTTTTCTGGTTTTATTCATGGTTGTATTCTGCCTCTGAAACATGCATGGGATATGCTTGGTGCTCAGGAAATATGGATAAATTATACCCTTAATTTGACACATGAGAAATCAGAGACTCATGAAGTGTATAAAAATTGACTAAAGTTTTTCTTATAATACATAGACATATGATGGAAAATCAGATCCTCTGACTCACATTCCAGTGCTCTTGTAGCCAACCAGACTTTTTTATTGCTTGGCTCATATCAGCATTCATATTTGTTGGAAAATTGAAGAGCTATAAAAGCTGCCCAGAAAGACTGGAAGGAAATAGAAAAACCAGCCTAACTTTCCTGAATCTTTGACTATCAAAGTTGTTTTTTAAGCTCTTATGAGAGGTTGTTTAAAGTCCTTGCTAGGAGGGTGAGTGCAGGAAATGATGCGTAAAATCTATTACTCATGCTCACATACTCAGACATTACAGCTGAGCAAACTGCTGTGTAGCAGAGAGACCCCCGTTGCTCCGGGTGGTCTATACAATTACAAGGAAAAGCCCTGCTATGGTTGTTCTGGGGTGACACACAGTGACAAGGAAGAGCCTTACTCTAGCCTCACTCAAGTTGCTTTAGCAAGGGGTGACTCACTTTAATGGCACATTGCTTAGAATGAGAATGTCAAAAGTGGACAAGGTAGTAAATATTATATAGCTTTTTATAAAGGTCACAAGTTGGAAGACACTCCTAAGAGAAATTAAAGAGGACACTAACAAATGGAAATGCATCCCATGCTCTTGGCTAGGAAGAATAAATATTGTCAAAATGGCTATACTACCTAAAGCAATCTACAGATTCAATGCAATCCCTATCAAACTACCAACAGCTTTCCTCAATGAACTGGAACAAATAATTCTAAAATTCATATGGAACCACAAAAGACCCCGAATAGCCAAAGCAATCCTGAGAAGGAGGAATAAAACAGGGGGAATTACATTCCCTGACTTCAAGCTCTACTACAAAGCCACAGTAATCAAGACAATTTGGTATTGGCACAAAAACAGACCCACAGACCAGTGGAACAGAATAGAAAATCCAAACATTAACCCAAACATATACAGTCAATTAATATTTGATAAAAGTGCCTTGGATATACAATGGGGAGATGACAGCCTCTTCAGCAGCTGGTGTTGGAAAAACTGGACAGATACATGTAAGAGAATGAAACTGGACTACTGTCTAGCCCCATACACAAAGGTAAATTCAAGGTGGATCAAAGACTTGAATGTAAGTCATGAAACCATAAAACTCTTAGAAAAAAACATAGGCAAAAATCTCTTGGACATAAACATGAGTGACTCTTTCATGAACATATCTCCCCAGGCAAGAGAAACAAAAGCAAAAATGAACAAGTGGGACTATATCAAGCTGCAAAGCTTCTGTACAGCAAAGGACACCATCAGTAGAACAAAAAGATATCCTACAGTATGGGAGAATATATTCATAAAAAACGTATCTGATAAAGGGTTGACATCCAAATATATAAAGAACTCATGCACCTTAACAAACAGAAAGCAAATAATCCAATTAAGAAATGGGCAGAGGACATGAATAGACACTTCTCCAAAGAAGAAATTAGATGGCCAACAGGCCCGTGAAAAGATGCTCCACATCGCTAATCATCAGAGAAATGCAGATTAAAACCACAATGAGATATCACCT